>CM065717.1:97109550-97172050 GCA_033310375.1 Conus canariensis
TTTTTCTTTTTGAATAGAGACGTGTGTGAACAAGATAAGTATGTAAATATCTTGTTCTAACTGTCTTTGTCACTATCTCTGTCTCTTTCAGTGTGTGTGTGTGTGTGTGTGTGTGTGTGTGTGTGTGTGTGTGAGTGTGTGTGTGTTGTGTGGTGTGGGGTGCGTGTGTATGTGTGTGTGTGTGCGTGTGTGTGTGTGTGTGTGTGTGTGTGTGTGTGTGTGGTGTGTGTGTGTGTGTGTGAATTCGTGGATGAAATAAGAACAAATGCGATGGTTGGTATGATTGTGAATGTAAACCCAAAAAGAACAGTGAAGAAATTGCTAAAAAGCTTTCGTAGAGGTAAATGTTTAGCACATGAAGCAGCACAAGAAAAAGGTTTGTTAAAGAAAGTTGAGAATACTCTAGTTTAAAAAAAAGGTCTGAAGATGAAATTAGGAAAAATGGGAAGAAAATGAAATCAGGAATTGAAAAAAAAGTTAAAAATCCAAAACGATTTCGGTCGGCAATTAGGTCGGTCAAAAAGAAAAGTGTAATGGAATAATCTGTCAACAATGGATTGACCAATTCTTCAACCTGTTAAATTAACAGTTTTGGGTAATTTTAATGAAGGAAACACAGAACCGAACTAAGCCAGGGAAGAACTTGAAGAAGGGCTGCTCACTTATCTTATTACAATACAAGATGTTATCGATGTATTCATAAAATAAAAAGTGAAAAGAAAAAAAAATGCTGGGTATATTACAGTTTTGAGAGAAACATTTGAACTTCCGAATTCAGATGTACTTGATTCTCTGTTCAATTCAGTTGTCGACATTGGGTTATTCCCAAACGATGAGTCGAGTGAAGGAGGTGGGGAGGCTGAGGGAGAGAACACATTTCACCCATTTACTGGTGATTGCACCGGTCAACATTGTACAGTACTACTAACACAATCCACCCGTTTACTAGTGATTGTACCACACCGCACAGTGCTACTTACACATTCACCCGTTTACTGGTGATTGTACCGGTCAACACCGTACAGTGCTAGCAACACATTCCACCCGTTTACTAGTGATTGTACCACACTGCAAAGTGCTACTAACACATTCCACCCGTTTACTGGTAATCGTACCACACTGTACAGTGCTACCAACACATTCCACCCGTTTACTGGTATTTGTACCATTCAACACTGTAAAGTGCTACCAACACATTCCACCCGTTTACCAGTGATTGTACCACACTGTACAGCGCTACCAACACATTCCACCCATTTACCAGTGATTGTACCACACTGTACAGCACTACCAACACATTCCACCCCTTTACTGGTAATTGTACCATTCAACACTGTACAGTGCTACCAACACATTCCACTCTTTTACTGGTGATTGTACCATACAACATTGTACAGTGGTGCCAACACATTCCACCCGTTTACTAGTGATTGTACCACACTGCGCAGTACTACTAACACATTCCACCCGTTTACTGGTAGTTGTAACACACTGTACAGTGCTACCAACACATTACACCCGTTTACTGGTGATTGTACCACCAGACACTGTACAATTCTGCCAACACATTCCACCCGTTTACTAGTGATTGTACCACACTGCGCAGTGCTACTAACACATTCCACCCGTTTACTGGTAGTTGTAACACACTGTACATTGCTACCAACACATTCCACCCGTTTGCTGGTAATTGTATCACACTGCACAGTGCTACCAACACATTCCAGCCGTTTACTGGTAATTGTACCACACTGTACAGTGCTACCAACACATTCCAGCCATTTACTGGTAATTGTACCATTCAACACTGTACAGTGGTATCAACACATTCCAGCCGTTTACTGGTAATTGTACCACACTGTACGGTGCTAGCAACACATTCCAGCCCTTTACTGGTAATTGTACCACACTGTACAGTGGTATCAACACATTCCAGCCGTTTCTGGTAATTGTACAACACTGTACAGTGCTACCAACACATTCCAGCCGTTTACTGGTAATTGTACCATTCAACACTGTACAGTGGTATCAACACATTCCAGCCGTTTACTGGTAATTGTACAACACTGTACAGTGCTACCAACACATTCCACACCTTAACAGTAATTGTACCATACACCACTATACAGTGCTACCAACACATTCCACCCGTTTACAGGTGATTGTACCATTCAACACTTGTATTGTGCTACCAACACGTTCCACCCGTTTACTGGTAGTTGTACCACACTGTACAGTGCTACAACACATTCCACCGTTTACTGGTAATTGTACCATACAACACTATACAGTGCTACCAACACATTCTACCGTTCACAGGTGATATGTACCATTCAACACTTGTATTGTGCTACCAACACATTCCACCCGTTTACTGGTAATTGTACCACACTGTACAGTGCTAGCAACACATTACATATTCCACCCATTTACTGGTAATTGTACCACACTGTACAGTGCTAGCAACACATTCCACCCGTTTACTAGTGATTGTACCACACTGCAAAGTGCTACCAACACATTCCACCCGTTTACTAGTGATTGTACCACACTGCACAGTGCTACCAACACATTCCGCCCGTTTACTGGTAATTGTACCACACTGTACAGTGCTACCAACACATTCCACCCGTTTACTGGTAATTGTACCACACTGTACAGTGCTACCAACACATTCCACCCGTTTACTGGTAATTGTACCACACTGTACAGTGCTAGCAACACATTCCACCCGTTTACTGGGAATTGTACCACACTGTACAGTGCTACCAACACATTCCACCCGTTTACTAGTTATTGTACCATTGAACACTGTACAGTGCTACTAACACATTCCACCCGTTTACTGGTAATTGTACCATTGAACACTGTACATTGCTACCAACACATTCCACCCGTTTACTGGTAATTGTACCACACTGTACAGTGCTACCAACAACATTCCACCCGTTTACTGGTGATTGTACATCCAGATACTGTACAGTGGTACCAACATATTCCACCCGTTTACAGGTAATTGTACCATTGAACACTGTGCATTGCTACCAACACATTCCACCCGTGTACTGGTGATTGTACCACCAGACACTGCACAGTGCTACCAACACATTCCACCCTTTTACTGTTGATTGTACAACAGACACAGTACAGTGCTACCAACACATTCCACCCGTTTATTGGAAATTGTACCACACTTTATAGTGCTACCAACACATTCCACCCTTTTACTATTGATTGTACAAACAGACACAGTACAGTGCTACCAACACATTCCACCCGTTTACTGGAAATTGTACCACACTTTATAGTGCTACCAACACATTCCACCCGTTTACTGGTGATTGTACCACACTGCACTGTGCTACCAACACATTCCACCCTTTTACTGTTGATTGTACAAACAGACACAGTACAGTGCTACCAACACATTCCACCCGTTTATTGGAAATTGTACCACACTTTATAGTGCTACCAACACATTCCACCCGTTTACTGGTGATTGTACCATTCAACACTGTACTGTGCTACCAACACATTCCACCCGTTTACTGGTGATTGTACCATTCAACACTGTACTGTGCTACCAACACATTCCACCCGTTTACTGGAAATTGTACCACAATTTACACCCGTTTATGGGTAATTGTACCACACTGCACAGTGCTACCAACACATTCCACCCTTTCACGGGTGATTGAACCATACAACACTGTACTGTGCTACCAACACATTCCATCCTTTTACGGGTGATTGTACCATTCAACACTGTACAGTGCTACCAACACATTCCACCCGTTTACTGGTGATTGTACCATTCAACACTGTACAGTGCTACCAACACATTTCACATTTGTGCAGAAATGCATGTGCATGTGTGTGTCAGACACGAAACCACTCCAGCCTTAGCAGTCAAAGATTCAGGTGGAATGACGTGTACAATGACTGTCAGATGTCATCACAGCATGAGGCTCTGGGTCTGGTTCCTGGAGGGTCTTGCTCACTCTGCCTACATTCTTCTTTCAGTAAAAATCGACGAAATGAAATGGTAAATTGATGGAGATGATGATGATGATGATGATGATGATGATGATGATGATGATGATGAAGCAGAAGAAGGAGAAGAAGAAAACACAGTTATTCTTATTCTCACTCATTCTCTGTTGGTGTCACCAGGAGTTTCGCTGCGACGTCACCGTGAGATACCTTCCCTGGCGGCGCCCGCCCTTCAGTATCGTGGAAGGACCCACTTGCACCCAATTGCCACCTCCCTACAGACCGCTAGTGGGAATACACGGCAGGCCCGTGTCGCTGTCCACCAAGGGGTACAATTCCACTGTCATGCAGGTCTTTGGCCTCAGCGTCTGCCGGCTCAGCGAGCAGATCAACTCGTCGTTTGCTTACATCGCTGGGGACATCTCTGGTGTCGACTACACTACGTTGGTATGCGGGGGGGGGGGGGGGGGGCGGGGGGGGGGAGAGATAGAATAAAGTCAGATATGCTTCAGCATCATGGAAAGGAGAGTGGGAAAACGTTGACGGAGGGAGGAGATAGATTTTATGGAACCTCCCCAGAACTAAACCACCCTGCAGTGATACCCCCTGATTGCAAAGCCTTGATACAATGATAATGGTAACATGAACCTACCGAGCAAAGCCTTGACATAATGATAATGGTAACATGAACCTACCGAGCAAAGGCTTGACATAATGATAATGGTAACATGAACCTACCGAGCAAAGCCTTGACACAATGATAATGGTAACATGAACCTAGCGAGCGCTTAGTCCTTGATAGAGGGTCCTAAGCGCTTAACAAACAAACAAAAAAACAGAAAGTCGATAAATGATGATAATAATGTGCATGTACAGAGCGCTTGATCCCAAATAGAGTGCTCTAAGCGCTTTAGGAAAACCTAAATCGACGTAGGCTACACGCTTTCACACACACACACACACACACACACACACACAACACACACACACACACACACACACACACACTGCGATAAAATAAAGCTGGTATGTGCCATCATGCGCTCCCCACTATCACCATCCAGTACTACAGCCACCATCCAGTACCCCTTCACTCCCTTCATACCCTCCCTCTTACATATCAAATTAAAATAAACAAAGCTTATAACAGTCTTTATGGTCCGCGCGCGCATGCACACCACACACACACACACACACACACACACACACACACACACACACACACACACACTCACACACACACACACACACACACACACACACACACACACAAAACAATACACACACACACAGACACACGCACGCACGCGCACACACACCACCACACACACACACACACACACACACACACACACACACACACACAAACACGTACACACACACGCGAGCGAGTATGTTCACCTTGAAAGAAAGATAGTGAGCAGGATGAATCATTTAAGTTTCAAGAGGTAAGATGTCGAAGACGATTGCATGAAGCGGAGGAAGTCAACTACCAAATACTCACAGGGAATTCATTCTAGACCGCTGGTCCCTAAAAGGCCAAAGAATGCTGACGGACAGATGACAGTTCTGACGTTAGGGATACAAAAGAGACGCCTGGAGGGCGAAAAAATGCTGACGGACAGATGACAGTTCTGACGTTAGGGATACAAAAGAGACGCCTGGAGGGCGAAAAAATGCTGACGGACAGATGACAGTTCTGACGTTAGGGATACAAAAGAGACGCCTGAAGGCGAAAAAATGCTGACGGACAGATGACAGTTCTGACGTTAGGGATACAAAAGAGACGCCTGAAGGCAAAAATGCTGACGGACAGATGACAGTTCTGACGTTAGGGATACAAAAGAGACGCCTGGAGGGCGAAAAAATGCTGACTGACAGATGACAGTTCTGACGTTAGGGATACAAAAGAGACGCCTGGAAGGCCAAAAATGCCGACTACACACACACAGATGACAGTTCTGACGTTAGGGATACAAAAGAGACGCCTGAAGGCCAAAAATGCTGACGGACAGATGACAGTTCTGACGTTAGGGATACAAAAGAGACGCCTGGAGGGCAAAAAATGCTGACGGACAGATGACAGTTCTGACGTTAGGGATACAAAAGAGACGCCTGAAAGGACAAAGAATGCTGACGGACAGATGACAGTTCTGACGTTAGGGATACAAAAGAGACGCCTGGAGGGCGAAAAATGCTGACTGACAGATGACAGTTCTGACGTTAGGGATACAAAAGAGATGCCTGGAGGGCGGAACAAAGCTGATGACAGATGACAGTTCTGACTTAGGATACAAGAGACGCCTGGAGGGCGAAAAAATGCTGACTGACAGATGACAGTTCTGACGTTAGGGATACAAAAGAGACGCCTGGAGGGCGAAAAAATGCTGACAGACAGATGACAGTTCTGACGTTAGGGATACAAAAGAGACGCCTGAAAGGCCAAAGAATGCTGACGAACAGATGACAGTTCTGACGTTAGGGATACAAAAGAGACGCCTGGAGGGCGAAAAAATGCTGACTGACAGATGACAGTTCTGACGTTAGGGATACAAAAGAGACGCCTGAAAGGCCAAAGAATGCTGACTGACAGATGACAGTTCTGACGTTAGGGATACAAAAGAGACGACTACTGGAAGAAAGTCGGAGCCAGCTGGATGGGATATCGATGTGAAGGGATATCTTCAAGATATCCTGGACCAGCGCTGCTTACAGATAAGAAGTAGTTTGGATACCAGTTTATGATTGATTTTGTGCTGAATGGGGAGCCAGTGAAGAGACCGTGAGAAAGCTGTGACGTCATCTGGATGACTTTCTGGCCAACCTCACAGCTCTGATTGTGAGCTTGTGGAACGTTTCCAGAAGGTCTTTTGGTGAACCAGCCCAGAGACTATGGCAATAATCGAACCAGAAAGTATCAATGAGCAGACCAGTGTGTTGTGTTTTTGAGTGAAAGACAAAGTAGGACAGAGCTACAATTTTTCGATTTTCAAAATAGGCTGCTTTACGTAGGTTACATACATGCTGCTTTAAGGAAAGAGTAGAGTCAGAAATGACTCCTTAGCAATCAAAAGAATTCCTTGGAGGCCAATACGGTTGTCCAAAAAGTCAGGAAGTTCATCAAACAAGTCTGTTTTCAGCAAGTCTTTCCTTTATTCACGGAGATGCATGGTGAAGTAGAAGAAAGTTGATAGTCGGGTGCATTATTTCAAATGAAGACTGCAGGAACGGTACCCATAGCTTGACAGTGGCATGGGAGGGGGGGATGTGTGCGTGCGTGTGTGTGTGTGCGTGTGTGTGTGTGTGTGTGTGTGTGTGTGTGTGTGTGTGTGCGTGGTGTGTGTGTGTGTGTGTGTGTGTGTGTGTGTGTGTGTGTGTGTGGAACATACACCATCTCATACCAATGTAATACTAATTCCACGTGAAAGACTGGGAAAATAGAGAGAGAGTGCAGCATCCAGGTGTCACCAATCCCTTGCGTTTAGCTTCATCGCAAGTAATGATGATTTGGTAATAAAAAAATTGACATTATTGTTTAAAAAAAACTAAGCGTTTAAGGTAGGTGTCAGTTTTAGCAGATGACTGTGCTCATGTGGACTTTGTTTTCCAGAAGAAAATGAATGTGAATAAATTATACAAGGGTGACAGATGAAGCACATTTAGAGTATTTTAGTCCAGAGGAAGCAATCGCAGGAATGAAGAAACCTGCCTATAACAAAGTATTCCCTAGAACGAAACCTTTGATCCACAAGACATGACTCCACCTAAACGTCCGTGCAACAAAACCTTATAGCAAAGAAACCCCCATACATGAAATCTTCCTATGATGACACTTCCCTATAAGGACACCTCCCAATGACAATATCTCCGTTTGATAACGTCTCCCTATAACAAAACCTTTCTATAACAGAACCTTCCTACCTATGACAATAGCTCCGTTTGATAACGTCTCCCTATAACAAAAACCTTTCTACAACAGAACCTTCCTGTGATACTTTCCTACAGGGACACCTCCCTATGACAATATCTCCGTTTTATACGCCTCCCAGTGACAAAACCTCCTGTACACAAGCATCCCTATAACAAAACCCCCATTAACAAAACCTTACAAGGAAATTGGAAATAAAATGAGGCAGGGAACAGTAAACAATAAACAGTAAACAAGTGGGGTAACTTTTGCTCCCATAAGAAAACCTAACACAGTAACTCAATTCAAGACTGGCACAGCCTTTTAAACTTGAATAAAGTCAAACAAATACATAGACGAACAATCTAATAGTGGGGGAAAAAACAAGCGCAGGCCAACAACTCAACTGTCTTCGTAGTAATGACTTGTCAAAGATTTGGACTTGGGTGGGGGAGGGGGGGGGGGTGAAGATGGAGAAACTGGGAAAATGAAATTAAGAAAATATATTACAGATATGAAAACTCTTCACTAGCTGCATAAGGGAACCACCGTAACGCCTTTTGAAGGCAGATATATTTGTATTGCCTGCTCCGAGGCTTCAAAAGGGGTTACGATGGTTCCCTTATGCAGCTAGTGAAGAGTTTTCATATCTGTAATATATTTTCTTAATTTCATGTTCCCAGTTTCTCCATCTTCACCCCCCCCCCCCCCCCCACCCACCCACCCACCCTCCTTAAGTCCAAATCTTTGACAAGTCATTACTATTAAGACAGTTGAGTTGTTGGCCTGCGCTTGTTTTTTTCCCCCACTATTAGATTGTTCGTCTATGTATTTGTCTGACTTTATTCAAGTTTAAAAGGCTGTGCCAGTCTCGAATAAAAGTTACTCTGTGTTAGGTTTTCTTATGGAAAGTTCAAGAGGCGATGGATTCTGCAAAAGAAAGTCTCAAGATCAGAGAAATAACAGGACACACACAGACCAACAGACAGGGACTGGGGGTGACCAAAACTGAATGGTGGTCAAAGGCCAAAGGAAAAGCCAAAAGAGACATGATGATTCAGGAGATGAGAAAAGAAGAAGACCAAAAAAGACTCCAAAAAGCAGTCCAGCAGAGCCAGCAAGGGCAATGGACAACGTGGGAGAATGCACTCCAAAGAAGTCTCACTTGGAATGACATTTGGCACATGGCCCCTCTCAGGATCAGCTTCATTCTCAGATCTGCATATGACCTTCTGCCCTCAAATGCAAACCTGGTGAAGTGGGGGAAAACAGACGATCCTGCATGCCCCCTCTGCCATGAAAAACAAACAGTGGAGCATGTCCTAAGCTCATGTAAAGTAGCCCTGGCTCAAGGAAGGTACACATGGAGGCACAACCAAGTGCTCAAAGAAATTGTACAAGTAGTCTGGGCTAGTACCAACACCACAAAAGGGAAAATCAGGACTCCAAAAGCACCCGCAACATTCTTCACGGCAGGAGGCAGCAAATCATGGCCAAGAACAACAGTGCCACTCGAAACATGCAGGCAGAGTCTGCTGGACGGGGCAGATGACTGGGAGTGCACTGCAGACCTCCCAGAATGGAAGAGTCACCCAGAGATCATCAGCAAGAGTGGCATGAGACCAGACATAGTAGTCCACTCTAAGTCAACCAAGCAGCTGATCATGATCGAGCTCACGGTGCCATATGAGAACAGAATGGAGGCAGCTCAAATCTACAAGACTGAAAAGTATGCTGATCTGGCAAACAGCCTGAGGAGAGAAGGCTATCAGGTCAAAGTCCTCACTGCAGAAATTGGAGCTAGGGGGTTTGTAGGAACGTCTGCATACAGCCTCATGAAACAGCTCTCAGTTGCAGGGAAGGAAAAAACCAGAGCCCTGAAAGCAATGGCAGAAGCGGCAGAGAGGTGTTCAAGCTGGATCTGGTCAAGGAGGAACAAAAGTGAACTTCATAAGGCTTAATTTCCCTACAAATATCAGGTGTCCCTGTGGCTCAGTGGTTAAAGCGCGAGTCATTAAGTGGAAAATGAGCATGTCCAGAGGGTCATGGGTTCGAATCCCAGCCATGGCTCGTCCCAAGATGGGAAAAAAAAGGGGCAGCAGAGGGACATCCGGAGTCATGAACCGGGTGTGGCCCAACCCCCCTAGAGTGTCAGGAGATAAGGGCCGAAACACTTGCTTGAAGGGGGCTTCTCTTCTGAGGACTCTCTGCTGCCACGCTCTCCACGAGTTTCTTTCTACTGATGCATGGGTAAACCATTGACTTCCGGGAATAGGCCGGAGGACGTCCGGGAAAGACCGGAGGACACTGGGAAAGACCAGAACCAAGGGCTCTGTGGGCTGGCTCCCCACTTTGCCTTAAACATGTGGCTACTAAAAATAAAAGGAAAAGATGCTCCCAGGATTCACCGAAAGGGGGAGAGAATGATGAATCCATCGGTGCTCAACCAATCATGACTGCAAATCCCAAACGGACTATGAACATGGACCAAATGGAATATCCATGTGTCTGTGGAAAGCGTTTCGCTACCACCCGTGGCATGAAGATCCACAGAACAAAGATGGGATGTGTGAAGACTCATCTGAATGAGCAGCAGCACACTGCATCAGCAGATAAGACGTCGGAAGACCAAGGCCAGGATTTAAACCACAGTGCCAAGGACATCCACGCTGTTGGTTCGGATGAGGAATTTGCACAGGCCCTCGATGCCAGGCGCCTGAAACTCAACCTGCCACGAGCAAACGAAACTGAAGATTGGGAGAAACTGGATGCAAAAATCGTCCAAAGACTCGATGCACTGATAGGGAAAAGCACCCTGGAACACAAACTAGCCACATATGGGGACATTGTGTATGCCACATGTAGAGACGCCTATGGAGCAAAACTACCCAAAGAGAAAACACCTCCAAAGAAATCCAGACGCCAAGAAAAGATGGACAAGATCAGGGTCCAAAAGAAAAACCTCAAGATGCAAATGAAGACCGCACTGCCAGCTGAAAAACAAGGCTTGGAAAAACTGTGGAAAGACCTGAAAGAAAAACACAGTGCCCTCAGCAAAGCGGAATCTGCGAGGAAGAGGAAGAGCAAAAAGAAGAAGACACAAGAGCGCTTCTTCAGAGACCCCTTCCAGTTTGCCAGAACACTGTTTGAGCAGCCAAAATCTGGGACCCTAAGTGTGGACAAAGGAGTTCTTGAGCAGCATCTGAGGAAAACATACTCTGACCCACAGAGCAAAGCACCACTCGACATTCAAGGTCTGGTGTGGCCAACCAACCCTGAGGAACAGTTCAATGGCAAGCCTCCAACGTTGGCGGAAATCAAGAAGGTGGTCGACAAAGCCAGAGCCAAATCATCACCAGGGCCAAACGGAATACCTTACCAGCTTTACAAGAAATGTCCCAAGGTGCTGGAGTGGCTCCACAGGCTGCTGCGATCGGCTTGGAGAAACCAGAAGATCAGCGGCCAGTGGATGACGGCAGATGGTGTGTACATCCCCAAAGAGCAAAACTCAAGTGACATTAGCCAGTTCAGGCCAATATCACTACTGAACGTCGAAGGGAAAATCTTCTCTGTCATGGCAGCAAGGCTGACCAAGTACCTGATGGAAAACAAGTACTTGGATGTGTCAGTCCAGAAAGGTGGCATCCCAGGCGTGGCGGGCTGTGTAGAACACGCCACAATGATCTGGGACGCAATCCAAAAAGCAAAAACAGAAAAGAGAGACCTGGACGTAGTGTGGCTTGATCTGGCAAACGCATATGGATCTGTGCCCCATGAGATGATACAGTTGGCTCTTGAGATGTACCATGTGCCAAAGAACATCCGCGACATGCTCAAGAAGTACTTCAATGGCTTCTCAATGCGGTTCTCTACCAAGGAGTACACAACAGACTGGATCAACTTGGAAGTGGGTATTGCAATGGGCTGTGCAATTTCCCCAATACTGTTCGTGCTGGCAATGGAACTCATCTTGAAAGCAGCAACAAACAACGCGAGACAAACAGACCTTGGCGATGGATACAAGATGCCTCCTCTCAAGGCCTTCATGGATGACACTACAGTGATTTCATCCAGAGAAAACGGGACACGTCATGTGCTGGAGAGGCTGGACGACATAGTTGCCTCATCCAGAATGAAGTTCAAGCCAAAGAAATCACGGAGTCTCTCACTGAGAAAAGGAAAAGTGGCCGGATCTGTGGTCTTCAGTGTTGCCAACCAGGCCATTCCAACAGTCACAGAAGAACCAGTCAAGAGCCTTGGAAGATGGTATGATGATACGCTGAAAGACACACAAAGAGCAAAAGAAACCAAGCAGATGGCGGAGGAAGGCTTGGAGACCATTGACCAGTGTGGGCTCCCTGGCAAATACAAGGTCTGGTGTCTGCAGTTCATGCTGATACCAAAGCTGCTATGGCCTCTGATGATATACGACATCTGCACCAGCATAGTGGAGGCAATGGAAGCCAAAATCAACAAGTTCACAAGGAAATGGCTTGGTGTCCCACCCTGTCTGACTGACATAGCGCTGTACTGTCGCCAAGCAAAGCTGAAACTACCCCTGAAATCCATCCTGGAGGAATACAAAGCAGGGAAGATCAGACTTCAAAGCATGCTGGAGGACTCAGGAGACAAGGTGGTAGAAGCAATTAAGCCCCAGCTGAAGACAGGCAGAAAATGGAAAGTTCAAGAGGCGATGGATTCTGCAAAAGAAAGTCTCAAGATCAGAGAAATAACAGGACACACACAGACCAACAGACAGGGACTGGGGGTGACCAAAACTGAATGGTGGTCAAAGGCCAAAGGAAAAGCCAAAAGAGACATGATGATTCAGGAGATGAGAAAAGAAGAAGACCAAAAAAGACTCCAAAAAGCAGTCCAGCAGAGCCAGCAAGGGCAATGGACAACGTGGGAGAATGCACTCCAAAGAAGTCTCACTTGGAATGACATTTGGCACATGGCCCCTCTCAGGATCAGCTTCATTCTCAGATCTGCATATGACCTTCTGCCCTCAAATGCAAACCTGGTGAAGTGGGGGAAAACAGACGATCCTGCATGCCCCCTCTGCCATGAAAAACAAACAGTGGAGCATGTCCTAAGCTCATGTAAAGTAGCCCTGGCTCAAGGAAGGTACACATGGAGGCACAACCAAGTGCTCAAAGAAATTGTACAAGTAGTCTGGGCTAGTACCAACACCACAAAAGGGAAAATCAGGACTCCAAAAGCACCCGCAACATTCTTCACGGCAGGAGGCAGCAAATCATGGCCAAGAACAACAGTGCCACTCGAAACATGCAGGCAGAGTCTGCTGGACGGGGCAGATGACTGGGAGTGCACTGCAGACCTCCCAGAATGGAAGAGTCACCCAGAGATCATCAGCAAGAGTGGCATGAGACCAGACATAGTAGTCCACTCTAAGTCAACCAAGCAGCTGATCATGATCGAGCTCACGGTGCCATATGAGAACAGAATGGAGGCAGCTCAAATCTACAAGACTGAAAAGTATGCTGATCTGGCAAACAGCCTGAGGAGAGAAGGCTATCAGGTCAAAGTCCTCACTGCAGAAATTGGAGCTAGGGGGTTTGTAGGAACGTCTGCATACAGCCTCATGAAACAGCTCTCAGTTGCAGGGAAGGAAAAAACCAGAGCCCTGAAAGCAATGGCAGAAGCGGCAGAGAGGTGTTCAAGCTGGATCTGGTCAAGGAGGAACAAAAGTGAACTTCATAAGGCTTAATTTCCCTACAAATATCAGGTGTCCCTGTGGCTCAGTGGTTAAAGCGCGAGTCATTAAGTGGAAAATGAGCATGTCCAGAGGGTCATGGGTTCGAATCCCAGCCATGGCTCGTCCCAAGATGGGAAAAAAAGGGGCAGCAGAGGGACATCCGGAGTCATGAACCGGGTGTGGCCCAACCCCCCTAGAGTGTCAGGAGATAAGGGCCGAAACACTTGCTTGAAGGGGGCTTCTCTTCTGAGGACTCTCTGCTGCCACGCTCTCCACGAGTTTCTTTCTACTCTTATGGGAGCAAAAGTTACCCCACTTGTTTACTGCTTACAAGGAAAGAAAAGCCCATATACTGAAATCTCTCTTAAACTAAATCTCTTTTCAACGGCCCTAGAAATGCCTTTTGGTAAAGGGCGGAGGGAAGTTGTTCAGGACGTGGGGGGAGGGAGAGGGCAGGGGTGGTGGTGGTAGACAGCTTGTAGTTGAGAGAGAATTGTAGAAACACGGGCTAATGACTTCTGCAGCGTGTGCGCTTAGGCACACGAAGGTTTTGACTCGTCTGTGTCAACAAAGTGAGTCTCTGTAATCACTGCCTCTCTCTCTCTCTCTCTCTCTCTCTCTCTCTCTCTCTCTCTCTCTTTCTCTCTGTATGTGTGTGTGTATGTATGTATGTATCTCTCTCTCTCTCATTGTGTGTGTGTGTGTGTGTGTGTGTGTGTGTGTGTGTGTGTGTGTGTGTGTGTGTGTGTGTAAGCTGAAAATGCTTGGGTTATTTCACAGTTGAACTGACCACTCTGACTGCTGTTGCTTTTTGATCTCCCTTGCATCCTTAATTGCATCCTTAAGCATAGGCTCAAAGGTTTACCTTTACATTTTAGATATGATTTTAGTTTATCAGCAACTTATTTCCTCACCACACTTTCTTTTCATTTCACATGTCTATCCTTCTCTGGGTGTTTTGGGGTGCTGTTGGATTCCATTTTTCAATCTTTGGTGGTGAGAATACCATTGGATTGTAGACTGTGGTATATCTCTATTTGAAGCCAAGGGACCAGCCGCACAAATGGGCGTGCCTGCCTGACGAGTCCGATGCAGTGTACGAAAGGCCTCGGAGCAGGCAATATGAATAGTTCTGTCTTCAAGATGGGGTGTGATGGTCTGCATAGGCTATCAGTGAATTTTTTTTTTTAATGTGTAATCCCTGACTTTTCATTCTCATTTTCTTCATCCTCCTCACTTTTTTTCCCTTCCAACATTTGCCAAGTCATTTACATAATGATTGTGTATTTGGTAGCCCGCACTTGTCTTCTCCCACTATTGAATTGTTTTAAATATATATGTATTTGTATATATATATATATATAAACAACCACACAATGAAAATGGAAATGACCTTACATTTGCAGTTCACCTTTTGAGCCATGTCTTTGTGTAACAGAATTGACACTGTCTAAGATATCTTGTTGCCTTATATGTTGATGTTAAATATAATAATATTTGGTACAGATATTGCAACCAATAGTAAATTACATTCTGTCAAGATCAGACGATGTAACACAATTTCTTTCGTCCGCTGACTTGGACTCAATGAAACACACAGCTGATTTTGTCTGCGCGTCCTTGGCATCAGATGGAGATACAGCCCCGTCTACCATTCTATGGTATTGACCACCAAGAGTTCAAAAACGGAATCCAACGGCACCGTGAAAACAGCCAGTAGAGGACAGACAAGTGAACGAGAAGAGAGCGCACAAAGCATAATCAGTTGCTGAAAAACTAAAATCATCATGTAAAGAGTATTCATGTAGGGGTAAATCATTGAGACTATGCCAGAGAATCCATTTAAGGATACAACTGAGGTCAAAAGACGTCGATAGTCAAAGTGGTCAGCTCTACCATGTAACAACCCCAACACCGTCAGTGGGATAAGTGCTTACAGCAGCTAAAGTTTGTGCAGAATAGCATTCACTGGGATCTCCAACGAAATGCAATCTCCCACTCACTGACCAAACAGTAATATGTTGAACAGTTTAATTATTCGGAAAACAAGAGCAGGTTAACAATTCCTCCACCCTTACAATAGTGACTTGGCAAAGATTGAAAAAAAAGAAGGGGAAGGGTGTGGGAGTGAGAGAAAGAAAGGGAATGAGAAATCAGAGCGTTAGATTATTTAACAAGATGCAAAGCATATAAACGTACTCTCAGTTTATCCTGAATACGCGTGAGATATTCCATAAAGAGGAAAAACCGTCTTGGGCTGGTGTAGCCGTTAGTAATGGCTATTCTGGTAAACATCGGCCATCATCTGTAACCTATAATGAACATGCTTACAAGTTTTCAGAAAGATCGGCCAAGTACGTTCTGAGATTTTCCATAAAGAAGAAAACCATTATGGGCCGTTAGTAACGGCTATAACGGTAAACGGCATCGGGCATCATCCGTGACCCATAATTTTCAGAAATATCGGCCACATACTTTCTAAGATATTCCATAAAGAAGAAAAACCGTTATGGGTCGTTATAGCCGTTTATAACGGTAAACTAAAGCGTCGGGCATCATCTGTGACCCATAATGAACATACCCACAAATTTTCAGAAAGATCGGCCACATACTTTCTGAGACATTCCATAAAAAAAGAAAAACCGTTATGGGCCGTTATAGCCGTTAGTAACGGCTATAACGGTAAACTAAAACGTCGGGCATCATCCGTGACCCATAATGAACATACCTACAAATTTTCAGAAAGATCGGCCACGTACGTTCTGAGAAATTCTATTAAAGAAAAAAAAAAGAAAAGCCGTTAGTAACGGCTATAACTGTAAAATAAAACATCGGGCATAATCCGTGTCCCGTAATGAACATACCTACAAATTTTCAGAAAGATCGGCCTAGTACTTTCTGAGATATTCCATAAAAAAGAACCGTTATGGGCCGTTATAGCCGTTAGTAATGGCTATAACGGTAAAATAAAACATCGGGCATCATCCGTGACCCATAATGAACATACCCACAAATTTTCAGAAAATCAGCCAAGTACTTTCTGAGACATTCCATAAAGAAGAAAAACCGTTATGGGCCGTTACAGCCGTTAGTAACGGCTATAATTGTAAAATAACACATCGGGCATCATCCGTGACCCACAATGAACATACCTACAAATTTTCAGAAAGATCAGCCAAGTACTTTCTGAGATATTCCATAAAGAAGAAAAACCGTTACAGCCGTTAGTAACGGCTATAACGGTAAACTAAAACATCGGGCATCATCCGTGACCCATAATGAACACACCTACACATTTCAGAAAGATCGACAATGTGCTTTCTGAAATATTCCATACAGAAGACAAACTGTTTGGGGCCGTTATAGCCGTTATTAACGGCTATAACGGTAAACTAAAACATCGAGCATTATTCGTAACCCACAGTGAACATACCTGCTAATTTTCACAAAGATCAGCCAAGTACTTTTTGAGATATTCCATAAAGAAGAAAAACCGTTACAGGCCGTTAGTAACGGCTCTAACGGTAAACCAAAACATCGAGCATCATCCGTAACTCACAGTGAACATACCTGCTAATTTTCACAAAGATCGGCCAAGTACTTTCTGAGATATTTCATAAAGAAGAAAAACCGTTACAGGCCGTAACAGCCGTTAGTAACGGCTATAACGGTAAACTAAAACATCGGGCATCATCCTTGTCCCATGATAAACATACCTGCTAATTTTTACAAAGATCGGCCAAGTACTTTCTGAGATATTCCATAAAGAAGAAAAACCGTTACAGCCGTTAGTAACGGCTATAACGGTGAACTAAAACATCGGGCATCATCCGTGACCCATAATAAACATACCTGCAAATTTTCACAAAGATCGGCCAAGTACTTTCTGAGGTATTCCATAAAGAAGAAAAACCGTTACAGGCTGTTACAGCCGTTAGTAACGCTATAGCGGTAAACCAAAACATCGGGCATCATCCGTGGCCCATAATGAACATACCTACAAATTTTCAGAAAGATCGGCCCAGTAGTTTTGTCTGGAGCGAGTGGAACACATTTT
Organism: Conus canariensis; assembly: GCA_033310375.1. Lineage (NCBI taxonomy): Eukaryota > Metazoa > Mollusca > Gastropoda > Neogastropoda > Conidae > Conus > Conus canariensis. The sequence continues at coordinate 97,127,227 of CM065717.1, forward strand.
GACCACGGACACACACACAACACACACACACACACACACACACACACACACACACACATACAGCATTTCGTCGTTCCCATTCTAAAGTACTCCCTGTTCTATAAGAACTGGGAGTACAAAAAAGAAAAATCCTTCGCTAGCAGAATATTGGGACCATTGTCTCCCATCCTGAAAACAGACCCATTCATGTGTACTACTCACAGACCTTTACTCCGCTGATTTGGACGCATCAGTGAGACACCGCTGATTGTGTTGGTGCTCTCTTAGCATCAAGTGGTGATAGACCCCAGAACATCACTCTGTGGTATTCTGACCACCCATCAAGTGGTGATAGACTCCAGAACATCATTCTGTGGTATTCTGACCGCCCATCAAGTGGAGATACACCCCAGAACATCACTCTGTGGTATTCTGACCACCCATCAAGTGGAGATAGACCCCAGAACATCACTCTGTGGTATTCTGACCACCCATCAAGTGGAGATAGACCCCAGAACATCATTCTGTGGTATTCTGACTGCCCATCAGGTGGTGATAGACTCCAGAACATCATTCTGTGGTATTCTGACCACCCATCAAGTGGAGATACACCCCAGAACATCATTCTGTGGTATTCTGACCGCCCATCAGGTGGTGATAGACTCCAGAACATCACTCTGTGGTATTCTGACTGCCCATCAGGTGGTGATAGACTCCAGAACATCACTCTGTGGTATTCTGACTGCCCATCAGGTGTAGATCCAGAAATCACTCTGTGATCTGACTGCCAAGGGGTGAAGACTCCAAACTCACTCTGTGGTATTCTGACTGCCCATCAGGTGGTGATAGACTCCAGAACATCACTCTGTGGTATTCTGACTGCCCATCAAGTGGTGATAGACTGCAGAACATCACTCTGTGATATTCTGACCGCCAAGGGTTCAATACCAGAATGTGACGGCACTCCAAAGCAGCCAGTGAAGGGAAGAAAAGTAAGACAAGAAGAAAGTGATGAAAGGAAATAGACTGCTGAGAAACTAAAGTCATTATGTAAAGAGTATTAAATGTAGGGTGAAGTCTTTGAGTCAATACCTGAAGATTCCATTAAGGATGCAAGGGAGGTCAAAAGGTGTCACCAGTCAGAGCGGTTACTGTGAACAACCCGAGCATTGTCAGCCCTATGTATACATATCATTTTGTTTCTCTTTGGTTATGAATCATAAGAAGTACTGCTCCCCGAATGATGTCATTTCAGGTGACACGTGCTATGCACTACCGCTTCTACAATACACCCATGGTGCCCACACTCTGCGACAACGACGACTGTGCCAATATGGACCCCGCTTCCTGTGCTGTCAACGAGACAACAGGTCAGTCAAACGTTAAAGTAGGCTGTCTTCTACCAGTGCTGACATGATGTGTGAAGTGATTTGATGTAATGTGATGTGATGTATTATGTGAGAGAGAGAGAGAGATAGAGAGAGAGAGAGAGTGTGTGTGTGTGAGAGAGGAGAGAGAGAGAGAGAGAGAGAGAGAGAGTGTGTGTGTGTGTGTGTGAGAGAGAGAGAGAGTGTGTGTATGCACATGTCCATATCCATTGTTTGGAGAGCAAACCGGACCATGACTGAGACACGACTGTGCCCTGTGCTATGTTGCAGGTCAAGACCTGTTTCATGGTGGTGACGACCGATCGACAGGCATCATCTGTTAAAATGTTAATGTTCGACTGGTTCTGCTACTAACTGTCGGTCGGACACACTGTTCAGCTGTACCACCACCACCCGCCAACCCCTTCTCTGCCCCCCCCCCCCCCCACCCTCTCTCCCTCTGTACTGCACTTAATGTATTGCCCAACACTGGGCAGCTGCCCTGCTGCCTCGACACAGATAATTGTAGCAGCTGACATGCCCAACTCTCCCATCTCACCATACACTGATAATTGTAACAGCCGGCATGCCCAACTCTCCCATCTCATCATACACTGATAATTGTAGCAGACGGCATGCCCAACTCCTATCTCACCATACACTGATAATTGGTGTAACAGCCGGCATGCCCAACTCTCCCATCTCACCATACACTGATAATTGGTGTAGCAGCCGGCATGCCCAACTCCCATCTCACCATACACTGATAATTGTAACGGCCGACATGCCCAACTCTCCCATCTCACCATACACTGATAATTGTAACAGCCAGCATGCCCAATTCTCCCATCTCACCATACACTGATAATTGATGTAACAGCATGCCCAACTCTCCCATCTCACCATACACTGATAATTGTAGTGTCCGGCAATCCCAACTCTCCCATCTCACCATACACTGATAATTGTTGTAACAGCCGCCATGCCCAACTCTCCCATCTCACCATACACTGATGATTGGTGTAACAGCCCGCATGCCTAGCTCTCCCATCTCACCTTTCACAAGTGATTGCGCCAGTCACCACTGCGTTGCCCTTCCCTGGCCCCATCATACTAGCGATTGTACTGGCGAAAAATGCACGGTGTTACCGTTCACACCATCGTGTTCGCGTGATTGTACCAGCCAACAATATGCATTGCTAACCACCTATCCCACCTCCTATTAGTGATTAGAACAGTCAGTAATGCATCTCGCCCATTCCACCGTATTTCAGTGATTACACCAGCCAGCAATGTACAGTGTTACCAACCTATCCCACTGTATTTTAGTGATTGTACCAGCCAGCAAGATGCAGTGTTACCAACCTATCCCACTGTATTTTAGTGATTGTACCAGCCAGCAATGTGCAGTGTTACCAACCTATCCCACTGTATTTTAGTGATTGTACCAGCCAGCAAGATGCAGTGTTACCAACCTATCCCACTGTATTTTAGTGATTGTACCAGCCAGCAAGATGCAATGTTACGCACCTATACCACCGAACTTTATTGATTGTACCAGCTAACAATGTGCAGTGTTACCAACCTGTGTGTGTATTTTAGTGATTGTACCAGCCAACAATGTGTAGACTTACCCATCCATCCCACCGTACTTTAGTGGTTACCCTAGCCGACAATGTGCACCATCCATCCCACCGTACTTTAGTGGTTACACTAGCCGACAATGTGCACCATCCATCCCACCGTACTTTAGTGGTTACATCAGCCAACAATGCACCATCCATCCCACCGTAGTTTAGTGGTTACATCAGCCAACAATGCACCATCCATCCCACCGTACTTTAGTGGTTACACCAGCCGACAATGTGCACCATCCATCCCACCGTACTTTAGTGGTTACATCAGCCAACAATGCACCATCCATCCCACCGCACTTAAGTGGTTACATCAGCCAACAATGCACCATCCATCCCACCGTACTTTAGTGGTTACACCAGCCGACAATGCACCATCGATCCCACCGTACTTTAGTGGTTACATCAGCCGACAATGTGCACCATCGATCCCACCGTACTTTAGTGGTTACACCAGCCAACAATGTGCAGTGTTACCCATCCGTCGACTTAGCTGCACGGTATCAGGCGGTTGGTCGGATGGAATGTTCCTTTGTATCTCCGTATTTAAAGCATCGATAAACTGAGCTGTGAAAGAGTATCGCCCGGGCGGGGCATGTAGTTTTATATCATCGTTTCCCTCTGGAGTTCGTACCTGTGACCAATAATCGTGATCCTCCTCGATGGTGTTGTAGATGTTTGTAAGTAGGATTTCACTGAGCCCCACCTCGTAGTCACCGTCGAGATCGATCGGTTGGGATAGTCTGGTAAAGTGATGACCGGCGTGGTTTTGGGGGAAATGATCCATTGACGCATTACTTGTAGGATGATGTAAAAGGACGAAGTGGATGAGGCCATGGTTAACGAGGAACTACGGAAGGGTTAGGGAGCAGGTAGCCTAGACAGCTACTGCGCAGAGCTATCCACTACTGCGTTTGTGCTTGACAACAGTCACGAGATAAACCAAATAAAGACACGGTGACCACGATAGAAATAAGGAGCATCTGGCAGAGGAAAATATACACGTGGTGATGGTTCTCCATATGTTTTTTCCACCACGACCCCGTCTCCCGTTCTTGGGTTACCATATAGGGCATGACGTATTTTTAATCTGGTGTGACGTTCTTCTCTCGGAGCTTGACTAGGACCGAGGCCCGGTCGGCGGATTGATTCCCTGTTGTTTGTATTTATAGTGGAATGCGTTGTAATTCCTGTGAGTAAAATGTCCCTTGGATCTTCTCTGTGTCTTTATCTCGAACTGTGTACGTCACAGGCTTGGTCCACATTATTTCATCCACGTAAAACAGCTCATCTGTCCAACCAGTCAGGTACCCTTTCTAATCTTAAACGTGCGACTAGCTTTACTGAGATGCACGACATCCCCTATCTTCAGTGTGATTGCAATGGTCTTAGACGGCGGCGTATCCTCGTATAATTTTTCCCATACCATATCTTGATTTTGCCAAGTAATACTGGCCGGAGTGCGTCCGGTTCTTCGGTGATAAGAGTGGTTATAACACTTCACCAGTCGGCTCAACACGGGGAGATAGCGCATCGATCGTTTGTGCGTGAAATATCTCCGCATTTGTGTCTTTAGCGTTCGATTGGACCGTTCCACAACGGGAGCCTTGATTTCTTCATTTTCAGCGATGAAGAAAGACGCCCCCTTTTTCTGTACAAAGACCTTTAACGTTTTGTTTTTAAACTCGCTGCCTTTATCAGTTTGTAGTGTGATGTCGATGGTTGCTCCATTTTTGCTGTCCCCAAAGGTCGTCCCCGCACTTCTTTTAATCGTTTCAAATACCGCCATAATGTCTGTTCATATTCCTTCAGTTTCTCTTCATCATGATGTCCGTCAGTTCTGAGCAAACTTTGCATCTCTTGATCCATCGTGCAGAGACTTTCCACGGCTGCATCCGGAATAGGGGGTGATTTACTCTCTGACAAAGAGTGCAGGACACGGGGATCTACTAACACCATTTTAAATTGCCATTACGTCACAGCCTTGATGATTTCCGGAAGCACAGCCCCGGCGATGGTAGCGAGGAGAAATCCTGAGAATCCCCCCTTCTGCGTTTTTCTTTTGACTGGAAGACGTCTTTTACACAACTAAACCTCTCAGTGTATGTCTATGGGCAGAGTTATTTCTTTTGACTGGAAGACGTCTTTTACACAACTAAACATCATAGTGTATGTCTATGGGCAGAGTTATTTCTTTTGACTGGAAGATGTCTTTTACAGAACTAAACCTCTCAGTGTATGTCTGTGGGCAGAGTTATTTCTTTTGACTGGAAGACGTCTTTTACAGAACTCAACCTCTCAGTGTATGTCTGTGGGCAGAGTTATTTCTTTTGACTGGGAGTTAACGGTATATTCCCGTACAGCACATTAAGGCAGCACTCGCACAAAGTGTCAATCGATGATTTATCAGCTGCTTTTATCATAGCAAGCCGCATAGGAGGTTTACTCTGGCTAGGGAGTTTTAGCCAAGGTGCGTTTTTCCATAGTCTTTTGGACATAGTCGCTACATAGCAAGCCGCACAGGAGGTTTACACTGACTAAGGAGTTGTAGCCAAAGTGCGTTTTTCCATAGTCTTTTGGACATAGTCGCTATCATAGCACGCCGCATAGGAGGTTTACACTGACTAAGGAGTTGTAGCCAAAGTGCGTTTTTCCATAGTCTTTTGGACATAGTCGCTATCATAGCACGCCGCACAGGAGGTTTACACTGACTAAGGAGTTTTAGCCAAAGTGCGTTTTTCCATAGTCTTTTGGACATAGTCACAGGAGTACCGATCAGCACCGGTCCACTTACGCCCCCCCTACGCGTCTTTATAAGCAGCCTGTACATAGTTCAGTTTTCCGGGATACGTCTGTTTTGCCAAATGTGTGATCTAAGAGGCATCCCGCAGATTTTTAAACACCACCAAATATTGACTGTTTCAAGAAATGGTGCCATGTTCCTTGTTTTTAGAAAACAGGTTCTGAACGAAGTACATAACGCTAATATTTCGATGATGACTACCCATGGTGAAGAATTTTGTCACTCTTTCGTCCATCTCGTTCATGAGATCATCGATGATGATCAGTCAGGACTTACCGGGTTTCCACATGTCTATGTCAGGGAGCCCCTCCACAAATACAACGCTATCATTTATCCTTTTATTCTCGGTATAAGCTCTCTGCCATTCCCCGTAGCACCCACCACACGATTTCACGAAGATGGGAGTTTCATCATTTTATCTATGAACGTGATAAATTCTGTGATGGAATAAGTTTTTCCACACCTCTGCATTCTGACCGCTGAGAAAGGATGTGACCAGATCTTCTCCATCGTCTCTAAATGAAAAGATATCTTTTACACCCTCGGCTTTTATTCAAAATATACGGAAAACACACACACACACACACACACACACACACACACACACACACACACACACACACACACACACACACGTATGAACAAGTGCAGCTGTTCAGTGTACTTTGTTTCCATACCTTGCAACGGCAACTATATAACGGGGTAGGAACACACAAGAGAGAGAGAGAGAGAGAGAGAGAGAGAGAGAGAGAGAGAGAGAGAGAGAGAGAGAGAGAGAGAGAGAGAGAGCAACGTGGGAAGCAAAAGCAATCAAGAGTAGCAGAGTAACGCAAATGAACAAGTATATATAGAGGTCCAGAAGCGAGTTGAATTACGACAGAAGCATCTAGACGATTATATATAGAGGTCCAGAAGCGAGTTGAATTACGACAGAAGCATCTAGACGAATATGTTACCATACCGCAATACAGTATCTGCATAGTCACAACACTTAAATACAAGACAATCAACGTCAAAGGCTCTTGTAGCTGCTTTTGAAGCAGGGATCTTGAATAGACTCATACAGTTTCTACACACAACAATGGAATTGTCCTTGTTGACTCTTGTTTTGCATCATTGCTTGATCTTGCAAGTAGCAAAGAGGACAAGAGTGTTGAAGGTGTTCCTGTTGTTGCTTGCTCTTGCAAGTAGCAAAGAGGACAAGAGTGTTGAAGGGGTTGCTGTTGTTGCTTTTATCTTGCAAGTAGCAAAGAGGACAAGAGTGTTGAAGGGGTTGCTGTTGTTGCTTTTATCTTGCAAGTAGCAAAGAGGACAAGAGTGTTGAAGGGGTTGCTGTTGTTGCTTGCTCTCGTGTTTTGCATACGCCTTGCACCACCACCACCTGCAGCATCTGTTGGACCACCACCACCCTCAGGATCTAGACAACCACCTGCAGCATCTGGTGGACGACCACCGCCCTCAGGATACAGACCACAACCACCTGCAGCATCTGGTGGACCACCACCACCTTCAGGCTCTAGATCACCACCACCTGCAGCATCTGTTGGACCACCACCACCTTCAGGATCTAGACCACAACCACCTGCAGCATCTGGTGGACGACCACCGCCCTCAGACTCTAGCTCACCACCACCTGGAGATCAAGGAGCAGGTGCTTCAGGGATGATGGGAAGAGGTCGTGCTGTTCGTGGAGGCACTTCCCGAGCACAGCAAACCCGACTAGCAGATCCAGGAGCTGAGGAGGTGGCAGAAAGAGTGAGGGATATAAGATTACAAGAAGATGGAGCAGGGGCAGAGCCTCGCGCACAAGAAGGACGCGAAAACATTGTACAGTCAGTGTGAGTCTTCTTGAGCAACAGTCTTTCCCAGTCACCATCACAGACTGGTAAGATCCAACACTATTTTTCAGTTGGTTGCTGATACAGGTCGCAAGTCTTGGGTACTTCATCCTTGTCATGATCTCGCGTGTAAAACACAATTCCTCGCAACGACGAGGGTGTCTCATATTGTTCTTGCAAGCCGCAGCGTAACAGTAGCGACAGAGTACAGTCTCTTGAGCGTCAAGCGTCATCGCAAAACATGCAAGCACCAAACGTCCAACCCATCTCGCTTGCTTTCGCTCCAACTAATTTGTCAACGTACGAAGGGACTTTTATACACACAACCAACACACATGTGAATTAAATTACAACGACGATATATCATGGGCAAGTCTAACGATACCGTAAAAAGATGGAGGTTTGGGGACGTCTGTCGAGAGTAGCAATGGTAGCAAGAGCAATAACCATATTTACCCCTAACCGATGAGTTTTAGCGAATAATTCACACACACACACACACACACACACACACACACACACACACACACACACACACACACACACACACACACACACACTAAACTGCGATAACAATAACGAAGGATAATGATGAGGTGAGGCGCTGCAACCATTGACAAAATCTAAAAGGCCAGATTGACCTAAAAGAAACGGTGAACTTTATTGCGGCAACCACAACACAACATCAGTTTGTCAATAAAACCAAGAAAAACAACTAAACTAAACTAAACTAAACAAGAATAGGAAGCGTGGAAAATGAGTTGTCCTGCACTATTCTTTTCGGGTAAAAGTATGACAGTGATTTCCTGGACTGCTTTTACGTGTATATACTTTGACCGTTGGTTCGAAACCCTCTGTTGTGACCTCCACCACTCTGCTGCTGACGAAGAACCTCCAAATAAGAATCTTTGGTGAACTGATTTCTTTTATTTATTCAATCCTTTACAGGTGTTTTTGTGTGCCCCCCCCCCCCCCACCCCTGTCCCCCTCCCCCGGAACTGTTCCAACAATAGCAACATTTCAAACATAAGGCGACAATACCAACCCCTCTGTACTCAAGTTTGAACAGCCCCAACGTTGTTCTGTCAAACCACTTTGGAGCTTTGCAACAGCGGAGAACCTGAGGATCCGGTGCTGCTTTGTGATACACAAACAGCTCAGTATGCCTGTCCTAGGCTTGGGCCGGGAACCATGTAAGATGTTCTCTGTAGAACTCCTCTTTGAGGTTCTCAGAAACGGCTGTTTCCAATGACTCGGTGGATAAAGCCAGGTAGAGGGAGTCAGTATCAATCTGGGTCAGTCAGAAACGACTACACGGCACAAACTTCGCTATGCAATTGTAACTTTTAATTGCAGCATCCGAAGCTTGGCCATGTTGTAGACCGCTAAGCCGATCTGAATGGGGAGATCCCACCTGCATTGTTTTTCCCCATTACCACGTCAGAGACAAGGGGTGTGAGGTCCATGACTCTCTTAAAGAGTGGTTCGTTTTTGCAGCGGTTCACCTGCTTCCCCCGTCGCAATAGAAGATGTCAGCATGCTTCTGCTTGTCTGTGAGACACTTCCCATAAGAAGAATTTCCAAGGAGTTTCATAGTCTCCGTGAAAATCGCTCTATTGGGATCTCTTTTTCCAAGCCGCCGTGCGTCGATCATGTTTCGGGCAAATTGCTGAAAACACGCCTAGGGGACGTATTCCATAATGTGCTGTATGTCAGTGACCATGAGACCATGCTCCAAGTACCATTTTAGTGATGGAGTGTACAGAAGATTCCCCTTTCCAAAATAGGTGGCTATCAGGGTTCTTTCCGGGTCTCTGTAAGAGTTTGTGGGCATCGGCAAATGCCTTCATATGAGCCCCGGTGTCATCCCTGAACACTTCCGCGTTCTTAAGCTCCGAGAACTGATCTGGCAGGTGATCGGGGACTTCGATGTCACACTGGACGAACCCAAGATTTCTCCTTTTTTGATGTTGTCCAGTATTTCATCCAGAGTGTGCGCTGCACGAACGATTTTCGGGGTCAGGCAATCACCATGGAGCCCATTCCTCTCACACACCCGTTTTGCCCCCCTTGCAGTTTCATTCTGGTGCAACTGGCTATACCATTCACACTCCCACATGGTAGTCTCCAGTTTTCCTGTGTTTTCGCCCTACGTTCTTCGAACTTCGTAAAGCCAGCCGGTGATTGATTGTTGGCTGTCGGATGACGGTCATGGCCATGCCAGTAACAGCCATGACACTGGTGGGCTCTGTTCTTTTCCGGATCCCACCCATCCACGGGAATGTGGCGTTTCCCAAACTGTTTCTCGGGAAAGCCCCTCCCCGCGTGTTGGATGTTCCACCCGTGGTACCAGGTCAGGTATTGCAACCACCGACAACACTGTTTACGGACAAACCTGACCTCGGAAGATTTGAACCCGGCCTCCTTCCTACAACGTACTGGGATGCCCGTGGGCATCTCCTGGGACAACGTCCATAGGTACAGACAATTGGCGTCGTACCCGACCAGCGACGTCATAGGTACAGACAATTGGCGTCGTACTCGTACCCGACCAGCGACGTCATAGGTACAGACAATTGGCGTCGTACCCGACCAGCGACGTCATAGGTACAGACAATTGGCGTCGTACCTGACCAGCGATGTCACAGGTACAGACAATTGGCGTCGTACCCGACCATAGGCTAAAACGTCATAGGCTCCTCAGGATTATCACGAATTAAGGTTTTCCCTTTTTCGTGACAACGCCTGAAGACCAAAGAGGGTCCACCCGTGATTTCCCGCCGCATCAGTTCGTGCATGTCTTTATTCTTTTCATTGCACAGTTCAAACAGTGTATTGGTTGGTAACGTTTTGAACAGATATTTTAATGTCAGACCTGGGACTGATATACCGTCCTTCAAATATCCAAACCAAACTCTATAAAAGTCCATTTGCTTTTCCAGCACTTCCCAGAATGGCACATCTTTGTTGTTGTACCACCTAAGGAAGTCTTTAAAGGTTTTCATGTTTTCCTCCCTCCTTACCCAAGAATGAGACTATAAACCGAGGTTCCGTGTGTGAACGCACGCATATATCTTGCACACACGTAAAATCCCATCACCAACTTTCGGAAGAGTAGGCCAGTTTGGCCGTTGGTATGGATGACACGTTACACACAGCATGCACCCTGCGTAAGAAATGGAAAGAATGAAGGAAGTAAAGAAACTGAGTGAACGATATTGAACGATATTGACTGGATGACACGGGAAACGACTGAATGAAGCGCCAGCTGGCAGCTCTTCAGTCGGCACTACCCAGGTAGGCAGCCCGTTGTGTAAGCGAGTGTTGATTGTAAAGCGCTTAGAGCTTGGTCTCTAGCCGAGAATAGGCGCTATATAAGTATTCATTATTATTATTACCCCTTCACAGTGGATATTGTACAGGGTTTGGTGTTGTCCAACATGCCGGCGATTCCGTAGGGCCTGGCGGTGTTCCTGCAGCAGGCAATCAATAATCTTCTGGGATGTCCGTAATGGTTGATGTGGGTTCTTCCCAGAAGAGGGACCGCCGCATGCATTTGGCCGACGCGCCGGAACTCGCTGGTGGTGGTGGTGGTGTAGATGTCGGTGGTTGCGGTGATGATGTCGATGGTTGTGGAGAGGTGTGGGGCGCTTCCTCCTCCGCTCCCCGTCAGTAGTCGTGTGGTGGAGGTCATGGTGGTGGTGGATGGAGGGGCGTGGACACGGAGGTGACGGGACCAGTTGTGTCAGCGCCCGAAGCCCAAGGAGCACTCGGGGCAGACGTACTTCAACGCCTGGTCGTGAACGTTTCTCACGTGGCGGTTGCGGCTGGTTTGGGCGTTGAGGACGCCCGGGCAGTCGGGGCAGGGGAACTAGTCCACGCGTCGGTGCATGGACCTCCCTCTCTCCTGGGATGATGATGATGATGAAGGGGTGGGAGGGGATGCTGGTGGTGGTGGTGGTGGTGGTGGTGATGTAGGTGTCGATGGTTGTGATGAGGACATGTCGATGAAATATTCTTTGTGGCCAAGCTAATACTGTGCAGTACCCTCACTGTTGTTGTTGGCAATGCCGTCCTGGAGGACAATGCTTGATGCGCGAAGTGAGGTTTATCCTAGGGTTGTGAACAGCGCCTGGTGTGGCTGTGCAACCAAATTCTGGAGTGACAGTCTCTGTTGCAGTTGGTGCAGACGAAGCAGAACGACTGGGAAGAAGCAGAGGCTGCTCGCTGTTTGCGGCGTGCTTGTTTCTCTACTGCCTGCTGGGTTCTCTCTCCTCCGCTTGTCTGATTCCTCTCTGCACCATTTGACGCCAGCAGTCGCGGTCGTCAGCAGCTGTTTCCCAGGCATCAGGGTCAATGTTGCACACTTTCATGTCACGTTTGCACACATCCTTGAACCTGAGAGTGGGGCGTCCTGTGCGTCTGGTACCAGTGGCAAGTTGGCCGTAGAGTAGGTCCTTGGGAGTACGCCCATCTTCCATGCGCCTTACGTGCCCGAGCCAGCGTAGACGTCTCTGACTCAGCATGGCGAACATGCTTGGGATTCCAGCCCTGGCCAGGATGTTGCTGTGCGGTACTCGGTCCTGCCAGGTGATGCCCAGAATGCGTTTGAGGCAGCGCATGTGGAAGGTGTTCAGACGGCGTTCCTGCCTCGCGTAGGTGGTTCATGTCTCGCTGCCGTACAGGAGAGTGCTGAGGACGCAGGAAACCAGGCTACCCTCACTGTACACTACTGATTACCAGCAAATACTGTGCAAAACTCTCTGTATGTCGCGTGACGCTACACTATTGTGTGCGGCTCAGATATATTAGACCACAGCATCCACTCTCTGTGCATCAGACGTTAAGATCAATCTAACTTTTAACAATGTAATTAAACCAAAATGTAATACAATGATTCTATTTGTGTTAAAACTATACAATAGTCAAATACATAAAAGAGAAATCAAACATTACAAATAATCGTCCTGGGTACACTTGCTGTTACTTTTCACGGGTTTCTATTTCTCTGCTTCACCTGAAACTCAGTCCACAGGGGGCTCTAAAGGAGTGTGTGAAACTCAGTCCACAGGGGGCTCTAAAGGAGTGTGTGAAACTCACAGTCCACAGGGGGCTCTAAAGGAGTGTGTGAAACTCACAGTCCACAGGGGGCTCTAAAGGAGTGTGTGAAACTCCTAGTCCACAGGGGGCTCTAAAGGAGTGTGTGAAACTCACAGTCCACAGGGGGCTCTAAAGGAGTGTGTGAAACTCACAGTCCACAGGGGCTCTAAAGGAGTGTGTGAAACTCACAGTCTACAGGGGGCTCTAAAGGAGTGTGTGAAACTCAGTCCACAGGGGGCTCTAAAGGAGTGTGTGAAACTCACAGTCCACAGGGGGCTCTAAAGGAGTGTGTGAAACTCACAGTCCACAGGGGGCTCTAAAGGAGTGTGCGAAACTCACAGTCCACAGGGGCTCTAAAGCAGTGTGTGAAACTCAGTCCACAGGGGGCTCTAAAGGAGTGTGCGAAACTCACAGTCCACAGGGGGCTCTAAAGGAGTGTGTGAAACTCAGTCCACAGGGGGCTCTAAAGGAGTGTGTGAAACTCACAGTCCACAGGGGGCTCTAAAGGAGTGTGTGAAACTCACAGTCTACAGGGGGCTCTAAAGGAGTGTGTGAAACTCACAGTCCACAGGGGGCTCTAAAGGAGTGTGTGAAACTCCTAGTCCACAGGGGGCTCTAAAGGAGTGTGTGAAACTCACAGTCCACAGGGGGCTCTAAAGGAGTGTGTGAAACTCACAGTCCACAGGGGGCTCTAAAGGAGTGTGTGAAACTCACAGTCTACAGGGGGCTCTAAAGGAGTGTGTGAAACTCACAGTCCACAGGGGGCTCTAAAGGAGTGTGTGAAACTCCTAGTCCACAGGGGGCTCTAAAGGAGTGTGTGAAACTCACAGTCCACAGGGGGCTCTAAAGGAGTGTGTGAAACTCCTAGTCCACAGGGGGCTCTAAAGGAGTGTGTGAAACTCACAGTCCACAGGGGGATCTAAAGGAGTGTGTGAAACTCCTAGTCCACAGGGGGCTCTAAAGGAGTGTGTGAAACTCACAGTCCACAGGGGGCTCTAAAGGAGTGTGTGAAACTCAGTCCACAGGGGGCTCTAAAGGAGTGTGTGAAACTCACAGTCCACAGGGGGATCTAAAGGAGTGTGTGAAACTCAGTCCACAGGGGGCTCTAAAGGAGTGTGTGAAACTCACAGTCCACAGGGGGCTCTAAAGGAGTGTGTGAAACTCACAGTCCACAGGGGCTCTAAAGGAGTGTGTGAAACTCAGTCCACAGGGGGCTCTAAAGGAGTGTGTGAAACTCACAGTCTACAGGGGCTCTAAAGGAGTGTGTGAAACTCACAGTCCACAGGGGGATCTAAAGGAGTGTGTGAAACTCACGGTCCACAGGGGATCTAAAGGAGTGTGTGAAACTCACGGTCCACAGGGGGATCTAAAGGAGTGTGTGAAACTCACAGTCTACAGGGGGCTCTAAAGGAGTGTGTGAAACTCAGTCCACAGGGGGATCTAAAGGAGTGTGTGAAACTCACAGTCCACAGGGGGATCTAAAGGAGTGTGTGAAACTCACAGTCTACAGGGGGATCTAAAGGAGTGTGTGAAACTCCTAGTCCACAGGGGATCTAAAGGAGTGTGTGAAACTCACAGTCCACAGGGGGATCTAAAGGAGTGTGTGAAACTCACAGTCCACAGGGGATCTAAAGGAGTGTGTGAAACTCACAGTCCACAGGGGGATCTAAAGGAGTGTGCGTGAGTCAGTGTCCCCTTCATGTGTGTTCTATCAGTTGAAGAGACTTACCTGATGAGTCGCCGCGGTCCTCGAAGTCGTTGTTCTTGTGGGGGTCTCTTCGAGGGAGATACAGTCCGCTGCACTTGCCTCCCGTTGATCTCATCTGGCCTAACTTGGATACTAAACTAAGCTACGCAGATCTTGTTCCGCTGGTTTCTCTCCGTTTTTTTTCCCCTCTCATCTAGATGATGACTACTGACTATTCTATGATACAAATAACACCTCGGTCCAATAGGAATCGCTCCCGAAGAATAGCTCGGCAGTACACGATGCCATGGCCCTGGGGTGGTGTCCCCGCTGTACACCGACTGCCCCCGAAGGTCTACCTGAAGCCCTCGCCCCGTACCGGCGTTAGGTTGTTCAAGCGCATCTGGTGCTGTAGCCTCTTTCTCCCGGCATCCAAATTTCTGGCATCCAAGGACGCCGAAATTGTGCCTCTTCTCCCACAACTCTTTTCAGGATGGCAGCGAATCCCTCGTGTGGATCTGTACTTCAGCTTCTCTTTCCCATGTCTAGTGTCGATGTTGCCCAGTCTAGTGTCGATGTTGCCCAGTCTTGATCCAGATAGCCACTGTCCGCACGTACAAGGTCTCACCCAACTCTGCATGATTTTAGAAGTATTTAAATGACTCCGCCGAAAAACGTGGACAAACAAATTACAAGACAAAACACGGCGCGTTTCGACCTCTTAGGTCTTCTTCAGGCGAGAGAAACGACACTCGGGACAACGAAAAAGAACGAGCAGTCCCTAATCTTCGGTGAATTCGGCGCAAGAAAGGCGTTGAAATGATAATTTGTTGTTTCGCTCTCATTGCAGCAAAGCTTTTGATGGCTGGATCCTCTCCTGTTTCCAAGGTTCTTGTTGCCAAAGAATAGAATTTCGTATAAACATTTCCATGATGGATCCCTTAAGCCGAGTTATCCAAAACATAGTTAATGTCACTGATATTCTAATAGTTTCGTAATTTGAGCATCTTTCACTAAAAAAAAAGATGATAATGTCTCTTCGTTTCACTGTCTAGTCGCGTCTGGTGACGTAATTGAAGTCATAGGTCATGTTTTTATACGGGGCGATTATTTTTGTTGTTTTATGCGATGTTTACTTTTTGAGTCGTTCCACGACACTGTACGCTACTGATTTCCAGCTAATACTGTGCAGCACCTTCACTGTACGCTGATCACCAGCTTATACTGTGCAATACCCTCACTGTACACTACTGATTACCAGCTAATACTGTGCAATACCCTCACTGTACACTACTGATTACCAGCTAAAACTGTGCAATACCCTCACTGTACACTACTGATTACCAGCTAATACTGTGCAGTACCCACACTGTACACTACTAATTACCAGCTAATACTGTGCAGTACCCCCACTGTACACTACTGATTACCAGCTGATACTGTGCAGTACCCTCACTGTACACTACTGATTACCAGCTAATACTGTGCAATACCCTCACTGTACACTACTGATTACCGGCTAATACTGTGCAGTACCCTCACTGTACACTACTGATTACCAGCTAATACTGTGCAGTACCCTCACTGTACACTACTGATTACCAGCTAATACTGTGCAGTACCCTCACTGTACACTACTGATTACCAGCTGATACTGTGCAGTACCCTCACTGTACACTACTGATTACCAGCTAATACTGTGCAGTACCCTCACTGTACACTACTGATTACCGGCTAATACTGTGCAGTACCCTCACTGTACACTACTAATTACCAGCTAATACTGTGCAGTACCCTCACTGTACACTAATAATTACCAGCTAATACTGTGCAGTACCCTCACTGTACACTGATTACCAGCTAATACTGTGCAGTACCCTCACTGTACACTACTAATTACCAGCTAATACTGTGCAGTACCCTCACTGTACACTACTGTTTACCAGCTAATACTGTGCAGTACCCTCACTGTACACTACTGATTACCAGCTGATACTGTGCAGTACCCTCACTGTACACTACTGATTACCAGCTAATACTGTGCAGTACCCTCACTGTACACTACTGATTACCAGCTAATACTGTGCAGTACCCTCACTGTACACTACTAATTACCAGCTAATACTGTGCAGTACCCTCACTGTACACTACTGATTACCAGCTAATACTGTGCAGTACCCTCACTGTACACTACTAATTACCAGCTAATACTGTGCAGTACCCTCACTGTACACTGATTACCAACTAATACTGTGCAGTACCCTCACTGTACACTGATTACCAGCTAATACTGTGCAGTACCCTCACTGTACACTGCTGATTACCAGCTAATACTGTGCAGTACCCTCACTGTACACTACTGATTACCAGCTAATTCTGTGCAATACCCTCACTGTACACTACTGATTACCAGCTAATACTGTGCAGTACCCTCACTGTACACTAATAATTACCAGCTAATACTGTGCAGTACCCTCACTGTACACTAATAATTACCAGCTAATACTGTGCAGTACCCTCACTGTACACTACTGATTACCAACTAATATTGCACCGTGTCCTCATCATATCCTGCTGTTATACTAGCTAATATTGCACATTGCTTTTTCTATGTACATCTGATTGCTAGTTAATACTGCAGTGCCCTTAATATAAACAAATGAATACTAGCTGATGCTGCGCAGTGTTCTTACTTCGCACAACTAATGACTATAGCTAATACTGCACATTGTTCATACTTCGCACAACTAATGACTATAGCTAATACTGCACAGTGTTCTTACTACGCACAACTTATGACTTCCTATACCGCGCAATGTTTTCGACGTACATGAGTATTTGCAAGCAAATGTTGTGATGTGTCTTAATATACACTAGTGATTACCACCTTACACTGCGCAGTGCCTCTCCATGCACGACTGACAAGCGGCCAATCTTGTAGTGTCCAAATCTTATCCCTATGGTATGAGCAACACACTGAACAGCGTTGGGATTTCATGGCATTTCTTGATGTTCGCTTACGGTTTGTTGTTGGTTAGTGAAGTCATTGCACTGTTTTGTTCCAGTTATTTTCATGCGTCTGCATATTATAAATGAGTGAAACGTAGTCAGTGTTTTCAGATGGCTGTGCGTGTGCATGCATGCATATCTCTCTTTCTCTCACATACACACACGCGCACGCATACACACACGCACACACAATCTCTCTCTCTCTCTCTCTCCTCTCTCTCTCTCTCTCTCTCTGTCTCCACACACACACACACACACACACACACACACACACACACACACACACACACACACCCCACACACACACACGACTATCTAAAGATATACACCGATGGATCAGTTCTTGATGATGGAAATACTGGTGCAGCTTTTGTAATACCTTCATTAAAAACAGAAAAACGATACTACATTGGTAAACATTATTCCATTTTTACTGCTGAACTTGTAGCCATACTTATGGCATTAAATTACATTATAGATCTTTCGACGGATACATGCAAAATCTTATTCTGTGTGGGCTCAAAGTCTGTTTTACAAGCAATTAAATCCCGAGGCATTAAAATCGACTAGAAATGACTATTGAAATAAAACATATTATTCATGAGTTGCCTCTAAAGGGTACCAGTATTACCTTTTGCTGGATTCCTTCTCACTCCGGAATCACCCCAAACGAGTGGGCAGATCATGCGGCTAAAAGGGCAGCCAAAAAATATAGAAGGATCATAGCATCTTGACATTCAACTAGATCTGCATGAATTTAACCAGCGCATAGAAAAAGTGTCTCGAAATCATGTTGATGAACTGCGCAAAAAACAACAAAATAGTCAGTACAACCAGCACTGTGTACAAGTAAAGAATGCAGCGAATCCGAAATCCTTTTTAAACAATTTATCTGTAATGCATTCCAGACATGTTACTAGTTTGATGTGTAGGTTCCGATTAAATGCTTTTAGAACAAAGTACATTCTAAAAATATACATTGCATATGTGGCAAACAAATGACTGTAAACCACCATCTTCTTCACTGCCCAGGAGTTTGGCACTTTGTTCCTAAGATAAAGTTAGCAGATCAATTGTCAGCCAGTGCACCATTATCCGCTGAAGATATTTTAAACAATCGCTCACTACTTTGCGTGTTCTCTGAAAATTTTAATTACGGTCAACTTGGTATCTATCTCTGGTGTACTTTAAACTAAAATTGTTGTGTTGTACGACATAGATATAAAAGAGTTACGATTATATGATACATATGGTTATACCCCCACCCCCACCCTCCCACTCCCTTCCTCTATTCCGTCCTCCTTTCCACCCTGATGCCCCCCATCCCCACCCGCGCAAACTTTCCCTTCCCCCACCCATCCCCCTGTGTTATGCTTCAATCCTACTAAACTTGTTTCATTTGATATACTTTAAATTCCCCCGATCAACATACACTAAAGGCTAGATAAACGACCAGGATAAGTAAATATCTACCTATCTTACCACCCATCCCAACCTTCCCCTCTTGTCCCTAACACAGTCCTCTCTCTCTCTCTCTTGCACACACACACACACACACACACACACACACACACACACACACACACACACACACACACACACAGTCATACGGTTTGTTGTTTTTTTCGTCTAATAACACTTATAGTGAATAGACGTTAAACTAAAGAACTAACACACACACACACACACACACACACACACACACACACACACACACACACACACACACACACACATCTCTTTATAATACTACACACACACACACACACACACACACACACACACACACACACACACACACACTAAAGAAAGCAAATAAAAAGGACCAACGGTGAACGGTCTCTTATGTGTCCACCAAGCCCCTGCCTTTTGGAGCAATCTGCTCAGATACTCTTGAGTCTTAATCTTCGTTCAAGGCCCAGTTCAAAGTTATTTTAGTAGAATGTGATCCCCCCTCCCTCCTCTCTCTCTCTCTCTCTCTCTCTCTCTCTCTCTCTCTCTCTCTCTCTCTCTCTCTCTTGCTCCCCAGAAATCGAATATTTGAGTTGTTAGATTTATGTGCACTGTGGTGTTTCGCGCGCGCGCGTGTGTGACTGTGTGTGTGAGTCTGAGTGTGCGTGTGAAAGAGAGAGAGAAAGAGAGTGAGAGAGAGAGAGAGAGAGAGAGAGAGAGAGAGAGAGAGAGAGTGTGTGTGTGTGTGTGTGTGTGTGTGTGTGTGGTGATTAGGCCCTACACTCAGTTTTGTTAGGGTTGCAACACAAAAACTGTGGATGCATGCAGGGACAAATCAGCAGCAGCAGCATTACACACCTTCGTATTTCATTTTGTCACCCGCACTTTCCACTTTCAACAAGACGTTCCCGGAGAAAGGCTCATTTCTGATGATATCGAAGTGTTAATAGTTGATAGGTTTATAGGCTAACACACGACGCGTAAGTTGCATTCAGTCTTCAATCCATGAAACAGCTAAACTTGTTGGATGAAAACTTGCCATTAGAAGAAGAAGAAGAAGAAGAAGAAGAAGAAGAAAGTGAAGGAAAAGGAAGAAAAAAAAAAAAGAGAGAGAGAGAGAGAGAGAGAGAGAGAGAGAGAGAGAGAGAGAGAGAGAGAGAGAGTGTGTGTGTGTGTGTGTGTGACGAATTTAAGTTACGTTGCTAAACTGCCAAAAGACGGAGTGGAATGGAGCGGTGGCAGAACAAAAGTTTGATGGAAGGGGGGTAACTTGAACCTGTTGACTATTTGCACCGACGCTGTATTTATTGTTCTTGTTCTTCTCGATAACAGACTATGACGATGTTGATGATGATGACGATGAACACTTGCATAGCGTCTACCATCGGTTAGAAACCAAGCGCGAAGTGCTTATGATACACACGAAGAATTGATTTCTCGGATTTTCTGATTCGAAGCGTCGCTGTCTTGATTTTCTTTGCATTCACATCACACACATCCACACCAGAAAAGAGGGCAGGCCTTCATTGTTTTTTTGTGTCCATAATTCTGTAACTTTGTCATGGAAGGTCCTTGACACGCGAACACACGGTAATATGAAAACAAGCTGTGGAAATAGCAAAGAATAATACCGATCATAGTGACGCTCCATGTCACATAGTGAAACGTCAAAGACATAGGATCAGTTATCTGACTGTCTATCAATCTATCTATCTATTTGTTTTCTTTATCTATCTGTCTATTGTTCGACGTTCGAATATATTGGGCCAGCTTGTAGGCCTACTATTTGACAGACCTGGTTCAACTTTGCCGACACTTGCCATCAGAAAAAGTATTGTTTTCTTAAAACTAAAGCAAGCGCTGGTTCTCAACGGATTTCACACACATATACGCACACGTGCGCGCGCGCATGCACACACACACACACACACACACACCACACACTTGCTCAGATACGGAGCGGTTTGTATCCATTTAAGGTAACTGAATGGACTGTCTCTGTTACGAATCAGAGGAAGATTATATCTATGCAATAATATTTTTAGCTGTCAAAGAAGAGGTAGGCCTATGTTAACTGCGCCCAGCTTAATCAAGGGGAACTTTTCATATGTGATGTTAGCCAAAACAACTAACGAGGGAATGAGCCGGGCTTACAGGCTGATCAAGCGATCGAAAGTCTCAAATTAGTTTTGCGCTGCACATAGCAGAGCTGGATTCTTTTCCCTTAGTATTGTCATAAAATCGAGATGCAAGTAATCTGAATTGAAAAAAGTTTTGATTTCTGGCCTTTCTCTCCTTTATTTTGTCATTTGATGACGAATAGGGACCCGAAGAAACGAAAAGTGTTGCTGAAAGGTTAATCTATATCAAACGAATGGTAGTTCATAATCATTAAAATCCGAAACATGGAAAACTATGTTTAGTAATGACTGCGAGTGTGATCTCTTCCAATGATGAATATTACGAAATGTGCACTAAAACAAGTGCTGCTGGAGCGGAACCAAACGATTTCATCACTTCATAATATAGGTCAGAGTTCGGTGTTACAGTGACGATCAAGTTTGAACAGATGAAAATCGCCCTGGCTCTGTGGGGAAAAAATGTGAAAAAGATAGTTTTACCCTGAAATTTGGGGTCAGTAATCAGTTCAATGCCGTATTTCACCCAGCAGAATGATGCATGAGTTGTGGACTCCTTGTGTTTCTACGCCATTGGTACGGCACAAGGATTTTGGAGTGAAAAGCCTAGCTAGCAGACGACAGGAAAATGAAGAATCATGTGGATCGTGCTTGCATAGCAAAAGAAACTGACAAGAGATCTGTCTCAGACTGAGGCACAGTATGGGTCAAGGGATGGACTGTGCAATGAATATGTATTGGTAGTGGCTGATCTGATGACAAAAGACTGGTGTAGCTTTAAGTGTAATAGAGAATATATAGCGTTTTAGGCCAAAACTGTGACCGTGGACTCGGACTTAAGTTGGATGTTCATCGACGCAGCTGCTGTACGTATATCCTTGTCTACTAATTCTCGGTGGACAAGGCGCGTTCAGCCAGCCACTTATTTTACTACCTTTGGATCTTCCATTCTTCTGTTAACCGCCAGATGAATGGGGGAGGGAGGAGGTGGAAAGTGAGGTGAAAGGGGAGGGGGGGGGCGGGGGGGGGGGGGGGGGGGGGGGGATCCTACAAGGCTATAAGGTGTTGCAACGCTATAAGGTGGTGGCAGCGAAATTTGGATGAATAATGATCGACTTTTGGTTCGTGTTGATTTTTTTTTCTTCTTCTAAAAGCAAAACACTGGAAATATTAAAATGTTGACAATGACAGTGACTACATCGAAGCATCTAACACAGACATGACACATTTCTGTAGGCAGAGAGGTATTTCAAAACAAAATCGAACTGCAGAGGTATTTCAAAATGTATTCGAACTGCAGAAGCATTTCAAAACATGTTCCAGCCGCCTTAAAAAAAAAAAAAAGACTTAAGATCTGCAATCTTTTCAAAATTCCTTTCAAAGATACAAACATGACCATATTAATTTTGCGTAGAATGAAAAAAAAAAGGTATGTATTCATTTAGGCATGAATCAGCAGGTGAAATATAAGGTAATGCCAATGTAACAACCTTGTAAGAAAAAGCCTGTGCTGCGCCTAAGACAATTGGCCTAAGCCTATGTGATCATGGTGTTTCGACTGTCTAAAATATTATGTGCTTTCGTTGTATGTGTGTGTGTGGCGCGCACGCGCACTCAATACACTTTAATGTTGGAATTTTCTCAGCAATACAAGCATGATCATATAATCTGACGTCAGAATTATGAATATTTTTTAGGACCTTTCAAGTTATCCTGCACATGAATGTGTCAATAAACCATAAAACGGCAGTTAATCTAACATTGTCATTAAACTGTAAACAAGTGGGGTATTTTTTGCTCCCATAAGAAAACCTAACACAGAGTAACTTTTATTCAAGACTGGCACAGCCTTTTAAACTTGAATAAAGTCAAACAGTAAACAAGTGGGGTATTTTTTGCTCCCATAAGTAAACCTAACACAGAGTAACTTTTATTCAAGACTGGCACAGCCTTTTAAACTTGAATAAAGTCAGACAAATACATAGACGAACAATCTAATAGTGGGGGAAAAAACAAGCGCAAGCCAACAACTGAACTATCTTCATAGTATTGACTTGGCAAAGATTTGGACTTAAGGAGCGGGGGAGGGATTTGAAAATGGAGAAACTGGGAACATGAAATTAAGAAAATATGTTACAGATATGAAAACTCTTCACTAGCTGCATAAGGGAACCATTGCAATCCCTTTTGAAGGCAGATATATTTGTATTGCCTGCTCCGAGGCCTTTCGTCCGCTGGGTCGGACTCATCAGGGAGACAAGGCTGGTTGTGTCTGCGCTCCTGGCGTCAAATAGAGACACACCACAGTCCATAACACTGTGGTGTTCTCACCACCAAGGGTGCAAAAAAGAATCCAATAGCACCCCCAAAGCAGCCAGTGAAGAGTAGTAAATGAAACCAAACGAAAGTGTGGGGAGGAAAAAAGTTGCTGAAAAACTAAAGACATTATGCAAATAGTATAAAATGTAGGGGACAATCTTTGAGCCTACGCTTGAGGATCCACCCAAAGATGCAAGGGAGATCAAAAGACAAACACACAGACGGACATTAAAATCAACTTGAAAAAAATTGTCATTTTCACATCAGTGTTGTTTTTTCTCAACTTTGCATCTTACCTGGTAACAGGCATAGTAAATGATACATATGCAAAAAAACTGTGCCAAATATCAAGTTTCTTTTTGTCAACTTAAGATCAGACCAAAGATAGTACGCCCTACAGAAGGTCGTATTATCTCTGATCAGACAATCTAATGCCATTTCAACCATAGATATATGAAGGAAGACATCACTAAATATAGAATTAAGCCAAACAACATAATAACAGTGAAGTGTCATACATGTTACGTCAAAATTATAACGTCACTCTGATGATGCTCATTTTCAATATGGAAGAGACGTGATTTAAAAAAAAAAAAAAAGGGGGGGGGGGGGGGAACTCTTAAATTACGCCGATTAATTCACGGAAATAGATCTTGGGATGAACTTTTAACCTTAAGAGGCTCACTCGAGGACATTGTGTAAAAAAGCTCCAGCAGTCAAGGTCAGGACAATTCACAGTGCTGCCTTGAGGAACAAAAAGAACCACACAGTCGCGGGTGGGGGGTGCAGGTGGGGGTTGGCATAGGCAGAGAGAAGAGGTGAGGGTGAAAGTTCCTAGGAGTTCTGATGAAATAAATGATCAATGTGTACAGAAGTAAGAACTTGCTGTTGCTAGTGGTAACGCTGACTGCTACTTAGTGTTTGTGGTTGTCGTCAGGTTCGGCTGAGATTTGTATTGATCAATACAGGTACCAATCCTTTCTTCTTCTTCTTCTTCCATAGAGCGACCACAATCAACCTTCTGATTCTTATTTCGCAATATTGAAAGGGGGGCCCACCGGTCAGCGTTTAGTGTTTTAAATTTCAAACAAACAAACAACAACAAAAAACCCACGTCCCCATGTTTTTCATTCTGCTGTTGCATGATTTCATCACATGTGAGTAAAATGTAGCCAGTTTGACTTACTACTTAACTTACACATTCATCGCTAAAACTTGCAGACAGCCAAGCAGTATGACGTAGGCCTTGTAACGATTTGAACGGGATACAAATACGAAAAGTAGGGCGGAGTACAAATTGACTGAACGCGTTACGTCAAAGAGGGCTTGGCCGCTAGGCTTATAGGCGGTTGAAGCCAACCAACGCCAAGGTCAGAGTTGTTCCAGACGCAGAACGAGGGGTGAAGGTAACAACAGTCGGAAGGCTATCGGCGGTAGAAAAGGGCGTTCAAAATGAGTGTGGAGGTTGACGATGCCGACGCCTTGCGCAAGCACTCTGTGTCACTGGACGAACATGCTACTCGTCATGATCTGCCACTGGACAGTCAGCAGTTGGAAGAATCGGTGGCCCGTGTGCTTGTGCTGTACACTGGTGGAACTATCGGGATGGTGGTGGAGGACAAAGACGGAGGTATCTCTCTCCCTCTCTCTCTCTGTCTGTCTGTCACACACACACACACACACACACACACACGCACACACACACACACACACACACACACACACCACCTCTCTCTCTCTCTCTGTCTCTCTCTCCCTCTCTCTCTCTCTCTCTCTCTCTCTCTATCGCTGTTTATTTGTATATTCATGCTTTGATGCATATGTTGTGTCATTTAGTACTAGCTTCATAGAAATGTTACGGCAAGCATGAAAAATGACTAACTAAGCCAATACTTTTACCATTATAAAATAAAGAATCATTGCCATAGTCTTTGTGTGCAAAATGTGTGTGCACAGCTTGTGTGTGTGTGTGTGTGTGTGTGTGTGTGTGTGTGTGTGTGTGTGTGTGTGTGTGTGTGACTCAGAGAGAGAGAAAATCACAGTGTTGAATAATAGATTTGCTGATTTCACATACATATGTTTACAGGTGTGTGCATGCCCAGGCTTATGTACATTGTGTGTGTGTGTGTGTGTGTGTGTGTGTGTGTGTGGTGTGTGTGTGTGTGTGAGAGAGAGAGAGAGAGAGAGAGAGAGAGAGAACCACATTTTGTGTGTGTGTGTGTATGTGTACATTATAATCATTTCATAGTATTGATGTACACTCTTGCAGGCTGCGTAGTTATTCATTCCATAAGGATGTAAATCACATGTTGTCAATGTAAAATTGGTTTGAAATGATGACAATCATTTTCAATAAAAATTAGCAAATAATGAAAAAGCAATCATCCATGCTATCCTAAAATGAATGTCATTTCATTCATTTATTGATTTAATTTCTCTCTCTCTCTCTCTCTCTCTCTCTCTCTCTCTTCTTTTCATTGTGATTGTTGATGATCTTTATGACAGGCTACACACCAAAGCAGAACTCCATGGTACCAAAGCTGCGTTCCCTCCCTTTATTCCATGACGAAAACATTGCCAAGAAAATTATGACAGCTGAAGAGCAGAAATGCTTCCTGGTTCTTCCGTGAGTGCCCTTTACTAATTTTTCTCCCCACAGCTATTGCCTTTTAAAAGCTGATTTCCAAAATTGCCTTTATCATGTAGTATTTAAGGGAAACAAAACTTTTTAAAGTCAGTCTCTATGGGGGAAAAAAAAAACTCCAGTATCACTGTACCATGTTCAACACATGGACATTCAAAATATTTCAGTTTATGATTTACTTTATGCGTCTCTGTGTATGTGTGTATGTGTGAGTGGATAAACGTTGTAGTGCATTTAGCGATAATTTGTTTGTTTGTATGTTTGTGTAAGAGTGTGTGTGTTTTATACATGTTTAGACCTATCACTTATGACACACATGTCTGGCTACAAACTTACTTAGTTACATTAATAACTTGCTTAATCTAGAATTAGAAAGAAAACACTTGAACATATCATTTTTAACATTTTGTGAACCACATAGCAATGACCAGAAATAATTAAAGAACTTTAAAAAATGCCACAGTGATTTCTTTCATTGCATCTAGTCATGACTGTGCTTGGATTGTACCAGTGATAAGGTTCAGAAAACAAAGTTTTGTTGCTGCTACTCTATGCTGACCCCCAAACAGTTCATTGTGCAACAAGTTTCTTGACATGAAATGAATAAAAATTGATAGTCTTAAAAATCTCAGAGAGAGAGAGAGAGAGAGAGAGAGAGAGAGAGTGTGTGTGTGTGTGTGTTAAAATGTGGCAATATTTGTTTTCCATGGTCAAGAGAAAGAACCTAATAGTAATGATATGCTGATTTTAAAAAAATTAAATATGATTGTATCAGTAATCATTTCGTTCACAGATTTCATCAGAACAGTAGAACTCTTGTATCGTCAGATGCCCTTTACTGACCATTCTAGATAGTTAAGAAAAAAACTCTGAAAAATGAATCAAGGAAGTGTCTGGTGTTTTAGTTTCATTGGTGTCATTCTGTTCATATGTTCAGACCTTGTAATATTTACATTGTCTGTAGTACCATATTGAAAATCTTAAAGTCAAAATTTTGTATGTTAGAGGTCTGACTTTTTTTCATTAGCATACAGATGACTTGAAATACAGTGTTTCATAAGCTTCTAGTTTCGGGTATCCATGCAATATTTTGAATAATCAGAATTGTGCTGTGCATGCTCATGTACGCATTATCAAATAGCAATTTAAGTCCATGTGCATGCATGCATTGCATGTGCGTAAAATAATTCTGTGCATCTATAATGTATTTTATATTTTAAAGAAGTCAACAGGTATGCACAGTGAAAATGAAGCTTTTCACACTGTGACGAAGGACAGACTGCTTAAAGTTACCAACATTTGTGTGTGTGTGTGTGTGTGTGTGTGTGTGTGTGGAGAGAGAGAGAGAGAGAGAGAGAGGTGCGTGTTTGTGTGTGTGTTTGTGTGTGCGTGTGTGTGTGTGTTCTTTCACAGAAAATACTTTTAGATAGTCAAATGACAGTATGGAGTGATTCAAAACTTAACTTTGTTATGTAGGTTTATTACTCTAATGATTAACAATATTATTATTGTCGGCTATTAGTTACATCAGATAGGCATTGCAGTTATCTAATCCAAAGGATTTCAGGAATCTCCTGTATATAAATATGTGTGAATATGTGCATATGTGTATTTCACTGTGCATATGTTTTCTACAACATGTGAGAATACTAGAAACAATGGTTTGATGAACTTGCCAAGTTCTTAACATCAACGGTGAACTTTTGAGGCTGATGAAAATGAATCTGGTTTATATTCACTGTTGTGTTTATGCCTGAAGGAAATTGTCCACACAGGAGTCCTCCAGGTAGATATTTGGTGTTGTGTGTGTACATATGGTCTTCCTCATTTGCTGTTAGTCAGTGCATGGTCAGCTGGTTCCACTTGTTGAATGACCATTGGCAGACATGACAGAATGCACGTCTTGTTGGTCTCTTGTTGATTCCTTATTTGAAATCACTTGGCAGGTTTTCTTTTTCTCTGTCATTTTGTTTTGTTTTGTTTATTTTCTTTTACTTTCACTTTCTTTTCATTTTCTTTAATAACTTATTTTGTTTTCATAAATTCTATTTGACTCATGGATGCTGAGTGTTCAAGTGTTTAACTGTTTCCCACCCAGGTTTTGCTTTTTTTTTTTCTGATCAAACAACCATGCATGATATGCTGTAGCAAAATATATGTCATACATTTGAGGTCTGTTTAGTTCCGGCCTATTACCCCTCCCATCCCCCACCCTTACACCCAAGCTGCAAACCGTCCCCACGTCTCCTCCTCCTTTACCCTTCTGTGCCATTCCATTGTTGTCGCAGTGAAAAAAAAAAAAAGGATAGGATTCTAGAAGCGTCTCTATGCTCTTTGCTTAAGAATCTAAGACAGCCTGGCCAGGTGTTTTATTAATTTGCTGCTCTGTTCATACAGAACCGACAAACTGGCTGCCTGGCCAGGTGTTTTATTAGTTTGTAAGCCATACAGCTCTGTCCGTACAGAACTGACAAACTGGCTGCAGCTTTCAGTAGTTTGCCAGACTAAATATATTTGCCAAACAGGGAATATTTATGCAGTGAAGACCCTTCTTTTCTTCCACCCCCCCCCCCCCCCCCCCCATGTCTCATTTTCTGTGTTCACTCAGTGGCTTTAGTCTGGCGCCAGTCATGACAGCAGTGCCACATCCAGGCTGAAGCTGTCGCAGACTCTGCACTGGACAGCATTCCACAGGGAGCAGTCAACATCAGCTTATTCTGAGGCACCCCAACCGAAGAGAGACTTAACTGCTGCCAACCCCTTTTCAGGGTGGTCAGTTGTGCCTGTTCTGATCCCAACACACGTGTGACCCATGCAGGGTGGTCAGTTCTGCCTGTTGTGATCCCAACACATGTGTGACCCATGCAGGGTGGTCAGTTGTGCCTGTTGTGATCCCAACACATGTGTGACCCATGCAGGGTGGTCAGTTGTGCCTGTTCTGATCCCAACACATGTATGACCCATGCAGACAATAACTGCTTTGTCGCGGACCAAGCGTAAGTGAGCATTCCCCTCTGTCTTCCCTAGAATGAAAGCCACTTTGTCATGGACCAAGCATAAGTGAACATTCCCCTGTCTTCCCTAGAATGAAAGCCACTTTGTCATGGACCAAGCATAAGTGAACATTCCCCTGTCTTCCCTAGAATGAAAGCCACTTTGTCATGGACCAAGCGTAAGCGAGCATTCCCCTCTGTCTTCCCTAGAATTAAAGCTAGGGATGTTGAAAATAAAACTAGTTATCTGCTGTTGCCACACCAGAAACCTTTCAAAACGTGAAGTCTGTCAGTTTCTGTTGGAACGTTTGTCTTCAGAAGTGGAACCAGCTGTAGATGTACTGAGTTTAACCACTCTTAGTTCTCTATGCATTATGCATGCACCTAGCAACTGGCATGTAGGTGGCTGTTAACTTGTTTAATTAGTTCTGTTTTGAATCACTGTTTACTTACTAATTTCTGTCGCTGGAAAAGTAACAGCGTTGGGTTTGGCCCTAACCACAACTCTCGTGTGGGACTGGCTGTACAACAGCTTGCTCTTGGTCTTTGTGCTCTGCCATCAATGCCATTTCCTTGCATGAATTGTTGTTTCTTGAAATTTGCTAATGTCTGTCATGAAGACGGTTGTGTTGATCTTAGGCATACTTTTGCCCTTAACGCTTGCCTGAATTTGAATGATTAGGTTTGGCTTACTCAGTGTTCTGTTGCTGGTATCATCTTGCCTGCAAGCTCATTTTGCCACTAATGCATGAAAACAGAGGTCATGGCTGTGTCTCAGTTTTGATCCTGATGAGAAGCTGTGGCTCTCTTATAAAGTGCATAGGGTTGAACTTTTCGTATGATAGATCAACCCATGAAATGAGAGTGTTAAGAGGAAGGGTGCAGTGACACACATGAAGACCGATATTGGTACTGTTCTGCTGTTGTTGTCTTGTTGTTCATTGCAGCATTTTAATCGGCAGTAGGGGAGGTTAGGCAGTGCATGTGACCCCTCCAGTGTCCTAGTGCATAATGGGCATATGCGTGTTTCCATACTCCACTGAATGCTGACATGGAATAGAAGATCCTTAGCATGCTAATCCGATCTTGTATACATACATGTACATACACACACACAAGGAGGTTGAAGAGTGAACAGCATTGATCTGGGATATTGCAAAGATCCTGTTCCACACAATTATCGTCTGTGTGTTGCTTGGGCTCAAGCCTGGGTCTCTCAGATTGTGAGTTAGCTCTGTTGAGATTGTGAGTTAGCCTTACTGACCTCCTGACAGTGAGCTTCTGTTTGTGCTCCATTTCTGAGAACATCTTGCCTGCAGGCTAGATTTGGAACTAGGCAGGAAGGTAGCAAGGGACATGGTTTTGGTCCTGACATGGAACTGTGAGAGATGCCTGAGCATGGGTTACTTGTAGTGTTCCATTATTTACATTATTCATGCATCTTGCGTGCAGGCTGCTTACTGCGCTGATCTCTGTGGAGCATGCTGCCAAGGATGGTTGGGGGGGGGGGGGGGGGGGGGGGGGAGGGAATCCAAATGAGTGTCGTGTCTGATTAAGGTGAATCATCTGCATGTTATACATGTAACTCTTGTTGTTCATCTGTAACCCTAGGTCTTTGCTTGCAGGCATTAGGGTTTTTGCACAACCACGACAAAATGTAAATTGCATTTTGTGGGTAGCTGTATTTGCTGTGGTTATAACAACACTGTTGCAAATTTGATTAAGGTTGCTGTGATTATAACAACACTGTTAAAATTTGGATTGGGTTTTTATTTGCTTTTGTTTGGTTGATTGGTGGGTTTTTATTTGCTTTTGTTTGGTTGATTGGTTATTTTTCAGTCATACTTCATTTAATTTCATGCTTTTTTTTGTTTTTGTTTTTTTCTTTCTCTCTGTGTCTTTTAGCTGCCCTGATATGGCCACTTGTGGTTGATCAGGCTTTAAAACAACATGAATCTATCTCTGTCTCTTGTCTGTCTCTCTGTCTTTGCCTCTGACTCTGTCTGTCTGTCTTGTTCTCTCTCTCTCTCATCTAATCGTGACTATAAAACAGCAGCCAAACTTCTATCATTCAATACAGAATTTGCATGAAACAAAGATTGATGAACACATTGCATGCATTATTAACTCGTGTGTGTGTGTGTGTGTGTGTGTGTGTGTGTGTGTGTGTGTGTGTGTGTGTGTGTGTGTGTGTGTGTGTGTGTTTGAACAAATATGCATGTATACACATTGGGTATATGTTGTACAGCATTTCATTTAAAAAAAAAAAAAAAAAAACCCAACTGAATACTGCTTTTACCAAATACTTAAAAAAACAACAGATAATTCTTGTATTTTCTTGCAGTGTAAAGAACCAAGCCTATGTACGCATGCAAGTAGATTTAGTTTGATTTAATATGTGTATGATAATAATTAACAAAGTAAATAAATATAAACTTTCTGTACAACGTATAATATGAAAACCAATTTTGTATTTTATAATGATTAATTTGAAAACTATTTTCGAGGGTTTTTTTTCTCCCAAATATTCACCTTTAATATTAGGAAGTGATCTCCTGTTGACAGGGCAAGAATATTTGGGATGTGTCCTTCAAAGTTTCACTATTGTTTTGCACTAGCAGTTCATCCTAGACATGATAAATGTAAATCATCTTGTGACAGGAAGCCTTCAGTATTTAGGTGAAGAAACTATGGAACACAAAGAAATTTTCGAAAGATGCCAGTTTTCAGACAGAAAAACAAAACAAAACGAAACAAAAAACACTTACAGGGGTCAGTCTGAGCTTTAGACATGGACAGTGGACCAACAGCTCTTGAAAATGACTGAGACATTTTCAGACAAGTTGGCTGCTTGTCCTAATGATGTTTCAACTTGTCAGACATGACGGTAAATGTTTACGATGAAACAACATGAAAGTCTTTTGGCAATTATTGTGGTGAAACTGCAGTACAAGCTAACAATTTTTTTTTATGACAAGAAGTTGGAAACTCATGTGTGAGTGATGATAAAACTTAAAATGAAGAGAATTATACATCTTCTTTGTTTGATTTTGCTTTCGTAAGAAAATACTCAGTTGCAGGGGTTAATACGTATCAAATAATGCAGCACAATTTCCATTACCTTATGAAATAATGAATGTTAAAATATTGAGAGTTATACATTGCTTTAGTTTTGTCTTGTTTTGTTGTTAAAACACAAAACTCAGTTGATATGGGTAAAAAGTGTTTAATGATATGACACAGTAGTATTTAATAATATGACACAGTAGTATTTCATAATAGGACACAGTAGTATTTAATGATACGACACTAGTATTTAATGATATGACACAGTAGTATTTAATGATATAACACATTAACATACTGACAGTAGTAACAGAAGCAATGAATGATTAAACACCATGAAATGAAATTGTATGAAAGGAAAGAAATAACTCACCAATGTATACTGTTTTAGTCTGATGTGCACATTCAAGAACAATGCATAACATACTTGTGCAGCTGTTTGTACTCATGCCCCCCCCCCCCCCACCACTTTCCTCCTTCCACACACACACACACACACACACACACACACACACACACACACACACACACACTGGTGTGAATATTCAAAGAGAACACATGCACACTTACACATACTGTGCTCACACACGCACACAAGCATGTAAGTGCACACCCTGTGTCACAGTACAACACTATGACATGTGCAGACAGGCGTATATGCACATTTACAGGCACGCACATACACATACACACACACATACACACACACACACACACACACACACACACACACACACATTTATTGTCATTGTATGAAGTTGAAATGTTCATGTATGAAGTTGATATGTTCATATATGAACTTGATTTGTTCATGTATGAACTCTTGATATGTTCATATATGTGTTCATGTATGAAGTTGATTGTTTGTGTATAAAGCTTATATGTTCATATATGAAGTTGTATGAAGCTGATATGTTTAGGTATGAAGTTGATATGGTTATGTGTCAGTTTGATATGTTCATGTATGAAGTTAATAGGTTCATACATGAACTTGATATGTTCGTGTTGGAACTTGATATGTTCATGTATGAAATATATATGCTCATGTCTTCTTTTTGTGACCTTTCAGCCGGCAGCACCTGGAAGAAACTAGGTACTTGTATTCCCCAGGTTCTCCCAGTCAAACTGTGTACAGTATACATCTAACTCCTCAGCATGCTGGTGAAGATGTCGTGGTGAAACCTTCTAGATTATATGTTTCTCTTTCCTTATAGTACACTGGAGAAGAACGTTTGAACGGAAGATATCATTTTAATCTCGGAGATTAACACCAAAGGATAACAGAGAGTGGGAAAGATTAACGACAGTGATTACCAGCGAGTAACAAAGCTCGGAGATTAACACCAAGGATAACAGAGAGTGGGAAAGATTAACGACAGTGATTACCAGCGAGTAACAAAGAATAGCACTAACAGTGACCCCCCAAGGAATAACAAAGAGGAAAAACAGAGATAATAAAGAAAGAATCAGAAGATTGTTGTGTACTGACATTGTATAGATAATGTTTTCATCTTGAACGTCTCTGTCAGACAGTCAGCACTGGCAAATGTGTGTGTGTGTGTGTGTGTGTTGTGTGTGTGTGTGTGTGTGTGTGTGTGTGTGTGCGTGTGTAAAATCATTGAGTGTGTGTGTGTGTGTGTGTTGAAAATCGTTCAGTGTGTGTGTGTGTGTGTGTGTGTGTGTTGAAAATCATTCAGTGTGTGTGTGCGCGTGTGTGTGCATGTGTGTGTGTAGTGAAAATCATTCAGAGAGAGAGAGAGTGTGTTTGTGTATATGTGTGTAAAAACTTTCAGTTGTGTGTGTGTGTGTGTGTGTGTGTGTGTGTGTGTGTGTGTGTGTGTGTAAGATCAATCAGTATGTGTGTCTGTGTGTGTGTGTGACTTTGGAGGCTTCCTCCACGTTCCTTCTTGTTGCTTATGAACTTGGGGATTTGACTGTATAATATTTTGTTTCAAAAATCTAACTTTTCCTACTCTTGAGTGCTCCTATATCACATACTTGTACATATTGTTGAAACACTCTTGTAATGGGCAGAAGGATCAATTTCTTCGTGCATAGTTCCCTTTTCTGTGCATGTGGAAGCGCTTTGTATGAGCAGGTGACCAGGATTTGGCTGCTTGCCTGATGATCTCTTCACAGAGAGAAACGGCTGTTCTTTGCTGGTCCTGCCGGCCTGCACTTTTGAGAAACAGTAAACAAACAGGACACTAAACAAACAGAGCACTTACTGTATGAAGGATCGGTTCTCAAGCCTCCTTCCCTTTAAATACAAATCTGTTGTTTTAAGAACTGTGCTTTTATCAAGGCAGACTTCGTATGCTGGCATCATGTTCTGTTCTCTTTGAAAAACCTAAGACATCACAATATTTTGAACAGAAACTGCAAAGCACATGTTCTTAAAGCGGCATTTTGCATTCATTGCTATTCCTACAGTGTTTGCAGGGAATAAACATTCTTTACTTTTCTTTTTTATCTACAGGAAAGGGGGGGGGGGGGGGGGGTGAGGGTAAGGGGGAGTGTTGGGGGGGGGGGGGGGAGTTGGGGTGGCAATGGCAACGGAAACAATAGTCTGAGTCATTAGTTTTTATCTCTGTTAGAAATGCTGATGAAGAGGCGTCATTCACAGCTGTCCAGGTCAGGGTGATTTGCCAGAGGAAACAGCTGGTGCTGCACAAAAAAAAAAAAAAGAAAAAAGAAAAAAAAGTGATGAACCATCTATTTGTCCAACAGTTGTTGATCATGTACGTTGTGTTTTAAAAAAGAAAAAAAAAAAAAGTGCGCATTAAAAGTTATTGCATGTAACATTTACCGTCACTGAAAAATAAAGACAGATAGAAGATGTTCTCATTTCCACATAAATAAATGAATGAATAAATGAATTGATTCACTAATCAAAAGCCCTGATGTGGCCCTTTGCGGTCGGGTGGGTTATAAGCAACATTACCTTACCTTACCTCACTAATCAAAAAATGAGTAAGTGAATAAATCAAAGTTTTTTTTTCTTTCGAATGAGAATGAGCTGTAGATGTTATGTTTTTCAAAACACCTGAACAAACAAGGAAATTGTAACCGGTGAAAGATGAAAGTTTTTTTTCTTATTATGTGATAACTTCCAAAATGAAAGGAAGCTTTGATACACTACTTACTGTTTTACAATACTGGGGAGGTTACTTGGGTTTTGTGTATAACCTGAATGTCACAACAGACTGCTTTCACAGCAACAGATTTCTCTGAGTGAATATTTGGCTTCATTAGAGAGCATGTTTGCATAATACAGCAGCAGCTCTGTGTGTGTGTGTGTGTGTGTGTGTGTGTGTGTGTGTGTGTGGTGTGTGTGTGTGCGCTCGTGCATGCATGTGTGAGAGAGAGAGTGTGTGTGTGTATGTGTGAGAGTGCGTGAGAGAGAGAGAGAGTGTGTGTGTGTGTGTGTATGTGTGAGTGCGTGTGTGTGTGTTTCTGTGTACCTATGAAATTGGGACTTTTCCACAGAAATGTGCAGGGAATCAGATGAAATGTACAAATAATATGAATTTGGAGTGAATTAAGACTGCCAGCCTGTGAGGTGAAACCATCCACTGTCAATGACAGATGAATCCTAGGTCCAAGATCCAGTTCACCCACTCCTGCCTTTTTGCTGACCCCCCTTCAGCCTCTCCCCTCCCTTTCCTGTACTTCACCTGTCTGGCACTGGACTCTGGATGCCAGTCTTTCATGTTAGGACGATAAACTTATTCTGGTTAGCTGATAAACGGATGTCCTGTGGCCAGAATGCATTTAGCACATATTGATAAGCCATAGCATTAGCATATTTTGTCCAGTGGGAAATGTTGTTAATACCAAAAAAAAAAAAAAAATCAATGTTTATTGGGTGAACGAGCCTATACACAGACATAAACATGAAAGGAACACAGAGAGAGAGAGAGAGAGAGAGAGGGGGGGGGGGGGGGGAGACAGAAGAGAGAGAGAGAGAGAGAGAGGCTGCCTTGCTGGATTATGGTGACAAGATTTTCTTGAAGCAAATAACTGGGATTTTTCATGGACAAATTTAATGTGAAGAGAATGTCATGCAATATAAGATATTCTGTGAATTCTTGAAAGTTTCCATTGCTGAACTATCTCTACACCATGAGGCTGTAAATGGCTGTATTCAATGTTGATGTTATCACTGCTGCTTGAGCTTGATAAGTGAAAGGGTGAAATCAAATCTGAACCAAGAAGCAGAGTGATCATGAAATGTGCATGAAGAATAAGAAATACTGGTTCTCGGAATAGGAGGTACTGCTCTTGAGGAAAGTTTTCCTTTTTGTTGGTATTCATGGGTTTGATGCTGAAATTATATGGCATCAATCATCTCCTTCCCCCTTCTCCTCCCCCCCCCCCCCCCCCCCCCCCCCCCCCCCCCCCCCCCCCCCCCCCCCCCCCCCCCCCCCCCCCCCTAAAAACCCTCTGCTTTCCTGGCCTGTTCCAACTTCTCTCCATTTTTGCATGTTTCCTTTCGGCCCTTCAGAGCGGCATATGTTCCCCAGATTTTCATCTCAGGATGACACAAGGTCTGTCCAGATCAAAGGGTCACCAGCGTTGCTTTGAGCTCTAGGACAGGGATGTGACGTCTCTTCCATTTCTGGACCATTGTCATTTAATGCATGCCAGATCTGGACTTGTGTTCTGAAGTACAGAAGAACAAAACTGTGTTACTGACCGCCAGTTAG
Source organism: Conus canariensis (assembly GCA_033310375.1). Taxonomy (NCBI): domain Eukaryota; kingdom Metazoa; phylum Mollusca; class Gastropoda; order Neogastropoda; family Conidae; genus Conus; species Conus canariensis. The sequence goes on from CM065717.1 coordinate 97,163,965, forward strand.
GCATCAAGGAGAACGTTAGAACATATGGAAATGATGTTTGACCAGTGTATGAAAAGATTTCATTCATTCTGCACGTGTTGTTTAAGCTTTATATTTGCTCAGCATTTCTTTACAGTGCGCTCTTAAGTACTAAGGCAGCTTTTCTTTTTCCTGCCATGGTTTTCTCATGTATGCTCTCAGTATCATATTTCTTTGCAGCTTATCATTGAACTTCAGTGAATCTACAATTTGCTGATTATTGTCATTTTCAAAAGTTTTTTGGCTTCGTTTGTTTAGATTCTTGATGTGCTTGAGCTTAGATATTTCTTCATTTTTCTGCACTTTTTTTGTGTAAGCCCACAAAGTTGTAAATGGCTTGTACAGTAGATTTTTGTTTTTTGATTGTGTTAGAAGCATTGTTGACTTCTTGATCAAACCAAATGTCTGTATCAGGTCTTGTGACAGACTTCTAAACTATTGTATTTTCTTTTTTTCCTCAGAAGAACATATAGTATTAATGCGTACATTTGTTAATACATAACATTTTCTGTTTTAAAGATAATTACACTAGTTAGGAATGCATGAATCAGCTTTAAAAATCCATAGAAAATTCCTGAAAAGGGGATTGGTATATTTTATTTGATATATTAATTCATGTATACTGTTTTCTGTACTAAGTTGTATGTATTATAACAGAAAGCAGAGTATTTTGGTCATATACTGCATGGATGTGAAAGATGGATGTAATCAGTGTTTTCTGTGGTAAAGTGTTTTAAAATCGCATCAATGAAATAGTCATATGCATGGATGTGAAAGATGGATGTAATCAGTGTTTTCCATGTCAGAGTGTTTTCAAATCACATCAATGAAATAGTCATATACTGCATGGATTTGAAAGATGGATGTACCTTGGTAAAGTGTTTACAAAAAAAAAAAAAAAAAGCGAAAGAGAGCGATGGCACGCCTTGATTTTGCTCACGACATGTTTGTTTGTTTGTTTGTTTTTCTTCCTGAAACACTGCTAATAAAATGAAAGCTGGTAAAAGAAAATGATGAACCAGCATAATTGCCCAGGTGAGTGCTGGCGTGATGCAGCTTGAGATGATTACTATACAGGTGTGAGGCAGCATGTGGCATAGGTGATGGAATGTGGCGCCTGTGTCATTGTTGACGCCAACAGGCCTGATGTACTGATGGTGCTATGTCATTACATGCATACTGTAAAATTTTCCTCTCAGGCGCCTTTTTCTGTCAGCCTGTTCGTGTTTTCCATGGAAATGGGGGGGGGGGGGGGGGGGAAGAAAGGGGAGGGGGGAGGGAGAGGGTTTGAATTGGGGAGGGAAAAAAACGCACAAAGTGGCATGATGTTCAGGTTGCAGGCCATAAACATACCCTCCTATGCTCTTTCTTTTTACCTCTGTGTGTGTGTCTGTTGTGTGTGTGTGTGTGTGTGTGTGTGTGTGTGTGTGTGTGTGTGTGTGTGTTTTGCATCTGTAACAGTGAATGATAATCTTTATTGCTTTTAGTAAGATGAATGATGTTGAGTATTTATAATACTGAATGTGGGCATAGGCTGTTTCGCATTTCTACGTTGATACAGTAGAAAGAAACTCGTGGAGAGCGTGGCAGCAGAGAGTCCTCAGAAGAGAAGCCCCCTTCAAGCAAGTGTTTCGGCCCTTATCTCCTGACACTCTAGGGGGGTTGGGCCACACCCGGTTCATGACTCCGGATGTCCCTCTGCTGCCCCTTTTTTTTTTTTTTCCATCTTGGGACGAGCCATGGCTGGGATTCGAACCCATGACCCTCTGGACATGCTCATTTTCCACTTAATGACTCGCGCTTTAACCACTGAGCCACAGGGACACCTGATATTTGTAGGGAAATTAAGCCTTATGAAGTTCACTTTTGTTCCTCCTTGACCAGATCCAGCTTGAACACCTCTCTGCCGCTTCTGCCATTGCTTTCAGGGCTCTGGTTTTTTCCTTCCCTGCAACTGAGAGCTGTTTCATGAGGCTGTATGCAGACGTTCCTACAAACCCCCTAGCTCCAATTTCTGCAGTGAGGACTTTGACCTGATAGCCTTCTCTCCTCAGGCTGTTTGCCAGATCAGCATACTTTTCAGTCTTGTAGATTTGAGCTGCCTCCATTCTGTTCTCATATGGCACCGTGAGCTCGATCATGATCAGCTGCTTGGTTGACTTAGAGTGGACTACTATGTCTGGTCTCATGCCACTCTTGCTGATGATCTCTGGGTGACTCTTCCATTCTGGGAGGTCTGCAGTGCACTCCCAGTCATCTGCCCCGTCCAGCAGACTCTGCCTGCATGTTTCGAGTGGCACTGTTGTTCTTGGCCATGATTTGCTGCCTCCTGCCGTGAAGAATGTTGCGGGTGCTTTTGGAGTCCTGATTTTCCCTTTTGTGGTGTTGGTACTAGCCCAGACTACTTGTACAATTTCTTTGAGCACTTGGTTGTGCCTCCATGTGTACCTTCCTTGAGCCAGGGCTACTTTACATGAGCTTAGGACATGCTCCACTGTTTGTTTTTCATGGCAGAGGGGGCATGCAGGATCGTCTGTTTTCCCCCACTTCACCAGGTTTGCATTTGAGGGCAGAAGGTCATATGCAGATCTGAGAATGAAGCTGATCCTGAGAGGGGCCATGTGCCAAATGTCATTCCAAGTGAGACTTCTTTGGAGTGCATTCTCCCACGTTGTCCATTGCCCTTGCTGGCTCTGCTGGACTGCTTTTTGGAGTCTTTTTTGGTCTTCTTCTTTTCTCATCTCCTGAATCATCATGTCTCTTTTGGCTTTTCCTTTGGCCTTTGACCACCATTCAGTTTTGGTCACCCCCAGTCCCTGTCTGTTGGTCTGTGTGTGTCCTGTTATTTCTCTGATCTTGAGACTTTCTTTTGCAGAATCCATCGCCTCTTGAACTTTCCATTTTCTGCCTGTCTTCAGCTGGGGCTTAATTGCTTCTACCACCTTGTCTCCTGAGTCCTCCAGCATGCTTTGAAGTCTGATCTTCCCTGCTTTGTATTCCTCCAGGATGGATTTCAGGGGTAGTTTCAGCTTTGCTTGGCGACAGTACAGCGCTATGTCAGTCAGACAGGGTGGGACACCAAGCCATTTCCTTGTGAACTTGTTGATTTTGGCTTCCATTGCCTCCACTATGCTGGTGCAGATGTCGTATATCATCAGAGGCCATAGCAGCTTTGGTATCAGCATGAACTGCAGACACCAGACCTTGTATTTGCCAGGGAGCCCACACTGGTCAATGGTCTCCAAGCCTTCCTCCGCCATCTGCTTGGTTTCTTTTGCTCTTTGTGTGTCTTTCAGCGTATCATCATACCATCTTCCAAGGCTCTTGACTGGTTCTTCTGTGACTGTTGGAATGGCCTGGTTGGCAACACTGAAGACCACAGATCCGGCCACTTTTCCTTTCCTCAGTGAGAGACTCCGTGATTTCTTTGGCTTGAACTTCATTCTGGATGAGGCAACTATGTCGTCCAGCCTCTCCAGCACATGACGTGTCTCGTCTTCTCTGGATGAAATCACTGTAGTGTCATCCATGAAGGCCTTGAGAGGAGGCATCTTGTATCCATCGCCAAGGTCTGTTTGTCTCGCGTTGTTTGTTGCTGCTTTCAAGATGAGTTCCATTGCCAGCACGAACAGTATTGGGGAAATTGCACAGCCCATTGCAATACCCACTTCCAAGTTGATCCAGTCTGTTGTGTACTCCTTGGTAGAGAACCGCATTGAGAAGCCATTGAAGTACTTCTTGAGCATGTCGCGGATGTTCTTTGGCACATGGTACATCTCAAGAGCCAACTGTATCATCTCATGGGGCACAGATCCATATGCGTTTGCCAGATCAAGCCACACTACGTCCAGGTCTCTCTTTTCTGTTTTTGCTTTTTGGATTGCGTCCCAGATCATTGTGGCGTGTTCTACACAGCCCGCCACGCCTGGGATGCCACCTTTCTGGACTGACACATCCAAGTACTTGTTTTCCATCAGGTACTTGGTCAGCCTTGCTGCCATGACAGAGAAGAAGATTTTCCCTTCGACGTTCAGTAGTGATATTGGCCTGAACTGGCTAATGTCACTTGAGTTTTGCTCTTTGGGGATGTACACACCATCTGCCGTCATCCACTGGCCGCTGATCTTCTGGTTTCTCCAAGCCGATCGCAGCAGCCTGTGGAGCCACTCCAGCACCTTGGGACATTTCTTGTAAAGCTGGTAAGGTATTCCGTTTGGCCCTGGTGATGATTTGGCTCTGGCTTTGTCGACCACCTTCTTGATTTCCGCCAACGTTGGAGGCTTGCCATTGAACTGTTCCTCAGGGTTGGTTGGCCACACCAGACCTTGAATGTCGAGTGGTGCTTTGCTCTGTGGGTCAGAGTATGTTTTCCTCAGATGCTGCTCAAGAACTCCTTTGTCCACACTTAGGGTCCCAGATTTTGGCTGCTCAAACAGTGTTCTGGCAAACTGGAAGGGGTCTCTGAAGAAGCGCTCTTGTGTCTTCTTCTTTTTGCTCTTCCTCTTCCTCGCAGATTCCGCTTTGCTGAGGGCACTGTGTTTTTCTTTCAGGTCTTTCCACAGTTTTTCCAAGCCTTGTTTTTCAGCTGGCAGTGCGGTCTTCATTTGCATCTTGAGGTTTTTCTTTTGGACCCTGATCTTGTCCATCTTTTCTTGGCGTCTGGATTTCTTTGGAGGTGTTTTCTCTTTGGGTAGTTTTGCTCCATAGGCGTCTCTACATGTGGCATACACAATGTCCCCATATGTGGCTAGTTTGTGTTCCAGGGTGCTTTTCCCTATCAGTGCATCGAGTCTTTGGACGATTTTTGCATCCAGTTTCTCCCAATCTTCAGTTTCGTTTGCTCGTGGCAGGTTGAGTTTCAGGCGCCTGGCATCGAGGGCCTGTGCAAATTCCTCATCCGAACCAACAGCGTGGATGTCCTTGGCACTGTGGTTTAAATCCTGGCCTTGGTCTTCCGACGTCTTATCTGCTGATGCAGTGCGCTGCTGCTCATTCAGATGAGTCTTCACACATCCCATCTTTGTTCTGTGGATCTTCATGCCACCGGTGGTAGCGAAACGCTTTCCACAGACACATGGATATTCCATTTGGTCCATGTTCATAGTCCGTTTGGGATTTGCAGTCATGATTGGTTGAGCACCGATGGATTCATCATTCTCTCCCCTTTCGGTGAATCCTGGGAGCATCTTTTCCTTTTATTTTTAGTAGCCACATGTTTAAGGCAAAGTGGGGAGCCAGCCCACAGAGCCCTTGGTTCTGGTCTTTCCCAGTGTCCTCCGGTCTTTCCCGGACGTCCTCCGGCCTATTCCCGGAAGTCAATGGTTTACCATGCATCAGTAGAAAGAAACTCGTGGAGAGCGTGGCAGCAGAGAGTCCTCAGAAGAGAAGCCCCCTTCAAGCAAGTGTTTCGGCCCTTATCTCCTGACACTCTAGGGGGGTTGGGCCACACCCGGTTCATGACTCCGGATGTCCCTCTGCTGCCCCTTTTTTTTTTTTTTTTCCCATCTTGGGACGAGCCATGGCTGGGATTCGAACCATTTACATTTTGTAAGACCATGTTCCTTATTGCCTGTAAGTTTCCTGCAGTACGATTATTATTGTTAGCGGTGTTGCATTTTTCTGGTGCTCATTTATGAGGTATTTGTGATACCTTACATATAACCAGGTTTTAATCTTTTAGTAGCATTGCCCCTGCTTAGGGAATTACGCTGGTCTGTTTGAATACCAGGCATGTGAAAAAGGAGGGGTTGACCACAGGATCACAAGTAAAAAACAACAAAAAACGTAAAAGTAAAGAAAACACAGAAGGTATAAAAACAAAAGTGATCTGTGAAAGATAAAACACCAATATGTTCTGAGCCATAAGTTCTCTCTCAGTGATGGTGAAGAAAGGAAAAAACAGCAGTATTTCAGAGGGAAAGAGTAAAGACAAATTAAGAGAAGTGGGGGATTTGGGGGGGGGGGGGGGGGATGGGGGGTCAAGGGAAGCTGGGACAACAAGTGAAAGAGGGCCGAGTAGAAACCAGGCTCAACAGGACACAGGTTGAGAAAAGGGTTGTTAGAAAAAGAAAAAAAAAAGGGGTGGGGTCCTGGGGGTGGGTGGGAGTGGTAGGGGAGATCGAAAAGTGTGTGTATAAGGGTATGTGTGTGTTTACTTGGGCTATGAGGGTATATGAATGCATGCATATTTACAAGGGTGTGAATGTGCACAGGGGAGGGAGAGTTGAGAAGGGTGGAGAATATGGTTCATGGGTCTGTGATGAGGTGAGAGAGGTTATGTGGATCACTTTTTCTATCATGTTTTGTTTTACTTTGCGTATTTGGTTGTGCAAAAGCTGCTGAACTATTTTCAACAAAACTTTGTGAAAAAATAGAAAACGGCGCATAGATGAACTGTTAGAATTTGGGGTGGGTCCATGATGCAGAACCGGGTGTGAGGGTAGATCCAGGATCCACTGAGAAAGATAATGCAGATGATACTGCAGGGACTTAATAAAGTTGGTGGATTTATGGAATGTGTACAGAGAGAAACCCGTTAATGTTGGTCATGCCATGGATTGGGACCCAAAGGTAGAGATTAATGTCGGTCTGTGTTGTGGATTTGGACCCCAAGGTGTATTAGGGTCTGTTCAGCAAGATACCTTGAAAACAGCGTCACCGATTTATCGGAAATTGGCAGAAGGTGGAATATAGCCCAGGGACATACCCATTAAACTTTGGTGCAGATTCATTGAGCGAATCTTGATTATAAGCGGATCTGTTCAGCCTTCAAAGAAGTGTGCACACTACTGAATGCCCTTCTAGCTTCCATTGGCTATGCTGAGAAAAACCGGCAGACTTGCAACTGAAAAGAACATTCGCTATGCTGAATTAGAACAGCTGATTGGTTATATTTATGAGATCGCATATGATTTTTCATGTGTGTTGTCCGAGACGTTCTGTTTCAAACCAGAACATTTCTTCTGAAATTGTAATTGATCAGAACATAAGCAAAAAAAGAATAAAAGCCTTTTTTTCCTAACCCATATAGTTGATTTCTATGATTTAAAAATGGAGTGACTGCCGGCGGCGAACGAAGCAAAATTTAGAAAGAGAGGGTGTTAGTTACCGCCAATGACATTGATAAACAAAGCACATGACAAGACACGATGCATTTCAACCTCTTGGGTCTTCTTCAGGCGAAAAAATAAATCACATTTAACATTTAAGACAGTACAAACAAAGAACGAAAAATGACTCATCTGTTGTTGTCCATGTGGTGGGGAGAATGATGATTTATATATTTCTGTGATTTATATATTTGGAAGTGTTTTTTTTTTTTTCTGTTTGTTTGTAAAGGTGTATTGAAATGATTAATTCTCCATTGCTGTATTGTTGGATGTGTGTGTTCATTTGTTTGTGTTTCTTTTTGTTTTTTAAATAATTACTAGTTTCAAAACAGAGTGACTGAGGACGGAAAATGAAGCAAAATTTGAAAAGAGTTCCTTGGCGGTAAGTAACCCCCTCTCTTTTCAAATCTTAAATAATTGCTGATCACAGATCTCTAACTGTCCAAAAGCTATCAGCGATTTCAGAAGGGTCATTGCACCAGTGTACTGCTCAACACTGGGGTATTTGCCGTGCCATCATACTGGCAGACCTATATGCATTGTTAACATGTTGAAGGAGCTAAAAGCGTTGTCACTGTATGTGTACCAACACTGTCTTCTGTCTTTGTCTGTCCCATTCCTCTCTCAGCTGCTTGGTGCCTGAGAGTTTGGAGGACAGGTAAGTTACCATGGCGATGATGGCAAGATGCTTTGAAAGACTGTCTTCCATTGAGTTGTGTCGGTCTTTCTGTCTGTCTGTCTGTTACCATGGTGATGATGGCAAGATGTTATGAATGACTGTCTTCCATTGAGTTGTGTCGGTCTTTCTGTCTGTCTGTTACCATGGCGATGATGGCAAGATGCTATGAAAGACTGTCTTCCATTGAGTTGTGTCGGTCTTTCTGTCTGTCTGTCTGTTACCATGGTGATGATGGCAAAATGTTATGAATGACTGTCTTCCATTGAGTTGTGTCGGTCTT
>CM065717.1:97177050-97254550 GCA_033310375.1 Conus canariensis
GATAACTCTTATGAATCTTGTTATGTAATTATTAGTTGATGCTATTCCTGCTTTTTTGTTGTTACCTGGGAATTACATCGTCAGAATTGAGCACACTGCCCAGGGTGGACTGTTGTTACCTGGGAATGACGTGGTCAGAATGAAATGGACTGTTGTTACCTGGGAATGACCTGGTCAGAATGAAGTGGACTGCTGTTACCTGGGAATGACGTGGTTAGAAGGAAGCACTGTCCAGAGCAGACTCACGGACTCCAGCTGTCCATCCTGTGTCTGTTCCCATAGGGCTTTTTATGTCATTTTTTTTCATAACATTCAAAACTTCTCCCCCCCCCCCCCCCCCCCTTTTTTTTTTTTTTTTGGACAAAAATTTGAATGTGATAAACTGAGGGGAATGCATGAAGCTTTCTCCACAGCTAAATGTTGCATAGCTTCAGATGTCAGCAGTACAGCTACCATGCCATGACCACTTGTGTCCTTCTTTTCTTTTTCAGCATGTTCTTTCTTTCTTTCCTTTTTTTTTTAAAGATGGTCTGACTTTTAAAAGATTTTTTATATGAAATGTGTGTGTGTGTGTCTGTGTGTATGTGTGTGTGTGTGTGTGTGTGTGTGTGCGTGTGTGTGCGTGTGTGTGTGTACGTGTGTGTGACTCTGACAGCCCAGAAAAGGCTGTGTGTGGTCAGTGGGGCTCTGGTGGTTAAAACTTCCTCTCTGTTCAGCATTTTGAAACAGCTGACCACTCAAACAGGCAGTCAGAAAAGTGAACAACACTTACAGAACTAGGACTTCTGTTTGGCATTTCAGAAGGGAAGCTCAAATGATTCCAGAATGTTTTCTGTTTTATGTGGTTCGAGTTCTGTTGCTTGTGATTTTGTGGTAGGTGTGATTTTAAAGATGTGTGTGTCCCCAGATTCCAATCTATGAAGTGCGCAGTGATGGCAGAGACAATTTTGTCAGCTCCCTCATCATCGCTGGAGGCTACAACATCCCTGAGGTAAAACAACCCTCAAAGCTGCAGTTTGGAGCTGCCCCCTGCTTTCAGAACTCTCTGGCTTTCAAACATGGTTATGGCTTGCTTCTGTCCATCGAGATTTATGTGAATTTTGTCAGTGAATGTAAAAAAAAACCAGGGAGACATTTTACTGCAAAACAGATCTGAATAATTTGAGAAAAGAAACATCCCTGAAGATGAAATGTGGCTGCCATATTTGTGGTATTTAAGTGATACAGAGTCCTATACATAGGTAAGATAGGCCAGCAGTGAAACGGGGTGCTAGATAGGCCAGCAGTGAAACGGGGTGCTAGATAGGCCAGCAGTGAAACGGGGTGCTAGATAGGCCAGCAGTGAAACGGGGTGCTTACTAAGGAACAAAGAGAGAGGAAACAAACAGACGTTGATGAGGACGTTGTCTTGTGAGTATGGAATCGAGGATTTTTAGATTCCAGATTTATCACATACAGAATCATTCCAGAAGGGTGAGTTCCTGTAAATGGATAAAGACATTTGTTTTGTAAGTGTAGTGTAATTAAACACACACAGCAGAATGTAAAATGATAGAATGGTCACTTATCCAACCCATTTCTGACTTGGCTGTCAAAACAAACTCAACGCTGTGGCCCTGGCTGCCTGGAAGAACAAAAAAAAAAAAAAAAAAAAAAGACACAATGATGGTCACAACGTCGAGTAGAGCAAGTAGTAGCTGCGCAAGCAAAACAAAATCCAAAGGCTTTCTGGTCATACGTAAGCAGCAAAACCAAGACAAGGAGTGGTGTAGCAGACCTGAAGAAAGAGGATGGCAGCAAATCAAAGTCGGACCAAGAGAAAGCTGAGATTCTGAATGCATTCTTTCATAGCGTCTTTACCGTAGAAGAGGATGGGGACCTGCACAGGAATGCAGTTACGATGAACAGCTAAGTGACTTCGAGATTGATACTGAGAAAGTCAGAAAACTATTAGCAGATCTAAACACTAGTAAGGCTTCGGGACCGGATGGGCTAAACCCAATGCTTTTGTCCAAGACTGCAGATGTTCTTGCCACCCCAGTGGCCATGCTGTTCAGAAAATCCTTGAACGAAGGAAAAATCCCAGAAGACTGGCGGTTGGCACGAGTTTCACCTATCTTCAAGAAAGGCAGCAAAATGCTAGCTAATAACTACAGGCCAGTTAGCCTTACATGCATCCTCTGCAAAGTAATGGAAAAATTAGTAAGAGAACAACTTGTCAAACATCTAGTAAAAAACAACCTTGTCAGTGAGAAACAACATGGGTTTGTAAAGGGGAGGTCATGCATCACTCAGCTTCTCGATGTCATGGACACATGGACTAAGGTCTTAGGTGATGGAGGCTCAGTCGACATTGTTTACATGGACTTCCAGAAAGCGTTTGATAGCGTTCCACACAGACGACTTGTTTTGAAAGTTCAAGCACATGGTATCAAAGGGAAGATATTACTTTGGATACAGGACTTCCTACACAACAGGCATCAGCGGGTTGTCGTCAGTGGCGCACAGTCACAAGAAGCCAATGTCTTGAGTGGGATTCCCCAGGGTAGTGTCTTAGGACCTATTTTGTTTGTACTGTATATTAATGATCTGCCAAATCTCATTCAAAACACTGTACACCTTTTTGCAGACGACACTAAGGTTTTTGCACGAAGTGACGATGAAGGAGCTACGCATGTTTTACAGGAAGATCTAAACAGGCTGCAAAGCTGGTCAAGACAATGGTTATTGAAGTTCCACCCTGAAAAATACCATGTCCTGAAACTGGGGAACAAGAAGTCAGATGCTGTGTACCACATGACCGAAGTAAACATCGAAGGTGAGACATGTACCACAACTCTGTCTGAAAGTGAAGCTGAGAAGGACCTTGGGGTTTACATTGACAACAAACTGAATTTCAGAGAACATGTGGCCAAGAAGACAACTGCTGAAGCAAATAGAGTTGTTGGTATCATTCGTCGCTCCTTTGACTTCCTGACTGAAGATACTTTCCTACAACTGTACAAGTCTCTTGTACGACCAGTACTAGAGTACAGACATTCTGTCTGGCAACCCTACCACAAAACACTGTGCCAGGATGTAGAAGATGTTCAGCACAGAGCAACTAAACTTTTAGCATCTCTTAACCCATTCACTGCCTGAAAATATTACAAACAAAGGCTTTCCCAGTGCCAGGGAAATCTAATGATTTGGGGGTAATAATTAACAAAAAATTCTAGCTCAGAAACTACAAAAGATGTAAAAATGAAATATATATAATTTTTGAAGGAAATTGAATGAAGATTTTGAATCTGGGCTTCTTTTGTTTTAATTTTGATAATAAAAAAGTATTTAGGCATTTAGATTTGGATAGATTTTTTTGCACGATCAAAAACATATGTATTTACCACTACCGTAAAGTTCGGTCTATTGAGCGCACCTGTATATAAGCCGCACCCACTAAATTTTTTAAAAATCTGAACTTTTTTCACAAATAAGCTGCACTGGTTTATAAGCCGCAGATATATACAACACAGTCCGATGTGCCGCAGGCGGCAGTTGGCCGAGCGTTGAGTTAACATAGTGTCGAAAATCAACACATACAATGTGTTCATTGCATTCATTGGCGTTTAAATAGGTCAGAATACAAGAGCATGTTTCCAGCTTTACTTCAGTCTTTTTTTTTTTTTTTTTTTTTTTTTTTAGTACGATTTGTTTTAAATCAATTAGAATTGAAGTTTTTATGAGGCTTCTTACAAGTGTTGTCTTTCTAACATCATTGCTTAAAAAAATACCGAAAAAAACAACACATTAACGATGCGCTAGAAAGGCAGTTCTCTCCTGCATTCATTGGTGTATCAAGCTAAGCGATTGGTTGAGTACTCGAAAGCGCAAGCCAATCAAAGCGAAGGTATCAAATGCAAACCTTCACTCCCTGTCCATGATTTCCACAATGGCGGAACGAAGCCGAAGTCTGACAATGACCGAGTCGAATGCGCTAATCATTGTTGAATTGCAAGACGCACTTGGTAAGATAACGCATATAATAACAAACCAGAACATTAATGAAACGATTCGATTGTTTTATTTCGCTTAATACCGTGCCAATGCTTAGTTATTTTGTTCGTAATTCAGCTGGTGTTAGTCAAGATTAGACAGGTTGGAAACGGCCCACACATTGCGCCGTTCAAAGCGATCGTATTTTTGTAGAAGACAAACTGATGAAAAAAGATATCAGTAATGGGCTTTACTTATGTCGATTCCTGTATTTCTGAACGGGTTACTGATTCCATTACACGATTACAGAGAAAATCGCAGTTAAAAGCATAATAAAAATTCATGAACAGTAAACACGATATGGTGAGTTACAGAGAAGCTAAGAATAGACGAGGGTGTGATGCTCCTGAAATCGGAAAAATCCGCAAATAAGCCTTATCGTTGTTTAAGCCGCAGGGTTTAAAGCTAGGGAAAAAAGTCGCGGCTTATAGTCCGAACTTTACGGTACATCTTCACATCCAAACAAGAACACAAAGCAAAAAAGTTGAAAATAAAGTTTGTATTGTCACACTACACCTGTAAATGAAAGTAAAACAGTTTAGAAGTCTATCAAGACGCTCACACTCTAAGCAGACAGGTCAGTCCATGACCACGCCCCCCTCTCCCCACCACACCCCCTTGCTGGACTTCAACCCTCTCTTTCACTCCTCCTCTTCCCCTAGCTTTCCCTCTGCCCCATGTCACGCCGCGAGCAGGCCGCGCTCCCCTCTCGCGCTGACTATCACGTCACTGGCCACTGGCACACAGTGCAGAGTACACACTAGGCTAGCTCGTTCGACGCAGTCAGCTGAACACACACTGAGGTCGCACAGCCCGACTCAATAACTGATGAATATGGTCGACAATTCCACCACTATCATCATCTCACCTTCATGCTTGAGTGAGTCGTTGAATAAAAGATTATTGTCTTTGTCAAAAATCATTAGCAGAGCCTGCTCAGCTGTGTAAATATGTTGATTTGGTCGTTGTGCTTGTCGAAGGTTGCGCCGCCATCTTTGCAAGCGAGACGAAGTGCTGGCTGGTCATCCAGTCAGTGATGAGAATAAATGGGCTTTCCCCTCACGTGTGGTCATTTACATATCATTTTAATACTACAGACATATAAGGCTTACTACGCACACTCTATTTGAGTCCGTTAATAGAAATAGTAACGAATGAAAATTCAAGAAAAATGCATGACGTCAGTGGACGGCCCATAGGCACTGGGAAAGTATTTGTAATGTGGCGTCAGCTGACGGCTTAAAGGCACTCTACGGGTTAAAGATAAACCATATCCTGAGCGTCTTTCTACTCTCAAACTTCCAAGCCTGGAGCACAGAAGAAAAAGGGGTGACATGATAGACTTGTACAAGTTTATACATGGTATTTACCGGAGTGATAAACCACGGTTTGAACTGTTTACCAATAGGGACAGCAGAGGACACTTCTTGAAACTATCCAAAGTTCATCACAGACTGAATATCAGGGGAAACTACTTCTCTCTTCGTGTGATTGATGTTTGGAATGGTCTTCCTGACTCCGTAGTAACAGCCCCTACAGTCATCATCTTCAAATCACGGTTAGACACTCAATGGCAGGAACTTCCGACAAAATACAATCTGGAATGTTATCAACATAGATAGTCTCAGTCGTGACTCTCTTCCTTCCACGCATGCGGTGTTTTTCATCTCAATGTTATACTTAGAATGGTGAACAGGCCTCTTAAGGCCTCTAGCACCTACAAGTTCAATGTTATACTTAGAATGGTGAACAGGCCTCTTAAGGCCTCTAGCACCTACAAGTTCAATGTTATACTTAGAATGGTGAACAGGCCTCTTAAGGCCTCTAGCACCTACAAGTTCAATGTTATACTTAGAATGGTGAACAGGCCTCTTAAGGCCTCTAGCACCTACAAGTTCAATGTTATACTTAGAATGGTGAACAGGCCTCTTAAGGCTCTAGCACCTACAAGTTCAAGTCATCCTACACAATTCCAACACAACAGTGTGAAGGGAGATAAGCATGAAAACATGGTGGTAATTGGAAATAGTTGGACTTGTCAAGGAATTTGAACCAACACTTGCTGTTCAAAGTTATGTTGTAAGGAGGCAGGTACGGCAGCCGTCTTGTTATGTAATATTAGTCATCAGGAATCACTTAATTCTCAAGACAAAACACACAGGTGAATTTCTGACAAAGATGTCTTCTTCAGGTATCACCAACAACAGACATGAAGAATGCCCAACTGTTCTCCCCTGATGGCTGTTAGGGGAAGATGTGGCAGTGTATTCAGTCTTCTTACTTACCAGCAGTCTGTTTCAGTCTCCCTTATTGTATAGATCAGTTGGTATCAGGAGCAGGGGGATACAATGTTAGAATCAGGAGCAGGGGGATACAATGTTAGAATCAGGAGCAGGGGGATACAATGTTAGAATCAGGAGCAGGGGGATACAATGTTAGAATCAGGAGCAGGGGGATACAATGTTAGAATCAGGAGCAGGGGGATACAATGTTAGAATCAGGAGCAGGGGGATACAATGTTAGAATCAGGAGCAGGGGGATACAATGGCTACTTGCTTTTCTCCTCTGTGTGAACATGTACCTGCGCCATGTTGGTCAGAGATGATTGATGATGATGTGTGGTTCATGGTCAGAGATGATTGATGATGATGTTGTTTGGTGCAGTCACAGATGATTGATGATGATGTTGTTTGGTGCACGGTCACAGATGATTGATGATGATGTTGTTTGGTGCACGGTCACAGATGATTGATGATGATGTTGTTTGGTGCACGGTCACAGATGATTGATGATGATGTTGTTTGGTGCACGGTCACAGATGATTGATGATGATGTTGTTTGGTGCACGGTCACAGATGATTGATGATGAGGTTGTTTTGTGCACAGTCACAGATGATTGATGATGATGTTGTTTGGTGCACGGTCACAGATGATTGATGATGATGTTGTTTGATGCACGGTCACAGATGATTGATGATGATGTTGTTTGATGCAGGTGATGCTATGCTTCAATGAGAAGGTGTACCGCGGTAACCGGTGCATCAAATACGATTCGTCCAGCTTCACTGCCTTCATCTCTCCCAACATGCCTCAGCTGGTGTCTCTGGACATCGACATCCATGGTAAGCCAGAGAATTGCTCACTATCTTAAACTGCTCAACCTCAGTTGTTAAATCTTTTTTTGAAGAAACTATAGAATTTTTGGGGTGGGATGGGTAGACAGATCAGGCAACCAAGTACCAATATGTCTTGCCCAGACAGATAAGGCAACCAAGTACCAATATGTCTTGCCCAGTTTTATGTAGGACAGAATGGGTTTGCTAAGGTGAAACATCACAGCTCAGAAGTGTAGGGATTATCTTTCAAAGTTGTACTTCTCTGATCTTTTTCTTCAGTGTTGTTTGGTAGTCAAGGAAATGAAAGACTGATTGATTGTGAGGTAAACACTTTGGCTTAAAATAGAAAGGACTGAAAAGTTGTTTTTTGATGAGCTAAATTTCAAGTTTGCCAAGTTTTAAGTAGCCAAATTTCAAAGTAACCACTTTGAGGGTAATCCAGATTTTAGATGTGCTAAAAGTTAGGCCGATTTTCAGGTCAGCCAAATTTTAGGAAAGAGAAATTTCAGGTAAGCAATATTTCAGATCAGCCAAATAAAGCTGTGTATGATTTCACCATATTTTGTATATGTTTATCTAATATATGACAAATATGATTTTTTAAAAAGTTGAAAATAAATCCTGTGACTATGTTCTTTAGCAGTATTTGCACTTGCAGTGTTTAACTATCTCGTTGTCTTGGTTTACCAATTTTTTTGGCTTTTGACCAAAGAGTGACAACTCTTGCTAACTTTTATGAGCGAAATTGTGTTCAGCTGTGTCTGAGTCTTCAACAGCATGGTCTGAAATGTAAAAAAAACAACCAAGACAATGAGAGAGCTTGACTTTGTGCCAGCATATGCTGATGAATCAGGTTTGAAAGTAATCTGTGTTTGAAGAACCTGTTCTTACAGTCCGCCCCCACCCTTCTGTTTTTACAACAATTCTGAAAGATGAAATATTGAACACCTGTCCCCCCGTCCTCCTTTACAAAAATTGGAAGATTTGTACACATTTTTTTTGGTAGAAAATACACTCATTTTTGTTGAAAAATACATGATTAGCAGTTTTAAGGGAAACAGGTCTTTTCAAGCTGAGTGTTTCAAGAAAGATTTGAACAATTACTATCGTAATTTCAGGGTACAGTAATGAGTAGACAAAGAATAATTAGAACTATCAGAATAGTCAAACACTACTTCCTTCTTGGAGATTGCAGAAAAAAATCAAACTTGTGAGTCAATCTAAATTTGTCGCACATTAACAAGAAATTTGTGAAAAGTTTGTCTGTCCATGTTCATATCATGTTCATATATGTATATTCTGTGAACATACGGATCTGTGTTTGCAGATGTGATTTAATGTTGTCCATCTTTATTGCTGTAGGTCCTTGTCACAATATATAATTCATCTGGTAAAATACCTTTCAGGGGTAACCTCCTCCGACAGTTCCACATCTACATCTCAGTCTGTGTGTTTCAGTGGACTGGCCAGCTGTGTTCCGTAGTGGAGGCACGGAGAAGTTCTGTGTGCACGCCAACATGTGTCGCAATGTGGGTATTCTGCGACTGTTCCCAGGAATCACTTCTCAGACGGTAAGTTCTGTGTGCACGCCAACATGTGTCGCAATGTGGGAATTCTGCGACTGTTCCCAGGAATCACTTCTCAGATGGTAAGTTCTGTGTGCACGCCAACATATGTCGCAATGTGGGAATTCTGCGACTGTTCCCAGGAATCACTTCTCAGATGATATTGTATACTTTCACTCATATTGATTTTCTTGTTTTCATACGGTCCACATTGTTTAACACTTTGCAACACACAACTTAGTTCAGATTTGGAGGGAATTTGGCCTTGCCGTCTTGAGCTGGAAGTGTATTTTGACTGTGTGACTTTGTAAGACACAGCTCATGGTGTATTTTGACTGCATGACTTTGTAAGACACAGATCACAGTGTATTTTGACTGTGTGACTTTGTAAGACACAGCTCACAGTTTATTTTGACTGTGCGACTTTGTAAGACACAGATCACAGTGTATTTTGACTCTGTGACTTTGTAAGACACAGGTCACAGTGTATTTTGACTGTGCGACTTTGTAAGACACAGCTCACAGTGTATTTTGACTGCATGACTTTGTAAGACAGAGGTCACTGTGCATTTTGACTGGGTGACTTTGTAAGACACAGGCTACAGTGTGTTTTGACTGTGTGACTTTGTAAGACACAGCTCACAGTTCCAGCTCGGACAACATGCATGGTTAAACTGGCTCTTAAGAAGGCTGAATCAAAAAATGAGATGACTACAGATTACACTGGGAGTCCCAAGAAAACTGGACCACTTGAATGAAAGCTTGCTGTACCTGTAGATATTTGCAGAAAACAGTGAGTCTACCATTGAGGAAAAGACTCTTTCAAAACATGTCATGACTCTACTCACAACAATCACCTCATTGTTTTGTCACAGGTTGCAAGCATTTTAACAGCATATGACAAGCTAGCTTGGCCTGTTGTGTTTTAGACTTGTTTGCTAGCTTTGAGCAGGAGAAAGGTGAACCTTAAGAATTACATTTACATAAATTGTGGGGAAAATGTATTCACTATGTTTTATTGCTGTGGAAAAAGGAAAATCTTAAAAGAAAGAAAAGAGAAGGGATCAAAATCGGGTGTCTTGAGAGAATTTATTGTGATGGCAGTATTCTCACTGCAGCGACAAGGAGTTTAGTTGGTTGTTTTGATAATGTTAACAATACAGCCGTTTGACGAACTGTCTCTGTCAGTCTGTGTGTCTGTCTGCCTGTCTTTTTTTTCTCTCTCTCTCTCTCTCTCTCTCTCTCTCTCTCTCGCTCTGTCTGTCTGTCTGTCTCTCTGTCTGTCCTTTTTTCTCTCTCTCTCCTTTATATCTCGCCATGTTGAAATTTGCTTCGCTTGTACAATTTTTTTTTTTCAAACACCAGTTGATGATTTACACTGTGTGCTTTGCAACTTATAATGCTACCCAACACTGCAAGCTTCAGAACTTTTTTTTTCACTTCTTCACATCTACAGCCATGTAACAAAGAATTGCAATTGGTGCTTATTTTTCCTCTTTCCTCGTTAAGAAAAAAAAATTCATGCATTCTTTCGCTGTCTTAATCTCTCCGTCTCTGTCTCTCTCTCAGTCTTTTTTTTCCTTTCTGTCTCTTTGTCTCTCTCTCGTCTCTTTCTCTCTCTCACTCTCCCTGTGTCTCTCTGTCTGTCTGTCTGTCTCTTTCTCTCTGTCACACTCCATCACTCCCTCTCATCCATACTCTCACTGTCAAACTGATGAAGATATTCAGCATGTTTAATAAACTGTCATATGAATTTGATTTTAACAAAAAATTTCTAATACAGGTGACATGACTTCGATAAAGGTAATGACAGACAGGCACCGTGTTGCAGGTAAAAGCTTTCCTGCAGTCCAGATCCTGTGACATGACTTCATTAAAGGGAATGACAGACAGGTGCGGTGTGACATGACTTCATTAAAGGGAATGACAGACAGGTGCGGTGTGACATGACTTCAGTAAAGGTAATGACAGACAGGTGCCGTGTTGCAGGTGAAAGCGTTCCTGCAGCCTCCAATGCAGGGGGTGGTGCTGCAGACCTATGGCACTGGCAATGCTCCCAGTAACCGTAGCGACATCATGGAACTGATTGAGCAGGCCACCAAATGGGGCGTGCTTATCGTTAACATCACCCAGTGCAGCCGCGGCAACGTCAGTGCCGCCTACGCCACGGGCGTGGTAAGAGTCGTTGGTTTTGTGGGGTGTTGACAGAAGGACAGTGAAACTCCGATTGTTTGTTATATCTCAGGTACATGTGATGAGTTTTGATTTCAGTCTGTCTTCCTTTTTCTCTCTCTCTCTCTTTTTTAAAGATGGAATATTTATCAGCTTTTACGCTTTCCTTCTCTGTTCATCACTTTAACATCTCTGTCTTTGTTCCATATGTCCACTTTCATAGTTTGATCATGAATATGTCGTACACAATTGCTCAGACAGAAACTTGTACTAGTTTAAACACACATGAGCGCTAAAAAGCAACTTATCTACACCTGTCCACATACATGCACAGCAAATAGTCTTTATATGTATGTGAAGAAGTCCTTGTACATTTAAAACCATTTTATCTCTTAGGTTTTGTCAGTGGAAGTGGTTGAATCTGAAAAGTTCATCTTGATTTTAAGATTGTAGTGAAAGCTGCAGTTTCTATCTTGTTGAACTTTTTGTTTCTGTTTTGTTTTTTGGGATGAAACAACACAGTGGACAAGAATACCTGGAAGTCATCTACAGTGCATCCATGTCTGTCTTTCATAGGGATGTTTTTTTGGTAATGTCTCAACCACTACTGCTTACGTTGGTGTCTGACTCTGAGAATATCTATGAGTGAGTGAGACAACAGAAAGAGGTGCCAGACATGCTGAACTGTGGGAGTTTGAAAGCTGTTGTATTGAAGGCATTGTGGTGCAATGAAATGCCCACTGTACTGAGCCTGGTTTGACCAGCTGCACTGTACCACCAACAGTCTGGCTGGTGGGTGAAACTGACTGTCCACCAGGTCTTTCTGCCTGGGGTTTGGTCTTTCTTTCTCTAGGCTGTCTATATCACAACCAGCAGCTCAAGTCGTCTTGGAGAAAATCTGGTTAGAAACAAAAGCTGTTACTATGTATGATTTTGAAGCACAACTGCCTTGTTATTGTCAGATATTTCTTCTTCATCGTTGTTCGCTCTGAAGGAACTGCGAAGATGATGACGAATTCTGCAGTGGATCAGAGACTCTCCAAGTTGTCGAAAAGCTGATCCCTTACCAACACGTCAGCAGGCCAACTTTTTTTTACTGTAAGACTCTGGGGTTATAGACAGTGCTGGCGGAGGTGTCACTCTGTCATCGGAGATGTTAATCTGGGGCACACCACACTAACCCAAATATCGAGCTCACAAAGAGAATGTCGTCTTGCGCTGGTCCAGTCCTTGCATGAATTACCAGGTGAAAACGGGGAACATCTTGTTTGAGAGATGCAGGTGTTGTGTGTACCAGCACAAAGACACGGCTGATGGGAAGACGAACAGAAGCATGAGGCACTAGAAGAAGCAGATGATTCAGAGGATGATGAGGTAGACACCAATCCAGCTGATGTTAGGGCCAACTGTTAAAGGACAGTTATAGAACATAATCTGCAGGGATCATCAGCTGAAATTCCGTCTTGAGAAGCAACACAAAAAGCTTCTCCTTCAGAAACAAAAGCAAGCTTGAATGGCCATTTGTGTGAATTCAAGAGTGTCGAAAAGTCAAAGACCAAACTCTGGAGAGCAGAGAAGCATGTGTTTTTACACTAAGGAAAAGGAGAAAACTGAGCTGGTTCAAAAATGTTGCAGTGAAATGAACCTACGAAAGGTGATCACTCTTGCTGCCTAACTGGGTAAGGAGACGAGATTATCTCCCTGCTGTCCCCATTTCGTTTTCTGATACTAAGGTGGTGTGCCAAGCCAGGTGGGGATAAGGCGTTTATTTGGACAGGTGAGAAAAAGCTTGCCCCTCATGGACACATCAGCAGGCCTGGTTTCTAATGTGGGGCTCTGGTGTTCTGTACATGCGTGGGATATGTGCAGGGACACATCGCAATGCTAATAGGAAACATTGTGGACATACAATGTCTGAATCCTGTCCTCAGTCTCCAGCGTATGATTTTCATGTGAAGAGTAGTCATGTGTCATAGTAGTCATGTGTCAGTCAGCAGCATCATTCATTGCTCATGATGACTGTTCTATGGAACTTTTCACCAGTCACTGTGAAACAGAGCAATGGTAGACATGGACTGGAAATCCTTTTGGTACTGAAGTATTATCAGACGGGAAGCAAGAAACCACTCCACTTCTTCATGCTTATTTTGGAATGAAAAATTCTGTTTTGTTGTCTGTCCTGTGATATGCACCATAGTAAACTTGTACTGCTAAATTTGCAGTTAAATTCGTTTTCATTTTCTTCCTCAGTGCACTCAGTTTCGTAGACTGAAGACAGTTGTATTGTTCAGAGAGCAAAAATTAATTATGAGCTAGTGAGTTGGATTGTATGTGCCTCTGTGGTTTTGAGTATGTGTGTGTGTGTGTGTGTGTGTGTGTGTGTGTGTGTGTGTGAGTGTGTGTGTGAATATGTGTGTGTGTGTGTGTGAGTGTGTGTGAATGTGTGAGTGTGTGTGTGAATGTGTTGTGTGTGTGTGTGTGTGTGTGTGTGTGTGTGAGTGTGTGTGAATGTGTGAGTGTGTGTGTGAATGTGTGTGTGTGTGTGTGTGTGTGTGTGTGTGTGTGTGTGTGTGTGTGTGTGCGTGTGTGTAATTATGTATGTTTCATCTGTGTGCCTTTGACATGTCTTCCAGGCGTTGCAGAATGCGGGGGTGATACCTGGCGGAGACATGACACCTGAAGCGGCCCTCTGTAAACTCAGCTATGTCTTGGGCAAGGAGGGCTGGACAATGGACACGCGCAAACAGGTGTTTTAGATTAACGCTTTTACGCTGATTTACTGCATATGTGTCATTCAAATGTGGACAGACGTGTGTGGTGTTTGTGTGTGTGTGTGTGTGTGTGTGTGTGTGTGACCCACGTGCACAAGCACACGCACAAACACACACACACACACATACACACACACACTCCCTCTCTATCTCTCTGTTTCTCTTACAGATAACAAAGACACATCCTCATGAAGGTGTTAGAAATTGAGAGGACTAGTGAACTCCCATTTCACATTTCACTCACGCATTCCTGTCGGCAAATGTAAAGAAACATAGAAACAAGAAATCACTTGATTTTAATGTAAAGAAACATAGAAACAAGAAATCACTTGATTTTAATGTCAAGAAACAGAGGAACAAGAAATCACTTGATTTTAATGTAAAGAAACAGAGAAACAAGAAATCACTTGATTTTAATGTCAAGAAACAGAGGAACAAGAAATCACTTGATTTTAATGTCAAGAAACAGAGAACAAGAAATCACTTGATTTTAATGTCAAGAAACAGAGGAACAAGAAATCACTTGATTTTAATGTCAAGAAACAGAGGAACAAGAAATCACTTGATTTTAATGTCAAGAAACAGAGGAACAAGAAATCACTTGATTTTAATGTCAAGAAACAGAGGAACAAGAAATCACTTGATTTTAATGTCAA
The DNA here is from genome assembly GCA_033310375.1 of Conus canariensis. NCBI lineage: Eukaryota > Metazoa > Mollusca > Gastropoda > Neogastropoda > Conidae > Conus > Conus canariensis. Next base: position 97,191,366 of record CM065717.1, read on the forward strand.
GAAACAGAGAAACAAGAAATCACTTGATTTTAATGTCAAGAAACAGAGAAACAAGAAATCACTTGATTTTAATGTCAAGAAACATAGAAACAAGAAATCACTTGATTTTAATGTCAAGAAACAGAGGAACAAGAAATCACTTGATTTTAATGTCAAGAAACAGAGGAACAAGAAATCACTTGATTTTAATGTCAGGAAACAGAGGAACAAGAAATCACTTGATTTTAATGTCAAGAAACAGAGAAACAAGAAATCACTTGATTTTAATGTCAAGAAACACAGGAACAAGAAATCACTTGATTTTAATGTCAAGAAACAGAGGAACAAGAAATCACTTGATTTTAATGTCAAGAAACAGAGGAAAAAAGAAATCACTTGATTTTAATGTCAAGAAACAGAGAAACAAGAAATCACTTGATTTTAATGTCAAGAAACATAGAAACAAGAAATCACTTGATTTTAATGTCAAGAAACAGAGGAAACAAGAAATCACTTGATTTTAATGTCAAGAAACAGAGGAACAAGAAATCACTTGATTTTAATGTCAAGAAACAGAGGAACAAGAAATCACTTGATTTTAATGTCAAGAAACAGAGGAACAAGAAATCACTTGATTTTAATGTCAAGAAACAGAGGAAACAAGAAATCACTTGATTTTTAATGTCAAGAAACAGAGGAAACAAGAAATCACTTGATTTTAATGTCAAGAAACAGAGGAACAAGAAATCACTTGATTTTAATGTAAAGAAACATAGGAACAAGAAATCACTTGATTTTAATGTCAGGAAACAGAGGAACAAGAAATCACTTGATTTTAATGTCAAGAAACATAGGAACAAGAAATCACTTGATTTTAATGTCAAGAAACATAGAAACAAGAAATCACTTGATTTTAATGTCAAGAAACACAGGAACAAGAAATCACTTGATTTTAATGTCAAGAAACATAGGAACAAGAAATCACTTGATTTTAAATTCAAGAAACAGAGGAACAAGAAATCACTTGATTTTAATGTCAAGAAACAGAGAAACAAGAAATCACTTGATTTTAATGTCAAGAAACAGAGGAACAAGAAATCACTTGATTTTAATGTCAGGAAACATTGGAACAAGAAATCACTTGATTTTAATGTCAGGAAACACAGGAACAAGAAATCACTTGATTTTTCTGTGTTTGATTTATTGCCAGTCCAAGACAAGATTTGCATTTGTTTTGTGATATTGATTAATCCAGGATGTGATAGCATGTAAACATCATGTGATATACCTGATCCAAACAACGAATGTATAGCCTATTTTCCGCTGACAGCCCCATTTTAACATAACACGAACAACAAAATATTATGGGAAATAAAGGAGACACAGTGCTTGTGGCTGTCAGTGGTGAACACAAGGAGAAGGCTATAACCACGATGTGAAAAAGAACTTGATTTTGCAAGAATAATCACTAAAACAAATGAACAGGACAGTCACTTAAAAAGCAGTTAAAATGTTTTTATTTCAAACTCGATTGAGTTTAGGTAAAACGTGTGTGTGTGTGCGCATGCTGCTATGTCCGTTGTTGTGCGACAGTGTGTGTGGGATCATGTGTTGTGTGTGTGTGAGTGTGTGTGTGTGTGTTTCTGTGTGTGTGTGTGTGGGTGTCAGTATGCACCCTTGTTTGTAGATGCATGGTACTTATTGCAATATTCATCTTCTTGTTGGTTTCATTTATGTTTTCTGTAACCATTTTTGTATTTGTAAGCGCTTAGGGCTTAGATGTAAGATTAAGCGCCATAAATCATCATCATTATTATTGTTATTATTAGGTGCAGGAAACACATACCCAGAAAAGTCAAAGTTGATGATGTAATCAAACTCCAGAACAAACTAATGAGTTTCGTCAGTTTGGGAATATAGAACTTGGCGTCACAAACAAGCAACATGAAAAAAGCGCACGAAATAATGCTCACTAGATTAAAGCCAGCATGAAGATGAAAAAAGAATGAAAGGACACGCATGCATGCACGCACGCATGCACGCACGCAGGCAGGCAGGCAGGCAGGCAGGCAGGCAGGCACACACACACACACACACACACACCACACACACACACACACACACACACACATATATATACATACATACATAAGCATGCACACACACACACACACACACACACACACACAAATGCACGCGCGCACGCATGCATGCACACACACACACACACACACACACACACACACACACACACACACACACACACACACATCCATTCATGGGCAGGCTTTGGACTGGGGAAGATTTCTTTGAGGCTGTTTCTTTGTAACATCTGAAGAAGACATATTTGCTGAAAATATAAGTGTTTTTTGTCAAGTCTTGAATACGCAGAGCTTTGCACTTTATTTCATGTGTGTATATGTATTTTGGCCAGTATGTCTCAGTTCAGTGTTGATTTAAGTTAAAGCTAAGTCATCTCAGTCTTTTCAAACACATTTATTTGTACAAAACGCTTTTTACCATGATAACACCTGTTCAGATGCTGGCCCGCAACATCCGTGGTGAGATGACGATCCACATCCACGACACCACCAGCATCATGGACCACGACCTGATCGAGGGTGTGGCCAGGACGCTGTCGTTGAGCACGCGGGGCGAGGTACAGAAGGTGAAAGAGGCACTGTATCCCAACCTGCTGTGTGCTGCCGCCAAAGCTGGCGACATCCCTGCCTTGGAAAATCTCATCAGCTCGTGAGTGGACAGTGTTTCGATTGGTTGGTTTAGGTTTTTTTTTTTACCTGTTGTGCTACAAGAGTTTAAGAGCAGGATTTCATCGTTGAATGCTTTTTTTGTGTGTATTGATCGTTTTTGCCTTGTTATGATCAGTGTATTGGTGTAGCCATTTCTTTGTAACTGTAAATTATGTGAACTTGAAATTGATACTATAAGACAGGCATACAGGAAAGTTGGAATCTAACGTTTGCAGTGGTATACATGCAGTATATTTGCATGTTTTTATGTATCTGTATACATATTCACACATTCAGGGTGTTGTTCCTGCATGTATGCATGTACACACTCGCATACAAAATATGCAAGTTCACACAAACTCACACACACACACAAACAAATTTTGGATTTCACACCGCAGCACTACAGATTTCTGTATGTATGTGCATGCTCCAGGGAGCAGACATATCCTCAGTCAACCAAGATGGCCGCACAGCACTGCATGTTGCCTGCAGCCTGGGCAACCTAACTGTCGTCAGCTTTCTCCTGAGCAAAGGAGCCTCAGTGCATCTTCGTGACAACAGGGGAGACAACCCTCTCATTGACGCCATGTTTTCAAAAGCGATTCCAGTGATCAACCTGATGGTGCAGACTGGAGCACGCTTACCCTGGACCTCAGTTCGCATCGCTGTCAACTTGTGCTGGTATGTGAAATGGCTGGGGACAGTGGTTTTGACCTTGTTCCATCTCCAGCAGGTCTGTCCATCTCTCTTTGTCATTACCTCATTACATACTGCCGGTTTTCTGTCTTTGTTTTCTTTGTCATTACCTCATTACATACTGCCAGTTTTCTTTGTTTTCTTTGTCATTACCTCACTGCATACTGCCAGTTTTTCTGTCTTTGTTTTCTTTGGAAAGTGTATCTTTGTAGGATTAGTTTAATAAGAGAGAAAAAGAAGTAAAAGAAAAATCTGATGTTGTGGCAGAGGTGAGGTGGTATGCAGGCACAGGCTGGCAAGATGTCTTTGTGGGAGGGGCATGGGGTGGGGGGTTTGGGGGGGATGAGGTGAACTGTCCAGAGATAGTGTCCAAGAGAGGTAACCTCCCAGACCTGTCTCCCCAGCTGTCTTATGCACTTGGACAAACTATGTACACCATAACAGAACTGGGCGCAGAACAACCGGTGATATTTTAGCACAACTGTCTCTTTTCAAATAATGAATAAAAAAAATACAACAGCCCACCAGTTCCTCAAGCAGGTGCACTTCAGTATCACAAAGCATCAAATGAAGATCTACATTCTGACATGACGGCTGTCTGAGGATGTAAGCTGTGAGTGCCCCGGAGGGAGCCAAAAGAAGTCGTTTCAGCAATGCTATCCAGAGCTGATTCACTGGAGAACAACTCGGCTTGAAAAGACAGAAAAATTACAAAGAAAATTTTTTTTCTTTAAATTCAGATAATTCCTTTCTTTCTTTCAAGAGAGAGAGAGAGAGTAAACAAGACAGAGTAACACTGAAATCTAGTCTACAAATGCACAGTCAAACTATATCATTGATGGCTGTGTAGCTCTGCACATTTTGTTTTCTGGGCTAGACTTCCGTATATTCCCCTCCAAGGAAACAAACTCGTTCTGCCAGCTGTAAACTGATGGGAGGTTAACATAACATGAATATTGACAGGCAATTTTTACTCCTAGATGCTCTAGTAACCTGTGCAAGCCTCTTTCACACAAGGGAACATTCTAGTCTGTAAATTCAAGCCACAAAACGTTTGTGGTTTCTATCAAGCAGAGGGAAAAGGGAAACATTTTTTCCCCACAGCAGTGTCTTGAAGTCCACTTGATTTGGGCAGTGACAGAGGTGTGGTCTGTGATCTCTTGAGTAGTCACCTGCACAAGCTACCTTGCCCTGGCTCCTAGGAGAGCAGAGAGAACAGCAGGAGAAACCAAGTACCACCACCTGGCACCCTGCATCTAGGGGACGCCTTGTTGCAGCTTGTTAGCAGCAGTAGCTTCTTCACTCCTCTGACAGCAGTTACAGGAGAGCAGGGCTGTGACAGCAAGGGATGGTGGGTGTGCAGAGCAAGCAGCTCAGCACTATACAGCCATTTCACTGACATGTATGGAGGATTGGGAGGTCCCCAAAGGAAATCGTTCAGTTCTTTAAAAATGCAGTAAATTTTGATAAATTCCCAGTCCTAAAACACACACAAGCATTTTAAATTTCTTGGACACCGTACTAAGGAAATGACTTACTCGACCCATAGATATGGCTGAGTGAGGACAGAGGGTAAGGGAGAGGGGTTTGCACGGTGGAGTCCACACGTCTGCAGCATGCCTGACTTTTTCCTGTCCAGGTGTGTGTGTCCATGAACACTTTTCACTGGGTCCCTCATGCGTATAGTGCAATTTGGTTTTACCTTTTACAACAAATCTTTGATTAAAACAAAATATGGGCTGAGAAATGTAGCCAAAAATAAATCATCTTATTTCCTGTAATTGACTGTCAGTATTGTGTCATGCTGAGGCAATCCATCAGAGGAGAGACTACGCTGTCACAGAGTCACTTCATTTGTATTCAGTGAACAGTTTGTGTGTGTGTGTGTGTGTGTGTGTGTGTGTGTGTGTGTGTGTGTGTGTGTTTTAATCAAATGATTTTGTATTGTGGTGTGTATGTTGTACAGTGCAGTGGCCATGAACGACATGGAGACCATCAAAGCTTGGCATGCAGCAGGGGCTGATATGAACTGCTCCGATTACGACAACCGCACCCCTCTCCACATAGTGAGTATACAGCTGGACAGCTAACTGCATATCCACATAGTGAGTATACAGCCAGTCAGCTAGCTGCATATCCACATAGTGAGTATACAGCCAGTCAGCTAACAGTATATCCACATAGTGAGTATACAGCTGGTCAGCTAGCTGCATATCCACATAGTAAGTATACAGCCAGTCAGCTAACTGCATATCCACATAGTGAGTATACAGCTGGTCAGCTAACTGCATATCCACATAGTGAGTATACAGCCAGTCAGCTAGCTGCATATCCACATAGTGAGTATACAGCTGGTCAGCTAACTGCATATCCACATAGTGAGTATACAGCCAGTCAGCTAGCTGCATATCCACATAGTGAGTGTACAGCTGGTCAGCTAACTGCATATCCACATAGTGAGTATACAGCCAGTCAGCTAGCTGCATATCCACATAGTGAGTGTACAGCTGGTCAGCTAACTGCATATCCACATAGTGAGTATACAGCCAGTCAGCTAGCTGCATATCCACATAGTGAGTGTACAGCCAGTCAGCTAACAGCATATCCACATAGTGAGTATACAGCCAGTCAGCTAACTGCATATCCACATAGTGAGTGTACAGCCAGTCAGCTAACAGCATATCCACATAGTGAGCATACAGCCTGTCAGCTAACTGCATATCTACATAGTGAGTATACAGCCAGTCAGCTAACAGCATATCCACATAGTGAGCATACAGCCTGTCAGCTAACAGCATATCCACATAGTGAGCATACAGCCAGTCAGCTAACAGCATATCCACATAGTGAGTATACAGCCTGTCAGCTAACAGCATATCCACATAGTGAGCATACAGCCAGTCAGCTAACAGCATATCTACATAGTGAGTATACAGCCAGTCAGCTAACTGCATATCCACATAGTGAGTATTCAGCCAGTCAGCTAACTGCATATTCACATAGTAAGTAGACAGCCAGTCAGCTAGCTGCATATCCACATAGTGAGTATACAGCCAGTCAGCTAACAGCATATCCACATAGTGAGTATACAGCCAGTCAGCTAGCTGCATATCCACATAGTGAGTATACAGCCAGTCAGCTAACAGTATATCCACATAGTGAGTATACAGCTGGTCAGCTAGCTGCATATCCACATAGTAAGTATACAGCCAGTCAGCTAACTGCATATCCACATAGTGAGTATACAGCTGGTCAGCTAACTGCATATCCACATAGTGAGTATACAGCCAGTCAGCTAGCTGCATATCCACATAGTGAGTATACAGCTGGTCAGCTAACTGCATATCCACATAGTGAGTATACAGCCAGTCAGCTAGCTGCATATCCACATAGTGAGTGTACAGCTGGTCAGCTAACTGCATATCCACATAGTGAGTATACAGCCAGTCAGCTAGCTGCATATCCACATAGTGAGTGTACAGCTGGTCAGCTAGCTGCATATCCACATAGTGAGTATACAGCCAGTCAGCTAGCTGCATATCCACATAGTGAGTGTACAGCCAGTCAGCTAGCTGCATATCCACATAGTGAGTATACAGCCAGTCAGCTAGCTGCATATCCACATAGTGAGTGTACAGCCAGTCAGCTAACAGCATATCCACATAGTGAGTATACAGCCAGTCAGCTAACTGCATATCCACATAGTGAGTGTACAGCCAGTCAGCTAACAGCATATCCACATAGTGAGCATACAGCCTGTCAGCTAACTGCATATCTACATAGTGAGTATACAGCCAGTCAGCTAACAGCATATCCACATAGTGAGCATACAGCCTGTCAGCTAACTGCATATCTACATAGTGAGTATACAGCCAGTCAGCTAACAGCATATCCACATAGTGAGCATACAGCCTGTCAGCTAACAGCATATCCACATAGTGAGCATACAGCCAGTCAGCTAACAGCATATCCACATAGTGAGTATACAGCCTGTCAGCTAACAGCATATCCACATAGTGAGCATACAGCCAGTCAGCTAACAGCATATCTACATAGTGAGTATACAGCCAGTCAGCTAACTGCATATCCACATAGTGAGTATTCAGCCAGTCAGCTAACTGCATATTCACATAGTAAGTAGACAGCCAGTCAGCTAGCTGCATATCCACATAGTGAGTATACAGCCAGTCAGCTAACAGCATATCCACATAGTGAGTATACAGCCAGTCAGCTAGCTGCATATCCACATAGTAAGTATACAGCCAGTCAGCTAACAGCATATCCACATAGTGAGTATACAGCCAGTCAGCTAACTGCATATAGTGGGTATACAGCCAGTCAGCTAACTGCATATAGTGGCTATACAGCAGGTCTGATTTCTGCACATAATGGCACATAATTTTTCTGTGCATACTTTGATCAAACAAGGCTGCCTATCTTCTGTCAAGATTCTTCTCCTGTCCTTTTTGCCCATGAGGAAAAAAAAGGAATTTTTCTACTAAAAGTAGTTTTACTGTGTATTACCTGTCCAAACAAATGACAAATTCCTACTTGGCTTTCAGCATGGCTGAATTTTCAGGATGAAATAAATAAGTGATTTTGGAGAGTAGGAAGCTTATCACGCCTCCATAGCTGGTTAGGCGGGAAGAGTGACTGCCCTTAGTGAGTTCACTTCATAGTGTCATATTCAAAAACATAGTTCAGTTTTCACATTTTTTTCCTGGCCAAGCAGAGAGGTGGGAGGAGGGCTTCCTAATATTCAGACAGATAAGTATAATCGTAACACTACTTATAGAGGTAAGGTTCCTTTTTTTGTATACTTACCTGTCCAAACAAATGCCAGAAGATCGAGAAGCATGCTGACCTGAGCAGGGAGACATTAATCCCACATGAGAAAGTCTCTGTACAGTTCCCAAAGGGAGCCACAGAGAGCCTTACGCAGTTGTCTCCCATTCATAGTCTGGAGGTTGAAGATTTGTCCCTCCTTTCCCTCAAGAGAATGGCACAGTGTGGCAAGCAATAATAGGAATGCCTTAAGGAGAGGAGAATTTCTAATACACACAATCAGGAAAGGAAAAGAACCCGTTCCGAGACATTGGGAAAATGAGCGCAGACAGTGCCACTCATAAGACCCTTTCAGATATGAATCAAATGAACAGAACGGCAATTTGAACAAAGTGACATAGGTGCAGGAAATACAGATGGCAGTTAGTGATGTTGCTGGATGATCAGATCGACCACAACAGGAAGGATCACTGAGCAATCAGTGTGTGTTGGTAGGAGGGGGGTGGGGGAGATGGTTGCAGCTTGGGCCACTGCTTTGACCCTGAGGCAGTCAATTGCCTCCGTGTCTTCATTCATGTCATGGAGGTAGAACCTTCTGGAGGTTGTCTGTGACTTCCAGCCTGCTGCGTACATGTCGGCAACCACAAAGCTTTGCCAGAGGGTGGAGCTGGTGGAGAGAGCCTGGTCTTCATGCGCCCCATGTCTGCTCTAGGGGGAGGTGGTTCCTGGCCATAGGTGTCAGCTAAGCAAAGTGTCTGCCTGAACCAGGAGCTTATTGTCTAGGGTTTGGAAATAGCATTTCCCAGGCATCACCACAGAAGGGAACTGTGGGGGTGGGGGACTATGTCCTTTGAAGAGACATCTTCAGTGCTCTGACAGGAGAGTTAATCTGCTCCAACTTTAAATGTCTGGGCCTGGGATTGGACAATGAAGGGCCAGCGGAGACAGGGTTATTGTCAAGGGCCTGTCATCGGGTTTGCCCTTTTTAGCTAAAAAAGAAGGGTGTGTGAGAGGGTGACTGAGCCATCACTTGGAGTCTGGAGAAGGCAAGAGCCTCACTCACTCTGCAGGTGGAGGAGTGTGGAGAAGGCAAGAGCCTCACTCACTCTGCAGGTGGAGGAGTCTGGAGAAGGCAAGAGCCTCACTCACTCTGCAGATGGAGTGTGGAGAAGGCAAGAGCCTCACTCACTGTGCAGATGGAGGAGTGTGGAGAAGGCAAGAGCCTCACTCACTGTGCAGATGGAGGAGTGTGGAGAAGATGAGCCTCACTCACTGTGCAGATGGAAGAGTGTGGAGAAGGCAAGAGCCTCACTCACTCTGCATGTGGAGGAGTGTGGAGAAGGCAAGAGCCTCACTCACTGTGCAGATGGAGGAGTGTGGAGAAGGCAAGAGCCTCACTCACTCTGCATGTGGAGGAGTGTGGAGAAGGCAAGAGCCTCACTCACTCTGCAGATGGAGGAGTGTGGAGAAGGCATGAGCCTCACTCACTCTGCATGTGGAGGAGTGTGGAGAAGGCAAGAGCCTCACTCACTCTGCAGATGGAGGAGTGTGGAGAAGATGAGCCTCACTCACTCTGCAGATGGAGGAGTGTGGAGAAGGCAGGAGCCTCACTCACTATGCAGATGGAGGAGTGTGGAGAAGGCATGAGCCTCACTCACTGTGCAGATGGAGGAGTGTGGAGAAGGCAGGATCCTCACTCACTCTGCAGGTGGAGGAGTGTGGAGAAGGCAGGAGCCTCACTCACTATGCAGATGGAGGAGTGTGGAGAAGGCAAGAGCCTCACTCACTCTGCAGATGGAGGAGTGTGGAGAAGATGAGCCTCACTCACTCTGCAGATGGAGGAGTGTGGAAAAGGCAGGAGCCTCACTCACTGTGCAGATGGAGGAGTGTGGAGAAGGCAAGAGCCTCACTCACTGTGCAGATGGAGGAGTGTGGAGAAGGCATGAGCCTCACTCACTGTGCAGATGGAGGAGTGTGGAGAAGGCATGAGCCTCACTCACTCTGCAGGTGGAGGAGTGTGGAGAAGGCAAGAGCCTCACTCACTCTGCAGGTGGAGGAGTCTGGAGAAGGCAAGAGCCTCACTCACTCTGCAGGTGGAGTGTGGAGAAGGCAAGAGCCTCACTCACTCTGCAGATGGAGGAGTGTGGAGAAGGCAAGAGCCTCACTCACTGTGCAGATGGAGGAGTGTGGAGAAGATGAGCCTCACTCACTCTGCAGATGGAAGAGTGTGGAGAAGGCAAGAGCCTCACTCACTCTGCATGTGGAGGAGTGTGGAGAAGGCAAGAGCCTCACTCACTGTGCAGATGGAGGAGTGTGGAGAAGGCAAGAGCCTCACTCACTCTGCATGTGGAGGAGTGTGGAGAAGGCAAGAGCCTCACTCACTCTGCAGATGGAGAGAGTGTGGAGAAGGCATGAGCCTCACTCACTTGCATTGTGGAGGAGTGTGGAGAAGGCAAGAGCCTCACTCACTGTGCAGATGGAGGAGTGTGGAGAAGATGAGCCTCACTCACTCTGCAGATGGAGGAGTGTGGAGAAGGCAGGAGCCTCACTCACTATGCAGATGGAGGAGTGTGGAGAAGGCATGAGCCTCACTCACTTGCAGATGGAGGAGTGTGGAGAAGGCAGGATCCTCACTCACTCTGCAGGTGGAGGAGTGTGGAGAAGGCAGGAGCCTCACTCACTATGCAGATGGAGGAGTGTGGAGAAGGCAAGAGCCTCACTCACTCTGCAGATGGAGGAGTGTGGAGAAGATGAGCCTCACTCACTCTGCAGATGGAGGAGTGTGGAAAAGGCAGGAGCCTCACTCACTGTGCAGATGGAGGAGGTGTGGAGAAGGCAAGAGCCTCACTCACTGTGCAGATGGAGGAGTGTGGAGAAGGCAGGAGCCTCACTCACTCTGCAGATGGAGGAGTCTGGAGAAGGCATGAGCCTCACTCACTCTGCAGGTGGAGGAGTGTGGAGAAGGCAGGAGCCTCACTCACTATGCAGATGGAGGAGTGTGGAGAAGGCAAGAGCCTCCCTCACTGTGCAGATGGAGGAGTGTGGAGAAGATGAGCCTCACTCACTCTGCAGGTGGAGGAGTGTGGAGAAGGCAGGAGCCTCACTCACTGTGCAGATGGAGGAGTGTGGAGAAGGCAAGAGCCTCACTCACTCTGCAGATGGAGGAGTGTGGAGAAGGCAGGAGCCTCACTCACTCTGCAGATGGAAGAGTGTGGAGAAGGCAGGAGCCTCACTCGCTCTGCAGATGGAGGAGTGTGGAGAAGGCAGGAGCCTCACTCACTGTGCAGATGGAGGAGTGTGGAGAAGGCAAGAGCCTCACTCACTGTGCAGATGGAGGAGTGTGGAGAAGGCAGGAGCCTCACTCACTGTGCAGATGGAGGAGTGTGGAGAAGGCAAGAGCCTCACTCACTGTGCAGATGGAGGAGTGTGGAGAAGGCAAGAGCCTCACTCACTGTGCAGATGGAGGAGTGTGGAGAAGGCAAGAGCCTCACTCACTGTGCAGATGGAGGAGTCTGGAGAAGATGAGCCTCACTCACTATGCAGATGGAGGAGTGTGGAGAAGGCAAGAGCCTCACTCACTGTGCAGATGGAGGAGTGTGGAGAAGATGAGCCTCACTCACTATGCAGATGGAGGAGTGTGGAGAAGGCAGGAGCCTCACTCACTGTGCAGATGGAGGAGTGTGGAGAAGGCAGGAGCCTCACTCACTATGCAGATGGAGGAGTGTGGAGAAGGCAGGAGCCTCACTCACTGTGCAGATGGAGGAGTGTGGAGAAGGCAAGAGCCTCACTCACTATGCAGATGGAGGAGTGTGGAGAAGGCAAGAGCCTCACTCACTGTGCAGATGGAGGAGTGTGGAGAAGGCAAGAGCCTCACTCACTATGCAGATGGAGGAGTGTGGAGAAGGCAGGAGCCTCACTCACTGTGCAGATGGAGGAGTGTGGAGAAGGCAAGAGCCTCACTCACTATGCAGATGGAGGAGTGTGGAGAAGGCAGGAGCCTCACTCACTGTGCAGATGGAGGAGTGTGGAGAAGGCAAGAGCCGCACTCACTATGCAGATGGAGGAGTGTGGAGAATTCAGGAGCCTCACTCACTGTGCAGATGGAGGAGTGTGGAGAAGGCAAGAGCCTCACTCACTGTGCAGATGGAGGAGTGTGGAGAAGGCAAGAGCCTCACTCACTCTGCAGATGGAGGAGTGTGGAGAAGGCAAGAGCCTCACTCTCTGTGCAGATGGAGGAGTGTGGAGAAGATGAGCCTCACTCACTCTGCAGATGGAGGAGTGTGGAGAAGGCATGAGCCTCACTCACTCTGCAGATGGAGGAGTGTGGAGAAGGCAAGAGCCTCACTCACTCTGCAGGTGGAGGAGTGTGGAGAAGGCAAGAACCTCCTCACTCTGCAGGTGGAAGTCAAGGCAAGTTAAGAAAAGAAAAAAGAAAGGTCGCAAGTGTATCCACAGTGAAAGCTTCAGGGCTGAAATGGTTTTGAGGTTTTGCTCAACCAGTTTTTTTTGTTTTTTTGTAGGATTCTGGCAATATGGTGACGTTTTATACCAAATAGTGATAAGGTACTTGTTTGGACAGAAAAAAAAGTTACCCAGCAGCAGTTATGATTGCCTTGTTGTGAAAAGGACCAACCCATAGTGGTGATGTGTGTGTGTGTCTGCACAGGCAGTAACCTGTGACCGCAAGGACATCGTGAAGTACCTGCTGGCCTGCGGGGCCCACTGTAACCTGCAGGACATTTTCGGCCTGACCCCCCTGACCGTGGCCCAGAAGCTAGGTCACATGGACCTGGTGGCCATGATGTGCCCCAACAGACCGGCGCCCACCCTGACCAGTCCCAATGGTGAGGACCAGGTGTGACTGCTGGCAGGGCTAGGTGGTTCTGGAACTGGACTGAGCAGGTAAACTGTGCTGGTGGCGTTTCGTCACAGTTAGGTCTGTCACCGCAGTCGCAAAGATCGAGACCACATCACTGAACTGTGATAGTTCTTGGGGCTGAAGAAGAGAAGCGGAATTGTCACATGGAAATGGTTTTATTTAATGAGATTATTTTCTTAAAAATCGTAAGTGATGTGTTTGAGTAATTTCTGTGCATATCAGGATGCATTTTATTTAGAAAAGAAATTCCTCGTCCTACTATGCGAGAAATTTGTGTGACATAAACAAGGATTGCATGATGTACTACTCGGTACCATACTACTGTTCCAGAAATCCTGTATCTGTCAATGGTCCAGCCAACAAGAATTTCCATTCTGTCTAGTACTGGGGTACAGGTGTACATGCTGGTGACATTAGAGAAATGATTTACCTGTTGATGCTGATGAGTTGCGTATCTTTAAGCAATAAGACATACTCCATCAGTCGCTCATGTTGTGCTGTAGTTGATAAAGGTGAGTCTTTCACCATTGACTCCAGGAGAAGAAAAGAAAGGTTATCTCTGTCTGAACAAGGTCCCCCCCCCCTGCTGTCTGAAAGTGTTGGCTAGCAGTGCATTCCAGTGAAAAAATTGGTATTAATTAGACTTTACCATTATTAGCTTTTCACCATACTTTGAATTACATGTTCATGCGAGAGAGCAGTTTTAGAATGGATGTGTTACTCTGAATTTAGGCATCATTATAAGTATCACATGTTTTATATGCTTCAACCACAAAAAAAAATGTGGCCTTTGAATAAGAAATCACGCGGTCATAAAAATGCTTTGACTGCTAGTTGTAGTGTAGAATGGTTGATTATGGGTGTTCAGGTGAAATCAAGTAGATATGATGTATCAGATCACCAGACAAATCTGACATTCCTTACATTTTTTAAAATGTAGATTATTTTCCCAGAATTCCGTCAGGATTCTGCATCACATGAGAGAAAGGACTGTTATGTTATCCAAGCACAAGTTCCGCTCAGGAATAGATTTGTGACACTTGTTTGTCTTTTTCCTTACTCTAGTCTTTACTTTTAACTTACCAGCACCTTCTTGGCCCTTCTAGAGTGTGTTTTAATGATTCCTTTCCCTGGAGGAATCAGTAAGCTTGACGCAATTTGATAAGTGTTCTGGTATTTTGTACAAAGTTAGGAGCAGTTATTACAGTTCTTGAAAAATTTGATTTTAACTCTTTTAGTTGTTGTTGTTATTGGTTCGTAGTGCACATTATGCCAGAAGATGAGCAATGTGCATGGAAACCTACAAAGAATGGCAGGACTCGTGCTTTGAAGCCTGCAAAAGAAAGCTATGGAACTGGTTTTCTGCTGGGAGAGGAGATGTTCTGCTGTAGTCTTCACTGACTGAGTGCTTGCAGTTATCTAGTTTTCACCGTCTTTGTGTTGAGTACAATTGCTCATCGTGTGGAGAACAGTCGATTTTCTGTGGGTTGAAACCTTTTTTTTCAACTTTTTGTGTTTTCTGTGGTTCTTTCCACAGATCTTATGAACTGTTTCTTGTGCTTACAGAATCAGATATTTGAGGAAAAATTCAGTGTTTACATGACTGTCTGTTCCCATGAGTCAATTGCATGTTGAATTTCTGATTTTTTTTTTTCTCGCATCAAAATCTCATAGTGCAGACATGTTTTGTTTTTACTTATTTTAAATTTAGTGCAGGTCTTTTTTTTAACTTATGCATTTTTGACATCGCTCTATTTTTTGAGGTCAAACTGAATTCAGTGTTTACATGACTGTCTGTTCCCATGAGTCAACTGCATGTTGAATTTCTGATTTTTTTTTTCTCAGCATCAAAATCTCATAGCTGCAGACATGTTTGTGTTTTTACATAGTTTAAAATTTAGTGCAGGATCACTTTTTTTTAACTTATGCATTTTGAACATCGCTCTTTTTCTTTTGGTCAAATCTGAATTCAGTGTTTACATGACTGTCTGTTCCCATGAGTCAACTGCATGTTGAATTTCTGATTTTTTTTTTCTCAGCATCAAAATCTCATAGCTGCAGACATGTTTGTGTTTTTACATAGTTTAAAATTTAGTGCAGGATCACTTTTTTTTAACTTATGCATTTTGAACATCGCTCTTTTTCTTTTGGTCAAATCTGAATTCAGTGTTTACATGACTGTCTGTTCCCATGAGTCAACTGCATGTTGAATTTCTGATTTTTTTTTTCTCAGCATCAAAATCTCATAGCTGCAGACATGTTTGTGTTTTTACATAGTTTAAAATTTAGTGCAGGATCACTTTTTTTTAACTTATGCATTTTGAACATCGCTCTTTTTCTTTTGGTCAAATCTGAATTCAGTGTTTACATGACTGTCTGTTCCCATGAGTCAACTGCATGTTGAATTTCTGATTTTTTTTTTCTCAGCATCAAAATCTCATAGCTGCAGACATGTTTGTGTTTTTTACATAGTTTAAAATTTAGTGCAGGATCACTTTTTTTTAACTTATGCATTTTGAACATCGCTCTTTTTCTTTTGGTCAAATCTGAATTCAGTGTTTACATGACTGTCTGTTCCCATGAGTCAACTGCATGTTGAATTTCTGATTTTTTTTTTCTCAGCATCAAAATCTCATAGTTGCAGACATGTTTGTGTTTTTACATAGTTTAAAATTTAGTGCAGGATCACTTTTTTTTAACTTATGCATTTTGAACATCGCTCTTTTTCTTTTGGTCAAATCTGAATAGTACATTTTCTGTGCATGTGTTGCAAGCTGTTTTCTTTTTCTTTTTTTCTTTTTTTTTTTCAGTTTCATGACAGGGTGCTGTGCTCAATTTGTTTTCTCCCCAAAGATTGTTCTGCCCAACAAGCTTACTTATTTTGCATCCAAAGCCTGGCAGCTACGTGGTTTTCCTTCAGTCTGTTTCGTTTTGTGTTTTTATCTGAATTCTTATGCTTCTGTTTCATCTTCACTGTGTATTTGTTTTTTGTGTGAGGGATGTTGGATGGTAAACAAAATAACGGGTTATAGCCAAAGCAGGGTTGGTGCTTTTTGTTTTTGTTTTGGGAAATGTTAGTTGCATGGGAATCTAAATAATCTACCTGTCACTGGTTCTTAGGCAGAGGGCTCTTTCCTTGTTTGGTTGTTCAAAGAGTATCCCTACCTTCAGTCCCCAACTTCAAAAGGTAAGCGTATGTCCATTGCAAAGTATCCGAGGGTAGAATCATGTGCCCCTAAATTGTTCAGAAGCAGGGAAGTAGGAGGGTTGCAAGACCAAGCTGTGCTTTGCACAAAAGTTGTTGGAAAGGAGTGGACATGGAGAGTTCCAAAACCTGCAGAACTCTGATGACTTTTGTGTTTTAATGCTGTCCCATCTTCTGTGCTACTTCATTGGCATTGCACCCATGATGGTCAGTTTGACCTCTTGGTCATGGCCACAGCCTCATCCATGATGACATTCATTATCAATTTATTCAACATTTGCCAGCTGAGGGTTTAAAGGTGGTGTTGTCTCTGTTTAATCATGCTTGGTGTTCAGGATATTTTCCACCTTCTTGGAGAGAGGCGGTTGTTATCCCTATTCCAAAACCAGGGAAAGATCATTCAGATCCTAACAACTATCATCCTATAGCTCACACTAGTTGCTTATGTAAAACTATGGAGAGAATGGTATATTCTCGATTGTTATGGCAGTTAGAATGTCAGGGGGCCTTAGATGTTTCCCAGTGTGGATTTCGGAACAACCGCAGTACTACTGATCACCTGGTTCGATATGAGTCTTTTATCAGGAATGCTTTGATTAATGGAGAACATGTAGTTTCTATTCTTTTTGATTTAGAAAAAGCTTATGACACAACATGGAGGCATGGAATTCTTCAGGACTTGAAGGCACTTGATTTCAAAGGTAATTTACCAGTGTTTATTGCTAATTTTTTGTCTAACAGGCATTTCAATGTTAGACTTCATTCGACCTTTTCGGATCCTTTTGAGCAGGAGATGGGTGTCCCTCAGGGTAGCCTTTCTCCACTTCTGTTCAATCTCAAGATTAATAACATCGTTCACTCAGTAAAGTCTGGAATTGATAAGTCATTGTTTGTTGATGACTTCTCCATCTCTGCCAAGGGGAAAACTTTGGCTGCAGCTGAGCGTCAACTTCAGTTGTGTGTTAATCGTGTTCAGCAGTGGGTTACTGAAATGGATTTAAGTTTTCAGCTACTAAGACAGAGTGTATTCATTTCCATAGGAAAAGATCTCAGGTCTTAGAACCAGCTATCAGTCTCAATGGTCAGGTAATTAAAGTTTCCAGACAAGTGAAATTTTTGGGGGTTATTTTTGATAATAAGCTTTCTTTTTTGCCTCACATTAAGTACATTAAACAATCTTGCCAGTCAGGTTTGAATGTTTTGAAGGTTATTAGTCACACTGATTGGGGTGCGGACAAGTGAACTTTGTTGCGATTGTATCGGGCTTTGGTGAGACCAAAGCTAGATTATGGGTGTGTGGTATATGGTTCTGCACGAAAGTCTTACCTCAAAGCTCTTGATCCAATTCATCATCAAGGACTGCGGATTGCTCTGGGAGCACTTCGCACATCTCCAAAAGAGAGTTTGTATGTTAAATCTGGTGAACCCCCTCTGGAGCTAAGGAGATTGTGTCTTTCCATGAATTACTATCTGAAACTGAGGGCTAATCCAGAAAACCCTGCCTATGATATTGTCATGAACCCTACTTTTGGAGCCAAATATGACAAAGCCAAATGAGATTCCTCCACTGGGTATTCGTATTTTGCCCCACTTCGGGGCAGCTGGCATTGACCTTGATGCTGTTGATGACGGTCCATTACAGACTGATGTACCTCCCTGGAAAGTCGCCAATCCAGAGATCAATTTATATTTAACTCAATTTCAAAAGGAGGTCACCTCGAGTGCTGCATATAAACAACTTTATCTTGGGCAATGTGAACTTTATAAAGATTTTATCAAGATTTTTACAGATGGTTCTAAAAAAGGTGAGAGGGCTGCAGCTGCCATTGTGTGTGATAACAATTTTCAGGAGCCTACTTTGTTAAGATTGCGGGATTGGTCGTCTGTTTATACTGCTGAACTGAAGGCTTTAAATCTGGCCCTCAGTGCGGTGTCCAGGTCAGATCAGAATGATTTCCTTATTTTATCGGATTCATTGTCGGCTTTATCGACAAGAGAAGTTTCACATCCAGTTTTGGCTGATATTCATGATCTTCATACTCAGCTTGTTTCTTCGGGAAAGCATATAGTTTTCTTGTGGGTCCCTAGCCATATGGGAATCTATGGTAACTCAGTGGTGGACAAAGCAGCCAAACAAGCTCTCGGTGCAAGTCTTTCCAGGAGGCCTATGCAGTTTGTTCCTCACTCAGATCTACGTCATAAATCTAGTTTGTATTGTCGTGAACTGTGGCAGAGTGAGTGGTCTAATCAAATTCATAATAAATTGTTTAAAATTTGTCCAGATTTAACCAATCCTTTCTCATCGGTGGTACGTAACCGTAAAGAGGAATCGGTTTTGTCAGGTTACATATTGGGCACAGCTATATAACGCACAGTTGGATACTCAGAAGGGAAGACCCCCCATGGTGTGTTGCGTGTGACAGCTTGTTCAGTGTTAATCATTTTTTGACAGAATGTGCTGATTTGATGTGTATCAGAGAGAAGTTCTTTTCCACCAGTGATTTATCAGTTCTTTTTCGTGAGATTTCAGTAGATCTTATTTTCTCTTTTTTGAAAGAGGTAAACTTATTTTATAAAATATAGTGTTTTAATAATGTATACAGGTGTCGTTGGAGTTGAACAGATAATTGTGCTTTTGTCCTCATAAATTTTAAGCGATGTGTTAATACTAGTGTGGGTATTTGTATCTAGAGACTCAGCAGATATGATAGCTGAGGTCCTGATTTGGCTCTTAGTAGTCCGCTGGACCCTATAAACACTAACTAACTAACTAACTAAATCTACCACAGTCCCAGCACTGGCAATACACAGAGAGTAGTCAGTGTGAAGTCGTCATTAGGCAACCCACCAGAGGAAACACTGCACTGCTGCCAAGTCACTTTGGTGGTCTTCAGTGGTGCATGTTCTGTTCCAGTATACGCAGCACGCCATCAACTAGTAAGCACTTTACTGACAACAATGATTTGCTGAGTCGCAGAGCCGGATTGAATGAACTTTCCCTCTGAAGAAGGCCACCATTTCCATCGAAAGACAGTCCCTATGGATTTCGCCAATATCAGTGACTCGGACAGACTCTTGGATTTTTTTTTGTGACTTCTCTAATACATTTTTATGTGTTCTGAGGTGTGCTTACTGTGAGGAGACTGCAGGACAGAAGATCTCAAGTCACTGCATCGTCAAACAGGTCAGGGAGAAGACCATTGTATCGGCATACTTCTTGTTTGACTTGGACAGTACTGTGGACCTCTTTTCTGAGGTTGCATTGTGCGTTTTGATTTTTTTGTTGTTGTATCTTTGTGCATAATTTTCTCTGCTGTCTCTCCATTTCTTTAGCAAAGAGATGCAGTGACTTCACACCAAGTCTAAAGCTGCACAAATGATTCTTTTGCCCTGAAAATGTTCCGAAGGGGATAATTGTTGGATGTGTTTGGTTCAACCTCACAGTCTCTGACTTGAGTCTCATTGGAGAGTCTAAGTCTTTTCTTACAGTTTGGTGGTAAGTTGGCCGTTTGATGAGTGGAATGATTGTAAAGCAAGATGCTGGAATGGAATGTTATGAACACGTGCTGGTGATCTGACTAAATGGTCCACTTTTTGTTTATGTTTTCTCACACTGATTTGGTGTCCCATACTTTCTAAAAGAGTTGTAGATATAAATGTTATTTATTTCCATGTTAGTTTACACTTTGTGTGGTCCTTTTTGTCAATGTTGAATACCTCCTCTTTGCACCCACTCCTATCCCTTCCATTATCCTTTCAGTTTTGATTCCAACAGTGAACAACATCTAATACTGTCCAACGCCAACGATGTTACCTCTGGAAGGAAAGCTGTGCATCTTGGTCATGGCATTCATGATGGTCCGTGTTTGTCATGTCTTGTTTGGTTTTCAGGTTGTGTGATGTGCCTGATCACTCATATCAACTTGAACTTATCTGTTTAAGAATACACCTGTTTTGCTTTGATTGATATGCACATGTTACTTAATTTCATATGCACTATTCAGGGCAATAATTTTTTTCTTGGCTTGAAATTTATTTGTCCAGGTGACAAGATAGTTGGTCTTCCTTCAGGCTGTGTGACATTAGCCCTTTTTTTTCCCTGTATGATGGTAGCATTATAACAGTGTCATAAAAAGAAATACGTTTGTTTGTTACTCCTATTTTTTCCCTGCAGTCTATTTCTCAGTCATATTTTTGTTCTGTTTGGCTGCACCACACTCGCTTACTTGTTGGGGGGAAACCCTTGGATTCTCAAATTTTCCTGTAGTGATGATAACACAGTATGGGTCTGCAATTCATAGCTAGCAGCGAAACACGAGTACAAAATTAGTTTTTTTGTCAGTATTATGCTTCTGTTTAACCACACACAGAGGAAAAAAAAGCTGTGCATTGCAGGTCTCAGAGTAGTGATGGCCATGAAACATGGCCAAACAAGGGCAGCAAACTGGCTGTAACTTACACCAGTTTACCATGGAAAGGTACTTGGCCAAACCAAATATACACAAGTCCTCAACTTGCGTGTTGTTTAGCTGATGATACACAAGTCCTCAACTTGCATGTTGTTTAGCTGATGATACACAACTCCTCAACTTGTGTGTTGTTTAGCTGATGAAGTGTTCTCACCTGAACAAAAGTGCTCTGTCTACTTGCGCACAAAGTAGCTTCCCTTCAAAACTGACAATGGTGTGCTGCATCTGTGCTGACCTCCACGATCACCCTGATCCCACCAGGGAGAGAGGCATGCTGCGGGTCCAGTGGTCAGTCGATAAGATCCATTCTTCCCTTGTGGGTTCAAATCCTGTTTGTTGTTGTTGTGTTGATGGAAGGAGAAAGGAAACCAATTAATAATTTCTGTGTCAAAGGAACCAGGGTAGGGTGAAAAAAAAGCCAACTGCCAGATCCAAGCCAAAGACTCGCTTTTGATTTGTCCGGTCCTTCAAAGATGGGGGGGGGGGGGGGGGGGGGGGGGGGGGCAGGAAGAAAGGGGTGGGGACACGATATGTAGCAAGAGGAAAAGGGAAATTACACTTGAGGTGTGTGTGAGTGAGTGAGTGTGTGTGTGTGTGTGTGTGTGTGTGTGTGTGTGTGTGTGTGTGTGTTTCCAGATGTGTCAGTGATGCACTCAGAGGACAGCTCAGTACGACTGAACATTTCTCGCTTTTCAGTATTGTTGATGTTTCATTCCGTCTTTCTAGTCAGCTACACCCAAATTGAAGCTCTTGAGTATCCAGATGAGAGAGAAGAGAAAGAGAAAATCATGCTTGATATTGTTTTTATAGATGATTTCTGTGTGATGAAGGGTGTAGGAAGAGGAATGCAATCCAGGTGAAGATGGTTACAGGGTCACCTGGTTACTGGGTGGGTTACTGGGATCACCTGGTTCACCTGTTTCTGGGATCACCTGGTTACTGTGATCACCTCACCTGGTTACTGGGATCACCAGGTTTCTGGGATCACCTGGTTCACCTGTTACTGGGATCACCTGGTTACTGTGATCACCTCACCTGGTTACTGGGATCACCTGGTTACTGGGTTCACCTCACCTGGTTACTGGGATCACCAGGTTGCTGGGATCACCTGGTTCACCTGTTACTGGGATCACCTGGTTATTGGGATCACCTGTTACCGGGATCACCTGGTTACTGCGATCACCTGATTACAGGGATCACCTGGTTTACCTGTTACTGAGATCACCTGGTTACTGGGATCACCTGATTCACCTGTTACTGGAATCACCTGGTTACTGTGTTCACTTGGTTACTGAGATCACCTGGTTCATCTGTTACTGGGATCACCTGGTTACTGGGATCACCTGGTTCACTTGTTACTGGGATCACCTGGTTACTGGGATCACTTGGTTCACCTGTTACTGGGATCACCTGGTTACTGGGATCACCTGGTTCACCTGTTACTGGGATCACCTGGTTACTGGGATCACTTGGTTTCTGGGATCACCTGGTTCATCTGTTACTGGGATCACCTGGTTACTGGAATCAACTGGTTTCTGGGATCACCTGGTTCACCTGTTACTGGGATCACCTGGTTACTGGGATTACCTCACCTGGTTACTGGGATCACCTGTTACTGGGATCACCTGGTTACTGGGATTATCTGGTTACTAGGATCTGGTTCTCCTGTTACTGGGATCACCTGGTTACTAGGATCACCTGGTTACTGGGATCACCTGGTTACTGGGATCACCTGGTTCACCTGTTACTGGGATCACCTGGTTACTGGGATCACTTGGTTCACCTGTGACTGGGATCACCTGGTTACTGGGATCACCTGGTTACTGGGATCACCTGGTTACTACGTGGTTACTGGGATCACCTGGTTCACCTGTAACTGGGATTGCCTGGTTGCAGGGATCACCTGATTACTAGGTTCACCTGGTTACTGGGATCACCTGGGCACTAGGTTCACCTGGTTACTGGGATCATCTGGTTACTGGGATCACCTGGTTACTGGGATCACCTGGTTCACCTGTAACTGGGATCGCCTGGTTGCTGGGATCACCTGGTTACTGGGTTCACCTGGTTACTAGGATCACCTGGTTACTGGGATCATCTGGTTACTGGGATCACCTGGTTACTGGGATCACCTAGTTCATTCGTTACTGGGATCTCCTGGTTACTGGGATCATTTGGTTACTGGTGATCACCTGGTTACTGGGATCACCTGGTTACTGGGATCATTTGGTTACTGGTGATCACCTGGTTACTGGGATCACCTGGTTACTGGGATCATTTGGTTACTGGTGATCGCCTGGTTACTGGGATCACCTGGTTACTGGGATCATTTGGTTACTGGTGATCGCCTGGTTACTGGGATCACCTAGTTCATCCGTTACTGGGATCTCATGGTTACTGGGATCACATGGTCAATGGGATCACCTTCAAGAGTGAGAGAGAAAACCATACAATTTGTTTATTTGTGTGTTTGTTTTTTCCGTACACTATAGGTGCAAGAAGGGACTGAGGAGGAGTGGGGTAGGGTGGGGGCTGTTTTATCAGGATATATCCAAAAGTTCATGCCAGCTTTCATATGAAATCAGTTGCAACAGAAAGAGTGAAGAGTTAGTGTATGTGCACATCATTTGAAAAAGATCAGTTGGTAGTGCTTCCTTTTGTTTCCTTTTTAAAGTTCCATGGAAATTTTAAAAAAAACATTTTCCTTTGCTATTTTCTTAAAATATTTATCATTTTGTATAATAATTCTTAACATAATGCAAGAAGGGCTATTCACTTGAAGATACACATGTAGCTTTGTTGGTCTGCCAGTGACTCTTGAGAATGACAAGAACACAAACCGGAACATTCTTGTTTTTTCTCTGCTTGTCTGTTTACTCTATTTCCAATCCAGTAGGACACATATATTGTCGGATATCCGGCTGGAAGTATTCAAAATTTTGGATTTTGGGCCCAGAGTTGTTTTCATCTTTTTACGCCAAAACAAAGTGTATACTTTGCTTGCTTCATCTCTCTTGAGTGACGTCAGCAATGGAAGATCTTACTGTGTTGAAGTGATGTCAGCAGTGGAAGATCTTACTGTGTTGAATGATGTCAGCAATGGAAGATCTTACTGTGTTGAGTGATGTCAGCAATGGAAGATCTTACTGTGTTGAATGATGTCAGCAATGGAAGATCTTACTGTGTTGAAGTGATGTCAGCAGTGGAAGATCTTACTGTGTTGAAGTGATGTCAGCAATGGAAGATCTTCTTACTGTGTTGAATGATGTCAGCAATGGAAGATCTTACTGTGTTGAGTGATGTCAGCAATGGAAGATCTTACTGTGTTGAGTGATGTCAGCAATGGAAGATCTTACTGTGTTGAGTGATATCAGCAATGGAAGATCTTACTGTGTTGAGTGATATCAGCAATGGAAGATCTTACTGTGTTGAATGATGTCAGCAATGGAAGATCTTACTGTGTTGAGTGATGTCAGCAATGGAAGATCTTACTGTGTTGAGTGAGAGTACGAAGGTGTTCTCACACAAATCTAGTGCATTTACTATACATGTATGTATTAAACATGTGTGTTGTTTTATTTTCACCACCAGTGAGCGTACCAAGATGCATATCACAAATTTGTTTCCAGTAGTATGGTTTCATATCTTGCTTACCCGGAGAAGAGGAATTTCTTTTTAAACTTCTACAAATGTGTAATGAAATAAACCTCCCATGTATTCTATCATTGGCAGTTGCCATTGCAGAAACAGACATTTATTGTAAACAGGGCTGTTAAACAGAAATGGCATACAGCAGAAATGGTATATTTATGTCCCGTACAGTTTCTTTCGCAGAGATCAGTAGTCATATTGAAATTCAAAAGTTTGGGGGAAAAAGACCTGTGCTTGCGTAGTTGTGCATGAGCCTACTTGCATGCATGTGTGTGCACGCGCACGCACACACACACATGCACACACACGCATGCGCGCGCATGTATGCATGCACGCATATAGGTGCGCTTGCACGCGTGCGCACACTTCAGTAGTTTCCAACTCTAGTTTGAAAACATATTTTGTTTTTAACAATGTGTTCTGATAATGTGTTATTGAAAGCGGATGATTGATTCGAGTTCAAAGCACCAGTTTTGATGCAGAAGATGACATGGAGAAAGTTTGCTGCTCTAAATTTTGTTTTTGAATAAAACCACTCCGAGGATAATGTGCAAGAAAAAGTCACTGTTCACCTTTAACTTCTTTGTACACAATGCAGTTAGTATACTGGGAAAATGTGTCCATATTCCTGTTGTGTGTTTTGTTGGAGATCTCATTCTTTAGATAATGGTTTGAACTGCTAGGATTATACAAATGTTTAATTGCTGTAATTTTGTTTTCCGATTTTTTTGCTGCATAATGTACTCAAAGACAATGTGTCCGTTCCACATTGTGTGTTTAGTGGCAACATATTTGCATGATGATGAAGATGATGATGCAGATGATAGTTGCACACTGGTTGTGTGTAGGCTGTTGTGGCATTGTGTTCAAAGGCCTGTTGTTGTGTCTTGCAGTGAAGAGAAAGCTTCTGTTTTTGTCAGTGAGTGGAAAGCTAAGTTCTCAGACCTCGTTGCCTGGTGTTTTAGTCATTCGTTTCAGTGTTTACCTTTTGACCGCTTCAGCTGCAGTGACCTGGTTTATTTAGTATTGACCTATCATTGTTTACAAAAGAATCTCATCTTATTCATGAAAATTCATGATGTTTGTTGTTGAAATTTGAAAGTGATATATGCCATTCATCAGTCACATCAAAAACTGCATTTAATTGTGTTTTTTCTCTTTTTTTTTTTTTTAAAAGATGTACAGTATTTGGGGATGATTTATGTCTGCTGTTGCTTTATGCCTATTTTTGCAGGCTTTGTTCGTTTGTTTGCTTGTCTAGGGTTTTTCATTTTGTACTTGTTTCTTGCCACATGTTTGCAGTTGGTTGCAGCAGACATTTTTTCTTCCTCGCTCTTCTCGTTAGCATTGCTCCCACATGGCTCATTTTTATCCCCCCTTGCATAGCCACGCCCACACCCATTCTGTCACAGACCCAGCATCTGTAGTGCAGCAAACGACCAAGAGAGCAGAACATGAACTGCCACAGAATATGAGATTTCTTTCTGATTGATAATGGAAGCGGACTGTGAAGATGATGCTGCTGTGTTACATATTGACCAGAGGCTATGGGACAGGGCTGTGGTGTGCGCTCCAATTACATCCCAACGTTAACCAGGCGGAGACTGGTGAGAGAGAGACACCTGCAGCGTTGGTGAAGAAATCTGAGCAACTCTTACAGCGACGTACTCACTAAATGGATGAAGCTGGACTGAGCCATTCCAGTCTGTCCGTGTGAGTTCACAGTGCGTTTAACTTGGGCTCAGAGCCAGCTGCAGCCAAAGAACTGCACAAGTACCTGCCTCTGGTGGGACCTGAACCCAGGACCTCCCAGCTCCCAGCCTGCAGTCCTAACCACTGCACCACAGCATCTGGCACACACGTTTTCTGAATGCATGGAAATGAAAGAGATGCTTCGCAAAAAGTTTCGCATCTTCCTTTTTTTCTTTTTATGGAGATGTTGAAATGTATTTTTAGTCTAATGGGAGCCTGCCTTTACTCCTGCAAGATTGCGTGGAGTCAGACTTACAGTTGAACAATCCAGGCCACCAGACTTCTCATGACTAGATCAAAAAGCCGGTGTAAACTGAATCTACTTATTCTGTAAAGTAACTTTTTTTCTTTTACGGAATAGTGGTAGAATCACAAAAAAATAGTTAATACTCTTAAACTTTGATAAAGAGAGCCAAACTCAGTTTAGCCCTTAACAAGGTGTAGTGTTACTTACAGAGAGATTGAGAGAACGCTGAATGCATCAAACGGGTTTGTTGTTGTTGTTATTTTAGCACCATTATTTTCAGTGATTGATTAAACTGTTAATAATGGAGTTTACATTGATAATCAACAGTACCCAGATGTTAGAAGTTTCTGTAAAATGTAACGGGTGATTGAAGTGAATTATCTAAAAAAAAAACAAAAAAACATGTACTTTAAATTTCATTTGCGTGTGTGTGTGTGTGTGTGTGTGTGTGTGTCGTGGTGTGTGTGTGTGTGTGTGTGTGTGTGTGTGTGTGTGTGTGTCATTTCAGTGTGTATGCATGTGTTGTCCTCTTTTTCACTTTTAATATTTAATGATGGACTGTGAGCATTTATATTTGTTTGTTTTTGTTATGTTGCTTTACAAATTGTTGAATGTATAAGGACTTTGCTTGTCATAATCATAGATGTCTAATTTAGACAGTGTTTGTGGACACTTGGAAGGGCATTTCAAATACTTTTTTTTCCATGTTTATTTCTTGTAATCTGCAAATTATTTGTAATCAACAGGCATCAAGAAGATTCTAATCTTATTAAAGGACAAAAGTATTGAGAACTACAGTGTGGTTGTATTGTCATTGTAACAGTTTCCACTCTTCACTGACAGAACATTGAAGCCAGCAGTCTTCTTGACAACCTTCCCAGTTTGTTGTTGTTGTTTTTGTTGTTGTTTTGTTAAGAATTTCCTGTTTAAAAAAAAAAATCATCCCCCCAAATCCTGAATTTGGTAAGAAAATCCAGAATTTCAGATATTGTCACAAAATACAATTGGGGGAGGGGGGGGTTGGGGGGGAACATTTTTGGAAAGGGACGTCATCTTGATCTTATACTTAACACTCTCTCTGTCTCTCTCTCTCTCTCTCTCTGTCTCTCTCTCTCTCTCTGTCTCTCTCTCTCAGCATTATGTTCATGTGAACAAAATCTCTCTCTCTCTCTCTCTCTCTCTCTCTCTCTCCAGCATTATGTTCATGTGAACAAAATCTCTCTCTCTCCTCTCTCTCTCTCTCTCTCTCTCTCCACCATTATGTTCATGTGAACAAAATCTCTCTCTTCTCTCTCTCTCTCTCTCCACCATTATGTTCATGTGAACAAAATCTCTCTCTCTCTTCTCTCTCTCTCTCTCTCTTCCAGCATTATGTTCATGTGAACAAAATCTCTCTCTCTCTCTCTCTCTCTCTCTCTCTCTCTCTCTCTCTCCAGCATTATGTTCATGTGAACAAAATCTCTCTCTCTCTCTCTCTCTCTCTCTCTCTCTCTCTCTCTCCAGCATTATGTTCATGTGAACAAAATCTCTCTCTCTCTCTCTCTCTCTCTCTCTCTCTCTCTCTCTCCAGCATTATGTTCACGTGAACAAAATCTCTCTCTCTCTCTCTCTCTCTCTCTCTCTCTCTCTCTCTCCAGCATAAAGTTCACGTGAACAAAATCTCTCTCTCTCTCTTCGCTCTCTCTCTCTCTCTCTCTCTCTTTCGGAATTGTGTTCATGTGAACCACATATCTGGCATGTTGCACATTAGTAAGAAGAACTCTGGATCAGTTGTGTTTTCACATACAGTTGTGTGTCAATTCTCCTTTTTTTCTGTATGTGCAAATGTCTGTGCGCTATGAGTGGTGTGTGCTGTGTGTGTGTGTGTGTGTTTTGGTGTGTGTGTGTGTGTGTGTGTGTGTGTTGTGTGGAAATGATTTTATAGGAATACAGAAACATCTCACAAATTGAAAATGAAAGACAGAGGAGCAGACTGATAGAGAAAAAGACAGATTGAAAAAAAAAAACTTATAATAATAGAAAAAAAAGGAAAGGAAAGGAAAAAAAACTTCGATCAAGTTTTGAGATTTTAGGCACAGCCTATGCTTCCAAATGTTCCTTGTGTACTAAAAGCATGACTGCTAATGTGCATTCAGACTAAAAAAAATAATTGAAAACGTGCCAACAGTGTGTGCGAGCTTTACTGTCTGCGCACTTAAGTCAACTGCTTTGATATATCTCTCTCCACGTTCGTGCATGTATGTGTCTGCGTGCACATGTGTGTGTGTGTGTGTGTAAGGGTCTACTGCGTTTTGCTAAGATGGTCGGGGCGTCCAGAGGATCGCATTGAAGGGTATCATTTCAAACCCCGCCCCTCAGAGTTTGCCAGTGACATCTCAAGACAGCTTTATGCAACGGCAGACAGCACAGAACACAGCCACGCTACTCGTCAACCCCTTCCTGGCCATGAGGTCTTCCAGTGGTCCAGCCCCCCTCCACTAGCCCGCCCAATCCCTCCTCAGGGACCACGCTGGTCGTATTGCCGTGAGAGCGGACGACCACAAGGAGCCTGTTTTGTACGCGGGCAAGACTCCACAGACGTTCCATACCCCCGGCCTGTCTTAGTTGACAGTCTCCTGCCCTGAGGTTCAACCATCCACACATGGGATGGTCTCCAGTTCTACCAAGACTCGGGTGCTGCAGCTTCCTACTGTCATTAGCTCAAGTGGGCGGGGGCTTGGTATGGGGGAAACTTTGTTCTTCCGACAAGCCTTTTCTTGTCTTTCCTCACAGCAGTGCCGCTCTCAGCCAGCTTCACTAGCTGTTACGAATCAGCCATCGGCTTCACCTGCCATTAACGAGGAAGCCCCTCCTTCCACTAGCTGTTACGAATCAGCCATCGGCTTCACCTGCCATTAACGAGGAAGCCCCTCCTTCCACTAGCTGTTACGAATCAGCCATCGGCTTCACCTGCCATTAACGAGGAAGCCCTCCTTCCACTAGCTGTTACGAATCAGCCATCGGCTTCACCTGCCATTAACGAGGAAGCCCCTCCTTCCACTAGCTGTTACGAATCAGCCATCGGCTTCACCTGCCATTAACGAGGAAGCCCCTCCTTCCACTAGCTGTTACCAACCAGCCATCGGCTTCACCTTCCATTAACTAGGAAGCCCCTCCTTCCACTAGCTGTTACGAATCGGCCATCGGCTTCACCTTCCATTAACGAGGAAGCCCCTCCTTCCACTAGCTGTTACGAATCGGCCATCGGCTTCACCTTCCATTAACTAGGAAGCCCCTCCTTCCACTAGCTATTACCAACCAGCCATCGGCATCACCTTCCATTAACTAGGAAACCCCTCCTTCAACTAGCTTTTACCAATCAGCCATCGGCATCACACTCCATTAACTAGGAAACCCCTCCTTCTCAGACGAGTTTGTCTTGCACGCAGTCTCCTGAGGAATCCCTCTCTGGGAGTCTTGAACTCCTCGTCGAGTCCCCCAGCGGAATCTCTTGCATGTCCTGTACGTTCTCTGGACACCGCCTTTCTAGCGGCTTTCCAGCTTTCTTGTCACCTCCTCTCTGATGCGACCACCTTCCTGCTCTTGCTTCGGCTCAGTGAAGCGGTGAGATCCACGGTCGGTAGCGACCCCAGGGACATCACCTTCCACAAGGATGGGTCAGCTGTTCTGCTTTCTCGCCTGAATTTCAAGCCATAAAACCAAGTGCTGGCTACTTTCGCACTCTCCTTGCAGATTAGGGCTCTCTCTGGGTGATCTATTTATAAGCGTCTTGCTCACGGAGGAGTTTGGTCACGGATGCCTGATAGTTTGAAGGGGAAAAAAAGACAAGAAATGAATGAATGACACACGAAACAAGAACGAAGAAACAACAGACGAGGGTAATAAAAAAAAAATGAATAAGGAATGCTTTATTAATCTCAAGAGTGTGAATTTCAAGCTTGTTGGGATATTTATCAAAACTGCACTCTAATTTTATGATAACTATATGTATATGATGGAATGAGGATTCAAGACCAAATTCCATCACCATTTGTTAACTTTAATAGGTGACCTTGGAGTGTTCTACATCAGACCAATAAATTACCGGAAAGAAAATGAATGACAGACACGAGCGGACATTCTCTTTGCTTCCGTGTTGTTATTGGACAGTGACCCTGGACAATGTGCGGCTATGCAATATGAGGCGAGAAGGTCAAGGTCGAAGAAAGCAAGCAAAGACCTCCCGATACCTGTATTCAATCAGCACTATCTTCATAGCGAGCGTTCTTGAACTTGAACTTGTAGGTGCTAGAGGCCTTAAGAGGCCTGTTCACCATTCTAAGTATAACATTGAGATGAAAAACACCGCATGCGTGGAAGGAAGAGAGTCACGACTGAGACTATCTATGTTGATAGCATTCCGGATTATATTTTATCGGAAGTTCCTGCCAAAGAGTGTCTAACCGTGATTTGAAGATGTTGACTGTAGGGGCTGTTACTACGGAGTCAGGAAGACCATTCCAAACATCAATCACACGAAGAGAGAAGTAGTTTCCTCTGATATTCAGTCTGTGATGAACTTTGGATAGTTTCAAGGAGTGTCCTCTGCTGTCCCTATTGGTAAACAGTTCAAACCGTGGTTTATCACTCCGGTAAATGCCATGTATAAACTTGTACAAGTCTATCATGTCACCACTTTTTCTTCTGTGCTCAAGGCTTGGAAGTTTGAGAGTAGAAAGACGCTCAGGATACGGTTTATCTTTGAGAGATGCTAAAAGTTTAGTTGCTCTGCGCTGAACATCTTCTACATCCTGGCACAGTGTTTTGTAGTAGGGTTGCCAGACAGAATGTCCATACTCTAGTACTGGTCGTACAAGAGACTTGTACAGTTGTAGGAATGTATCTTCAGTCAGGAAGTCAAAGGAGCGACGGATGATACCAACAACTCTATTTGCTTTAGCAGTTGCCTTGGCCACATGTTCTCTGAAATTCAGTTTGTTGTCAATGTAAAACCCAAGGTCCTTCTCAACTTCGCTTTCAGACAGAGTTGTGGTACATGTCTCACCTTCGATGTTTACTTCGGTCATGTGGTACACAGCATCTGACTTCTTGTTCCCCAGTTTCAGGACATGGCATTTTTCAGGGTGGAACTTCAGCAGCCATTGTCTTGACCAAGTTTGCAGCCTGTTTAGATCTTCCTGTAAAACATGCGTAGCTCCTTCATCATCACTTCGTGCAAAAACCTTAGTGTCATCTGCGAAAAGGTGTACAGTGTTATGAATGAGATTCGGCAGATCGTTAATTGTCACACTGTGCATAAATGCATGCCTGCACTCAGCCCAGCATTCACTCCGTGCACACGCAATCTCTCCAAACAACCAGAAGGCGCACTACAATAACTCTTCTTCTCCCCCTCCTCTCCGGGGAATAATTTACTAAACAATAATCAATTTTCCATCATATTCAACTGGTTTGTCTTCAAGGAATTATTTTTCATTCCTCCTCTCCAGTGGAGGTACAATCATTCCACAGATCCACTAGTTGGGACCAAATTTCATCTCATTATACATAATCCTTCACAAATATATCTTTTACCGGTTTCTCCTCACTGGAGAAACAATGTATATATTTTCAAAGACAAATCAAAAGATGGCTTAAAATATAGTAGTATCAACTGAGTTCATCAGGGGGACAATTAAAAAATCATTATGGGCCAACATGACAAATGCTTTCTTTTCTCACGACTGGTGCAGTCGTTGTCTTCTACAGCTCGATTCTCCAACCCTGGAGACGATTAGGTGCTGCCGCAGTACTGTAGCCCAAATATTTGTCTCAGTCGCCTAACTGGTGCTGCCACAGCACTGGGAAGGGCTGAAACACGAATGAAGTCCGTGTAAGTAATCTATTTCAAAATCTGAATAATCATAAATTCTCTTCCCTTTTCCCTTTTCTTAACTTTTTCTCTTTTTTTCTCTCCCCATCTGTCTATACCTCACCTGGTAATGGTGAGTTGCAGGTGGAACTCGTTCTTCAAACAGCCTGTCCGGTCAGTGTCCCCAAGCCATCTCCTTCCTATTCCTTATTTTCCCTCCTGCGCTCTTTTTGAGTACACGTTCAGTGAGTACTCGTCTAACTCTACACATTACCAGCCCATGGTTGCTGACCAATGGACAACGTCCGTCCATTCAACCAATGATCGCCCTACGTCTATAGCCACCAGCGACACCGATCACACTGGTCAGGCCATTCAAACTTGCTTTTCTTTTACCTTTCCTCTTCCCTACCTAGGGAAATGCTTTATAGCAAATAAGGGCGTACGCGATGGAACGTCACATGTCGCCATGTGATGCTACATCACATGACACCCCCCATCCCGGGGTGAAAAAAAAAAAACTTTCGCCAAGAATTTTTTTTTTTTAACTACACATACATATCTAGTTAATATACAACTTCAGCCATCAATCATCAATTTTTCATCATTCAGGAGTTTCCATCAATGCATAGAACTCGCCTTTATGAACATCATAAAGATCCAAAATCACATTTTAAAATCTCAGTTTGGGAATAAAAATGCAAAAACAGTTTTCCTTTTTTTTTTTTTTTTTTTAAACAAAAAACAAATTCATACTCCATCACTAATCACAAGTTACATAGACACGAAGAACATATGATACTGATTATTCCAAATGCCAATCATATATATATATATAGCAAAATGTAAACAGTTTTTTCTAGCGTGTTGTCACATAATCATATGTCCCAACATCATCACAAAATGAGAATTTCCTCATGACTCACTTGATGAGAAAAATTTGGCAAGTGAAAAGTCTTTGTTCAAGCAAAATATACAATATAGTAATCCACTCGAAAGTTAAACACTTTTTTTCATTCTTCACAATGGACCAACGTGAAAAAACAACAAAAAAGCACTTGTAACACATCAAATGAAGTATTCTGCACCCATTCACAAAGTAGCATCCCACAACGAGCCACCAATGCCAATACATCTGCACTTTTGGAGAAAGATCAGTCACAACTACTTATCAATTCAGATTGACAGTAGCAGACATAACGCTGCCAAAATATCAATCAAGTCTTTCCACAATGAAAACAAACAGAATAAAAAATCTGTCCACAATGAAAACAAACAGCAGTTACAGCAGCACGATACTGTGCACTCACGCACGAGACAAAAAGTCTGCCATGACATTCTGAGTTCCAGGTAATGGCTCAATGTCAAACTTGAACTCCTGCAATGACAAAGCCCATCTCAACAGCCTGCTATTTTTGGTCTTGGACGACTGCAAAAACGTCAATGGCCTGTGGTCGATTTGTAACCGAAACTGTCTTCCAGTCAGGAATCTGGCAAATTTCTCACAAGCCCAAACAATGGCAAGACACTCCCTCTCAATTGTTGAGTATTTGACTTGTGTGTTAGAGAACTTTTTACTTGCATATTGGACAGGGTGTAACAATCCATTCTTTTCCTGCAACAGTACAGCTCCCATGCCTTTGGAGCTGGCATCAGTTCTCAAAACAAAATCCTCTGAAAGAGAGGGCAAAAGCAACACAGGGAATGAATTGAGGGTGTCTTGAACACATTCCAGAGCTTTCTGGCACTCATCTGACCAGACGATACTTTTGTTTTTTGTTTCTTTTGTTAAGTCACTCAAAGGGGCTGTCAAGGACGCAAAGTGCGGTACATATCTTCTGTAATAGGACAACAATCCAATGAGTGATCTAATCTGTTTCTTTGTACTGGGTCTCTTCAAGGCCAAGATCTTTTCTACTTTCTTTTCCTCTGGAGTCATTTTCCCAACAGAAATGACATGACCCAAAAACTCAAGAGTCTGGAATCCAGCACGAATTTTGGACGGCCTAGCCGTCAGACCAAAATTCCGGAGTTTACAAAAAACAGCTCTCAAGTTTTCCAGAAGATCATTCCATGACTTTGCAGCAAGCAAAATGTCATCAAAAAAACTTACTGCTCCACACTCACGAAGTTTTAGTGCATGCATCATTCTGGCAAAAGAAGCTGGGGCGTTTTGTAATCCAAATGGCATTTTCGTCCATTGAAACAGTCCAAAAGG
Organism: Conus canariensis; assembly: GCA_033310375.1. Taxonomy (NCBI): domain Eukaryota; kingdom Metazoa; phylum Mollusca; class Gastropoda; order Neogastropoda; family Conidae; genus Conus; species Conus canariensis. Next base: position 97,225,851 of record CM065717.1, read on the forward strand.
TGTCTGAAAAGCTGTTTTTTCTTTGTCTGCTTCAGCCATCGGGATTTGCCAATATCCTTTAGTCAAATCTATTTTGACAAAATATTTTCCTTCTGAGAGTTGACAAAGAAGTTCCTCAATGTCTGGGATAGGTTCTGCATCAAACACAATGATTTTGTTTAACTTCCTGTAATCGATGCAAAACCAAACCGAGCCATCAGGTTTGTCCACCAATACAACTGGTGAGCTGTATGGTGACGAGGACGGTTCAATAACTTTCAACCCGAGCATGACTTGAATCTCTCTTTCGACAACCTGTTTTTTCGCAAATGGGAGGGGGTATGGTTTGACTCGGACTGGGTTTTCCGTACTCAAGTGAATAGTATGGGGTTCAATTGCTGTCACTGTCCCTGGGGTATCAGTCAGAACATCCTGAAAGTCCTTCAAAATACCTTCCAATTGTTCTTTCTGAATCAAAGACAAATCATCACACACAATGACATCACGATAAGTTTCTCCCTTGACAGAAAGAGTGGGCAGAGGTACAGTATCATCTATACTGGTAGATGTTAACAATCCCACATTTGTTGTTTGCACAGTCTTTGCTCTGTCTCTGTATGTAACATCAGGTACAAAATCAGAATCAATGATTTCTGTAACAGCCACATCTGTTCCAGACACTGGACACATCCATTCAATTGACTCATTAATGGCGACATTTGTACGTTCAACAATACTTTTTTAGCATGTTTACATGGAACACCTTTTCAGCATTTGCCATTTTCACTTTGGGAACCACAATCTGTTTGTTGTCTTGTCCAGGTACATGCCTGTAGAGGATGTCAGAGTCCAGTATGTATGTCGGCTTGTCCGTTGGTTCGTCAGAGACACTCTGCTTTGCAGTAGAAAGTACAGTAGTCAATGTCTTGTCGCTTCTCTGCATGGTCTTCAAAACATCTGGCGTAACTTTTAATTCATTCAGTTTTGAAACCTTGAGCGGTTTTGTTGGTTTTCCCTGCTCTACAACTTTTGATCTTGTACAGATGAGACAAGGAACGAAAGATCCTCCGGCACCACCATGTACTGTCGCAACACCTGGTAGATTTCCCAAAATCAAATCGCAAACTGGATTCTCAATAACACAGGCGGTAAGTGACCCGGAGTAGTATTGTGTATCAACGGAAATTTTTGCAAGTGGAAAAGTTTCAATTTTTCCACCAAACGATCTGCATCTCTGAACCCTGTCAAGATATTGGTCTGGTAGAACAAAACATTTCCTTACACCAGCTGTGGTACAACCTGTATCTCGCAAAACAGAACCTTGTAAACCATTAATGGCACAATCCTCCAAAAGAAGACCATCAATGGACTGATCTGGTGCCAAAACAAGACCTTCTTCACATGTAGTGGAAACAAATCCAGTCTTTGCTCCACTTCCTTTGAAAGGACAGTCCCGTTTCAAATGGAATTTGCCATCACAAAAATGGCAACGTATGGTTTGATCGGTGGACAACTGGTTACCGTTAGTCTGCGAACCTCGACCTTGTCCACGAGCTGGACCAAAGGGTCTGCGCGGTTGTTGTTCACCACGCCCTCGGAAAGGAAAAGGTCTTTCCGGTGGTGAATATTGGTACTGACGGAAATCGCCAGAACCGACATGGCCTTGACCACGGAAAGGTCGTTGTCTGTTGCCAAAAGACGTGTAAGAGTGCGGACCTTGGAATGAAGCGCGATTTCCTCTTCTAAAGTTTCCTTGTCCAGAATGTATCTGAAATGCCGCGTGAGACTCGGAAAAGGGACGAATTTTCCTTGCGGGCAACACCTTTATCCGGATGAGCAATACAGTACTGATCCGCCATCTGACACATTTCGTCAACCCTATCGAACTGTCTTTCCTTAAGAAAAGTGGCCAAATCTTTGCTGACACTTTGAAAAAGTTGCTCTCGAAGTAGCAAATCTCGCAGTGATCCGAAAGTTTTACTCGTCTTTGTTAGTTCTATCCATCTGTCCAAACAATGACTCATTCTTATCAAAAAAGACGGAAATGATTCTCCCTTGTCAGGACGAATAGATCGGAAACGCTCACGAAAACGGTCAGCTGAGCACTGAAACTTCTTTAAGAGTTCTTCTTTTAACTGATCCCAAGTCAACCCTTCCTTTGCCGCAAGTGTGTGGTATAGTGCCAAAGCACTTCCCTTAAACAGCGACGCGATAAACAACGTCCATTTCTCCTTCGGCCAACCACAAGAAGTAGCGTGGTTCTCGAACCGAAAAAGAAAACTGTCAATGTCGTCGGTTTTTTCTTCGAACGGCGGCAACTTAGGAATGTATGTTGACTTCGGATGAAATGAACTCGCGGAACCGACCGGTGGAGGTAATGGAGGTTCTCTCGATGCCTGTAATTTTTTTATTTCCATATCAGTCTCTAATTCAAGTTGTCTCAGTTTAAACTGCCGTTCCTTATCCTTATCATCTAACTCTAGTTTTCTTTGATTTTGTTCCATCTCTTTCTGTAGTTTTTTCTCTTCAAACTCTAATCTTTTTAGATTTTTTTGTCGTTCTTTATCTTTTTCTTGTCGTTCTTTGTCTTTTTCTTGTCGTTCTTTGTCTTTTTCTTGTCGTTCTTGATCTTTTTCTTCTAGTTGTCTCTGTTTTTCCTCCTCTCTCTCTCTCTCTCTCTCTCTCTCTCTCTCTCTCTCTCTCTGTCTGCCCTATCCAGACATTGTTGGACATAGTTTGCTAATTTATCACCTTCAAAGCCTAAACGCTCGGCCTGTCGTACATATTCATCAAAATTTTCCATCATGAATAATTTACCACAAACAAACAAGAAACAATGACTAAATATGATTAAAATAAGGCGATATGTGATGGTATATACGTTTTCAAAAAAAACCCTTTTGTTACAGTATGTACAAATAAAGAATTTAAATGCCGGTATAAACAGAAAAATAATAAAGGCTTACAAAAGAGAAGCACTAATAAGAAGTGGCAATGTGATCTTTCTAAAAGAGATTTTCACCAATATTCTTTCCGAAAGGGAAAAAGACAGCTAAGAAAATGAAATGCAATACTAATAACTCTTTTTTTCCGAATGAAAAGAAAACAGAGAAAATATAAAGTTTTTTCCCGGAAATAAATTCTTTATAATGTTTATGTTCTTAACTGTTCTTATTGTAGTAGTTACTTTCTTACGTAGTTACTTGGTACAACAAAATAAATGAATCACAGAACAAATGAATCGCCTTAAACAATAAGTGAATACAAAGTTACAAAACAAATGAATTAACGAACAATTAAAAAGAGGGGGAGAAAACGTACACTAACGGAAATCCTACCTAAAAGATGACAATGATGAAAAGAAACTAGATAGGTGCCTATTGAAGAGAAGGTTTGGAGATTTTTTTTTTGTAAAGGGGGTGAAAGGGAAATGAAAGAATAGACAGGTCCGGTATAGAAAGAGGAAATTAGAAAAAGCGAAAGAGGCCCTCAGACAGCACCCTAATGGCAACTGTCTCCCGTAAAGCTGGAGACGGGGAAGTCTTCAAATAATAATACACAAAATATACTAACAACACAAAGCAATAAACAATTAATCTAATAAATATACAATCAGAAAAACACACACACACACACACACAAAAACCCAAAAGATAATCAAGAAAACAAATTTTTATTAGGACTGAGCGGTAATCCACTCCACCACCTACACTAGTTGAGTGACGGAGGTGAAGTCGATCCCACACTCAGAGGGGAAAGGGGGAAAATCCAAATAAAACGAGAGGAAAGATAAAGAATTAGATAGTAATGAGAGAGGGTGGGACTATCGACTCTCCAACGCCATGCCCCCCTGCTAAAACAGAGCAGGAAGAGGTTGGGGCTATCAGTCCTGGGGAAGGGGACAAAACAAAATCTAAGCTAAGGGAAGGACAACGACTCCTCAACGCCCTGCCCCCTTGCTGCCAGGTACGAGCAAGAGGAGGTTGAGGCTATCGGTCATGAGGGGAGAAAGGGTCAAAAAGAAATCCTACCAAAAAAAAAAACAACCCTAACAGAGCAGAGCAATCAAAAGAAATCAACAACATTCGAACACACACATACAGAAACAAATGAAAATGAAGACTACAAACAATAATAACAATCAATAAAACACTTTCCTCCCTTAATTGTCCTCGGAGGGAGAATCTTTTTTCTTTTCTTTTTTTTTTTTTTCTCTTTAGAGGGGTACAAATGGAAATTTTTTTTTTCCTTGGAGGGGGTATAAAAAAAACACCTTGTCCTACGTCCTAAGTCTGGGTCACCACTGTCACACTGTGCATAAATGCATGCCTGCACTCAGCCCAGCATTCACTCCGTGCACACGCAATCTCTCCAAACAACCAGAAGGCGCACTACAATAACTCTTCTTCTCCCCCTCCTCTCCGGGGAATAATTTACTAAACAATAATCAATTTTCCATCATATTCAACTGGTTTGTCTTCAAGGAATTATTTTTCATTCCTCCTCTCCAGTGAAGGTACAATCATTCCACAGATCCACTAGTTGGGACCAAATTTCATCTCATTATACATAATACTTCACAAATATATCTTTTACCGGTTTCTCCTCCTCACTGGAGAAACAATGTATATATTTCAAAGACAAATCAAAAGATGGCTTAAAATATAGTAGTATCAACTGAGTTCATCAGGGGGACAAGTAAAAAATCATTATGGGCCAACATGACAAATGCTTTCTTTTCTCACGACTGGTGCAGTCGTTGTCTTCTACAGCTCGATTCTCCAACCCTGGAGACGATTAGGTGCTGCCGCAGCACTGTAGCCCAAATATTTGTCTCAGTCGCCTAACTGGTGCTGCCATAGCACTGGGAAGGGCTGAAACACGAATGAAGTCCGTGTAAGTAATCTATTTCAAAATCTGAATAATCATAAATTCTCTTCCCTTTTTCCCTTTTCTTAACTTTTCTCTTTTTTTCTCTCCCCATCTGTCTATACCTCACCTGGTAATGGTAAATTGAAGGTGGAACTCGTTCTTCAGACAACCTGTCCGGTCAATGTCCCCAAGCCATCTCCTTCCTATTCCTTATTTTCCCTCCTGCGCTCTTTTTGAGTACACGTTCAGTGAGTACTCGTCTAACTCTACACATTACCAGCCCATGGTTGCTGACCAATGGACAACGTCCGTCCATTCAACCAATGATCGCCCTACGTCTATAGCCACCAGCGACACCGATCACACTGGTCAGGCCATTCAAACTTGCTTTTCTTTTACCTTTCCTCTTCCCTACCTAGGGAAATGCTTTATAGCAAATAAGGGCGTACGCGATGGAACGTCACATGTCGCCATGTGAGGCTACATCACATGACATTGTTTATTGTTTTGTGTTGTTAGTATATTGTGTGCAAAAACCTTAGTGTCATCTGCGAAAAGGTGTACAGTGTTATGAATGAGATTCGGCAGATCGTTAATATACAGCACAAACAAAATAGGTCCTAGAACACTACCCTGGGGAATCCCACTCGAGACACTGGCTTCTTGTGACTGTGCGCCATTGACGACAACCCGCTGACGCCTGTTGTGTAGGAAGTCCTGTATCCAAAGTAATATCTTCCCTTTGATACCATGTGCCTGAACTTTCAAAGCAAGTCGTCTGTGTGGAACGCTATCAAACGCTTTCTGGAAGTCCATGTAAACAATGTCGACTGAGCCTCCATCGTCTAAGACCTTAGTCCATGTGTCCAAGACATCGAGAAGCTGAGTGATGCACGACCTCCCCTTTACAAACCTATGTTGTTTCTCACTGACAAGGTTGTTTTCTTCTAGGTGTTTGACAATTTGTTCCCTTACTAATTTTTCCATTACTTTGCAGATGATGCATGTAAGGCTTACTGGCCTATAGTTATTAGCTAGCATTTTGCTGCCTTTTTTGAAGATAGGTGTGACCCGTGCCAAACGCCAGTCTTCTGGGATTTTTCCTTCGTTCAAGGATTTTCTGAACAACATGGCCACTGGGGTGGCAAGAACATCTGCAGTCTTGGACAAAAGCATTGGGTTTAGCCCATCCGGTCCCGAAGCCTTACTAGTGTTTAAGTCTGCTAAAAGTTTTCTGACTTTCTCAGTATCGATCTCGAAGTCACTTAGTTCTTCATCGTAACTGCATTCCTGTGGTTCCGGCAGGTCCCCATCCTCCTCTACAGTAAAGACGCTATGAAAGAATGCATTCAAAATCTCAGCTTTCTCTTGGTCCGACTTTGATTTGCTGCCATCCTCTTTCTTGAGGTCTGCTACACCACTCCTTGTCTTGGTTTTGCTGCTTACGTATGACCAGAAAGCCTTTGGATTTTGTTTTGCTTGTGCAGCAACTACTTGCTCCATTCGACGTTGTGCCTTCTGACATTCTTTCTTTGATTTATTCCTTGCTTTGGCATACAGTTGATATTCCTTTCCATCCCTAGTCTCCTGCCAACGGCGGAATAGCTTGTGCTTTTTCCTCACCGATGTTAGGGTTCCCTTATCCATTCATTTCTTAAATCGTTTGCCAGAGAATTTTGTCTTTGGAACATGTGCTGCTATTGCACTAGACTAGACTGTTAAAAGCCGGAAAAGTGTCCATGGCTTTCAGAATACTGTCTTTATACTTTACTATAAACTGTAAGTGACAAGAAGTTTGAGGTAGGAAAATTTTATACAGTAGCCCTCCCATGTCGCTATCTTTATTGACGACCTGAAAAATATTCAACACCAAAACAGCAAACTTCTGCAATGGACAGGGCACGCGCCACAATCAGATTTTGCACTATATAATCCATTTTGAGGCCGGCCATAAGTTTGAGCCAACATTTAATGTTAAACTGATAATTGATCAAAAGAACGACTCCCCACCAATTATTGCCCTTGTTTGGGGGGATTTCCACCGATGAAATCACATAAATCTTCAAATATATTAACCCCCCCCCCCTTAGCTGACGTCACCTTTCAGGCCTCTGCACTCACCTGTGTCCCAGTCTTTGCGCCAAAATAGTCCCATTCCTTTGATTTTAATCTGTCTGCTTGGAACCACCTTGGTTGTGGTTGTACCTCGATGGCCATGTGAAAGAAAACGAAGAGAATCAACTTGTAGACATAATACAAATTATGCCTGTCTTTAAATACTCGACTCCTTAAGCAAGGCATTGGCGCATTGATTATAATTGTGCAGCCGAAAGTCAGGATCTGGGAAGTATACATGGCCTTACGTGGTCTGTCTTTAGCTATATACACTTACCTTTGTTGCATTGAATATTCACCAATTTATTTCCAGGACTCCGAGGAGGGGAAATGCATTCAGTGGCCTCCACATTTTTATATTACGGGCTCGTAATTAAGAACTTTGTCCTTGAACTCGACTTTCAAATCATTTGAGTGTCTAAAGGAAAGTCGAGTTATAGTTCTTAGTGGTTTCTACAATTTAATGAGCGTCGCTCTGACAATTTTAGCCAAAGCAAAATTGGGAGGGATGTTTGTGCTGTATTACTAAGAACTAACGTCTTCCAGTGAAAGCCATCAGACGGTCACTTACCTATTGATTGTAAATAAAACGTTCACTCGGCTGATTCTATTATGTACTGTTCCAAAAAAAGTTAAGGACCAACATTTCACTGACTTATAAAAAAGAAAATTGGGAAGTGATCAATCTCCAAGTGTAACATGAATTTATTGAATATGTGAAAAGTGTGTAAAGACAATGACAAGTCCGAGGAATCAACAAACTGAAATCGAGCGCAGTACAAACACCCCACCCTCAAATTTGAAAGTCACAGGAGGAGTGTTTGTTCAATGTCATGGTTAATAACGTGTGTGTCCCCCGTTATTGGCAAGGCATTCAAGGCAGCGTTGTCGCATGGAGTTCACCAGTGTGCGCAGAAAGGCCTGGGGGGCAGCAGCCCACTCCTGCTGGAGTGACTCAAACAGCTGACCCAGGTTAGCAGGAGGAGGACGACGCTGCTGAAGTCTCCGGCCCAGCTCATCCCAAAGATGTTCGATAGGGTTCAGGTCTGGGCTGTTTGCGGGCCACTGCATTCTGTTGACACCAGCAGCTTGGAGAAACGTGTTTACTGCTCTGGTGCGATGGGGCCGTGCATTGTCGTCTTGAAAGACTGCCTGAGGTCCAAGCTGTTGAAGGGCTGGCAGCACCAGGGGTTGCAAAATCTCTGTTTGGTAGCGAACACCATTCAAGTTCCCTGCCACATTGTAGAGAACCGTTCTGTAGCGTGTGCTTATGCCGCCCCAAATCATAACGGACCCCCCACCTTAGCGGTTCCTTTCCAGGACAGCTTCTTCTGCAAAACGCTTCCCAAGGCGTCTCCAGACCCTGTTCCGTCTATCGGTGGGATCCAGGCAGAACCGCGACTCGTCTGTAAACATCACGTTAGCCCACTGTTCATGTGTCCATCTCACGTGCTGCGTGCACCATACTCGGCGTGCTGCTCTGTGGGCATCAGTCAAACGAGGTCTTATGGCTGGTCGTCGAGCACGGAGGTTAGCGGCGTGTAGGCGGTTTCGTATGGTCTGATCACTGACAACAGTGTTGGTGGCATCTCTAAGGCGACGTCTGATGTTGTTTGCACTTGCTGTTCTTTCTTGTGTGGCCTGCCTTTCAATGTATCGGTCCTCTCGTGGTGTTGTTATTCTGGGTCGACCAGAGCGTGGTCGTTCTCGCACTCTTCCTCAGTCTTGAAAGCGTTGTCTGAGTCTGATAACAACAGAGTGTGATACCCCAAGTCTCCGTGCCACTTCCCGGACTGCAACTCCTTCTTGGAGCCATCCTATTGCTCTTCCTGGATCCAGCTCGTTCAGTCTTCGACGTGGAGGCATGCTGTTGTATTGCATTTTTCGCCAGTACAGTGGCTTTTAAAGACATTTGGTTGAGCATACTTTATGACCTACAGCCTGATTTAGCTCGTGCTTCACACGATTTTGATTCAGCACATGCTCCTCGGATCCCAAGCACATCAGAATTCACCCCAATTTGTTCCAAAAATGACAAGTCGCGACACGAGTTTTTCAAGGCGCGTGAGAAATGTGTGCCACAAAATTGCAGTTGCCGCATTCACTATCACTTTGTGCGTGTGGTTCAATTTGTTTGGACCACAAAGGCGGTACAATTGAATTTTTGTGAATTTTTAAAAGTTTTTGTGCATTCTCAATGTTGGTCCTTAACTTTTTTGAACAGTATATACATTGCGTCTGGTAAGGGCTGGTTTATTTTAACAAGAAGTTACCACACGCAATAATAAACAAGGAACACGAAGTGAGAATAATTTTTATCCCTTCTGTCATCGGAGTGCCCGCTTGATAATAAAAGTAACTGCCATTTGTTTGCATTGATGACCAAGTGAACTTTCGTTTTGAGAACAGAAAATGAACCGTTCACCATTCAAATCAACGCCAGTACACTACCAACGTTCCCTCACCGACTGAAATACTAATGGTAGCAATCTTGCACAAAACTGGAAGATATTCAGAATTACTGTTTAAATAGCTATTGAATCGTGACCAGATTAAACAAAGAAGATGAAGAGTTGCAGTGTGCTGTTTTTCTTGCTATTGTCAGAGAAAAAGCAATGCACATTTTTTTTATAGTTTTAATTTTGATGATGAAGATGAAAAAATAACTGGGGAATGTCATGCAGGCTTTTGAAAACTTGTGTTGGAGGGACGGAAGCCTTCGAGTCCCACAAATTTCATATCCGCCATCAAAAGCCTTATGAAACAATTGAAGTTTTTGTAACATCACTTCGACAGCTTTCAAAGTCATGTAACTTTGGTAATCCACAACTGGAAGATCGTCTCATTAGATGCCAGGTCGTTGTTAGAGTGAGAGAGGAAAGTCAGATAAAAAAAAAAAAAAACTCTGGCGAAATCATTGGCTATAGGCAGAGCTTAAGAAACGTCCTGGCAGCAATCCCAGTGTATCATCACAGGCCAAGAGGCATTAGGGAGGCAAGTTTATAGACTGCAGCATGCAAACGACAAGCATCAGAAGAAAACTCGAAACTTTGTAGGAAGCAAAATCAAAGTGTTGTGGATGTGGGAAAAGCCCTATACCTGAAAGAAAAGACAGTCCTGCCAAAGATGCAGAATGTCACCCATGTTGAAAGAAACGTCATTATGCTGTGATGTGCAAGACCAAGAAGACTGTCAGACATAGTCATGCACAGGAAGATGGGTGTACATTAGGTTCAGTGGTAACCGAAGGAAAAGCATCAAACTACTTTGGAGCTGTTCATGACCAAGGTATGTGGCATGCAAAAATCATGACCATAGGAAAGCTGGCCACAACAGAATAGACACGGGCGCAGTCATAAAAGTGGTTCCAGAGAGATTTTTTTTTAATGAAGAATTTAACGCTGATCAAGAAAACAGACAAACATTGTTTAGTCCAGGGCAGAACCAACTCGACGTGGAGTTGTACATGGAACACTCTCGACAGAAAATACATCTGCTGAACAAGATTTGTGTGTTGTCACTGACTTGAGAAAAAAACCTGTTAGCAAGGCCTGCTATCGAAGCTGTACATATGTTGGGGATTGTGAACGAGGTAAACCAACAAGGATATGTGAATGAAGTGCAAGGCGGTCACATAGAAAATAAAAGCTTCATATAAAATCATTCTGGACAAAGATGCAAGACCTTTCTTGATTGCTGTGCCTCGTCTTCTATCACTTCCAATGAGAAAGAAAGTAGAAGATGAGTTGAAGCTGATGGAAGAGCAGGATATAATGAAGCCAATCACAGAGCCAACAGACTGGTGTGCCCCTTGCTGTGTCAAAGGCCAATAAAAAAAGTCAGACTTTGTGTGGATTTCACAAAGCCCAATGAAAGCGTACAAAGAGAAAACTTCCTTCTACCAACAACTGATCAACTCCTGGTACAACTCTCTGGAGCCACTGTGTTCAGCAAATTAGACTGCAACAGTGGATTTTTCCAGGTACCACTGGACGAAGAGTCTCAGAAACTGACAGTTTTCATCCCTTCACTTGGAAGACTGTTTCAAACATTTCCCTTAAGGCATCAGTTCAGGGCCGGAAGTATTTCATGGAGAAATGATCCAATGTCAGTTCTTTTCGCACTAACACGGTTTCAGTGTTGGATCACTTCAAGCTTTTTCTGGCCTCTTTGTCTGGCAGAAGTTTTAACTTGGCAACAGACAGGATCTTGATCCTGTTTCTCCCTGATCTCCTGTGATTTTTGTCGCTTGCAAGAATTCCCTCAGTAACTGCCTTGACACCCAACTGTGTCTTGAACTCCATAAAGTGATACTGTTCACCGGCAACACTGACAGGAACTCGAGATCGTGCGTTTGCAGTTACAAGGCTTTTTCCTGCAACATGGATGATCTTGTATGAGAAACACATTAATCTAATCATGATCTGTCTTGATGACAAAAGAAGTGAGTCCAGCAAAGTAGTCTCATGGTGACCTCAGTTTCGGTGTCTTTTCCACGTCTATGGCCTTGGTTTTATTTACATCAGCGTTCCAGAATCGGCATGTTCCTGGGAGCTGTTGTTGGACGGACGTAGTGGCGCCCTCCGGAGGGAGAGCTCACTCACGCTGGCTCCGTGACTTAGCAATTATTGTCGTCAGAAGAGGGCTTAATAGGCGGTGTCCTGCATATGTTCGATCAGAACAGGCACCACTGAACACCATCAAAGTGACTCAGCAGCAGTGCAGTGTCTCCTAAGGTGGGTTGCCTTTGATGGCTTGACATTGGCTGCTCCCTGTGGATTGCTGGCGCTGGGGCTGAGGCGGGACTGGCCAGGCTGTGGCTGTGGACATGGGGTCAGAATGAGCGGCGTAGGTACAATGCCATTGAGGATGCAAAAGTTATCCACAGGCAGGCACTGCCAGAGAGAGCCCCACCATCCTCACAGCACACAAAGGGATAATTATTTCACAGTCTGGCTATATCAAACTTCTATGTCAACGTGAGAAGATAAAGCTTGACACAGAATTCTTTGCCACAGATGTATCTGCGTATCCTTTGACTGACAGTCAAAACTCAAGCTCTTCACTGTCACCTACCCTGTCACCAAAATGCCTGACAAACCAGCACTATTTCCAGTCAATGGCGATGAAGACCTCAAACGACTAAATCCTGACAGATTTAACGCAATGGGTACTTCAAAGGTGTATGTCACTTCACCCTGAAAGACAATGCAGAGCCTGTTATGCAAGCTCCAAGAAAATATCCAGTTCAGCTTGTTCCAGAAATCAAAGCAGAGCTACACACAAAAAAGGGGGGAAAAAGGAGGACATCACGCCTGTTATAGAGGCGAGTGACTGGGTGAATTCTCTAGCCTTAAGCTGAAAGTATGGTAGAGCTCTCAGAATGTGCCTCGATCCCAAGACCTGAACAAAACCATCAAGAGAATGTGCCCTAAGATCCCCCCCCCCCCCCTCTCCCCTGTTGAGCTAAATGATGAACTCAGTGGTGCAACAGTATTTAGTACAATCGAGGACGAGAGTGGATATTGGTCCATCGAGTTTGATGACTATTCAGCAAACTGACCACACTCAACAGCCCCAGTAGCAAACACCACCGCTAGCGACTTCCCTTTGGACTCAGTGTCTCTCAGGATGTTTCCCAGCCAACAAATGGATGAAAACCTCAGTCAATGTCCTGGGTCAATTTATATCACTGACGATATCATATTCGTTAGCAAAGAGGAGAAAGACCATGACCTCAGCTTGCATCATCATCTCATGAAAGTAGCAAGAAGCAGAGGGCTCATCTGCAGTCCTGACAAACGCTACATCAAAGAGAAACAAATAAAATTCTTCGGCATGATATATGATGCGGACGGAGTACATCCAGATCCAACAGAAATCTTAATAAAAAAAAAAAAAGAAAAGAAAAGAGAAAAGAAGACAAGAAAATGTCAGCACCAGCACAAGCGCCAATATTATTGTAGGCATGATTCAATACGTTGCCCTGTTCTGCCCCATTCATCCCCAGCTGTCAGACCACACAGTGACGTTGACAGGTCTGCTGAAGAAGGAAGCAATGTGGCAGTGGAACGATTCACATCAAGAGGCTTTGTAGAAAATCAAAGACATGAGATATGAAGACGATCCACTACGATAATTCAACGCTAACAAACCATCAGTCTCAGTTCGAAATTGGAGCAGAACTCATACAAGATGGAAAACCAATCACTTTTGCAAGGAAAGCATTAACTAAAACATTTTTAGTCAGTCAGTCAGTCAGTGTGTGTGTTTGTGTGTGTGTGTGTGTGTGTGTGTGTGTGTGTGTGTGTGTGTGTGTGTGTGCGCGCGCGCGCGCGCGCGCGCGTGTGTGTGTATGTGTGTGTGTGTGTGTGTGTGTGTGTGTGTGTGTGTGTGTGTGTGATATTATCATTTTGTCTTTTTGTAACAGAACAGGACACCCAAATACAGATGTCTAGTGCAGCGGATGTACATTCCCTGTACTGAAGACTAAGATGAACACTTTTAGACACCAAGGAAGGAACCATGCCTTAGGGTCAAGCCCTCTGTGCGGCAGGTCGTGGCCTGTTCCTGCCCTCAACGGAATTGACTTCCGCTGTCAGCAGAACGCAGTGACGTCACAACCAAAGTGCAACCCAGGCCAGCAGGGATGACCCACAAACCTCTAAGATTTGCAGAATCGATCTCATTCAAAGACAATGACACTTTTTTTTCTGTTTCCAAGTTCAGAATTCAGAATAAAGATTCATGCTGTGTTCAATATTTGACATTACAGCATCAACAGCACAACAAATCGATAATGACAACATTGACCCTGCATACTTTAGCTCAACACCGGATGGACAATCTATCTGTGTTGATGTAAGGTTATGGCCTTTGTGTCAGAAGTCAGCATGAATAAAAATGAGCATCCGGGTACTCGACTCAACAGATGGCGCTTCAGAAGCTCAGCCCGGCTACCTCTAGGACACAGATCGACGTTTTATGATATTGTCATTCACATATGTAAAAGAACCAAACAGTGAGGTGCCTAACGCTACATGATGTCAGACGTTAGTGCTTATCAAGCAAGTTCCATTCAATTTGACGATAATTTTAAAGTTTTTCCAACGTCTTAGAGTGAAGTAACATGTAAACAACTGTCACAGGAAACTAATACTAGCAAGAAGATTTCCGACAGTCCACACAGAACGCCGAAATTGGGTAAGACTTTGTAGAAAGCGACGAATTTACGCTTAAAAACTGTTTGAACTATGCTAACATGTCCGACTATGATGAAAATCATGAGGATGTTGTTTTCGAAAGGCAAAATATGTAAGGACGATCTTTTCAGCCTAACATTTGTGCTCCAAACAAGTTAGACATCTATTGTAACAATCTTGAGTCAGCATGGCGAAAGTTCAAACGGCAGTGGAAAAATTATGAAAGAGCCACAAGACTTGATAAGGAAGAAAATAGCTACAGAAAAGCATTTTTTTCTGGCAGTGATAGACGATGAGGCCTTTGATATTTTTGATGGCTTTACTTTCAGTGAGGAAGAAGACAAGATGAAATTGAAGTAGTCCTTGATAAGTTTGATACTTTCTGTACTGGAAGTATACGAAAGGTTCATCTTTAATCAAAGAAACCAAGCTGAGGGGGCAACGATAGACAGTTATGTTGCAGCTTTGAGAAAGTTGATCAAAACATGCAATTTCCAGATGAGGACAGAATAATACATGATAGAATAGTGATGGGCGTCAGGAATGATGAAGATGGAAGGAAACTATTAGATAATAAACAAGTGACTCTCTCTAGTTGCATTGACGTAGGTCGAGCACATGGAACCTCTTACAGTCAGACCTTTCGTCTAATATCACTTAATGTGGAAAGACGTTAAATTGAAGACAACAACAACAACAACAGTCAGGCCAGGACGATGGTCACTGGCCCAATTGATAATGTTAATGTTGTCAAGAACAACTTCAAATCATACAATCTTAAACAGAAGTGCAAGAAATTTGGACGCCAACGCAAAAAAAAAAAAAAAAAAAAAAAAAAAAAAAATCAGTGTCCACCAAAAAAGGCAGAATGCCACAACTGCCACTAAGTGGGACACACTTCAGCTATGTGTCACACAAAGAAAAGAAGGGTGTCAAACAAAGTGCACCCAGCAAAAGACGTGGGAAACGTGAGTGGACAGGGCCATTGTCTGGGAGCAGACTTCACTTCTGAAAATCCAGAGACCGTCACAGGACAGGAGAAAGATACATGTATATCTCCAGAAGGTGGAGAGGATCTGTTTCTTGGGACTGTGTCTACAGATGAGACTGACGTATGGTATGCCAGAGGCGAAGTGAAGTGCAAGTCCATTCACTCCAAGCTTGACTGTGGTAATGGTGTGACTGTTAGCCCACTAAATTTCGTCTCAACGACGCAAGATGTATATGCTGTTGACAAGCTACGCCAGCCACTGTTGGGCAGGCCAGCATCGGCTGCTATGGAACTGTTAAAACGTGTGACCAAAGGCTCAACAACGTGCTCAAAAGGCTAGAAAATGCAGGTGTTACGCTGAACGATAAATGTGCCTTAGATCAAGTTTCTTGGTCATGAAAGTGAGGGAGTGACAATGGGCTCTATGAAGGTGGAGGCAATTCAGCACTTTCCTCGTCCAACCAGTGTACCAGAGTTGTGACCACTTTTGGGCATGGCGAACTTGGTGCAGAAATTTGCCCCTGACATTGTGAATTTGACAAAACCACTACGAGAATTCCTGAAGAAAAAATTAGAAAGAGAGGGGGTTAGTTACCGCCAAGGACGTTGACAAACAAAGCACAGGACAAGACACGATGCATTTCGACCTCTTGGGTCTTCTTCAGGCAAAAAACAAACAAACAAAAAACAAAAAAAAACCCAGATCACATTTAACATTTAGGACAGTACAAACAAAGAACGAAGAGTGACTTATCTGTCCATGTGGTAGGAAGAATGGCCGCCAGACGGAAACGACAGAGGGATTATGGGAGAGGAAGAAGGATGTGCAGTGAACATGGGGAGACGTACAAGAGAATGCGTCCATCTGATTGAAGGGAAAGATGTCCAAACCACCAATCCTTGCTCACCACAGGCCAAATCAACCAACAAAACTGTCGGCTGATTCATCATCATGTGGCCTAGGCGCGGTATTCCTGCAACAGCAGAAGAGTGGGGACTGGCAACCTATCTTCTGTGCATGGAGATTCTTGACGGCCACAGAGCCACGCTATGTGCAGGTGTAGAAAGAAGCGTTGGTTTGCACCTGGGCGTGTGAGAAGTTTTCAGACTTTCTCATCAAACTTCTGTCATTCATCATAAAGACAGATCACTAAATCCTGTTTGCACTGTTGCAATTCACCACGTATCCAGCGTTTCTGAATGCGTCTGATGCGCTATAGCCATCAAGTAGTTTACACAGATGGCAAGAACTTGACGACAGCAGACCCGCTGTCCAGAGCTCCTGTCGGATTATCTGAGATAGCTGATCTTCAACTTGAGAGTAATGTCAGAGTTTTCCTGCAATCAGTGATGGATGGCATGCCAGCACCACCACCACGTCTTGCAGTGTCAAGAAGGGTGGCCAATGGTCAAGTTAAAGGTGGACATTGAAGTTCGCCCATACCAGCAGGTCAAAAGTGATCCTACAGTGCAGAATGGACTGTTAATGTTTGGCGTCAAATTGGTCATACCGGCAAAGGACATGAGCTGGCATATCTTCAAAATTCTACATCATCAGAGTCTGTCATAATGCACTGTAAGAGTATTTTTGCAAGGCATGGCATACCTGAGCAGGTTCAATCTAACAATGGGCCTCAGTTTTCTTCAGGAGCCTTTTTGCAGTTTGCAGAGAAATATGGATTCATCTATACGATTTCCCCGAAGTTGGAGTATGGCTGCCTTAATGGGGGGATAAAAAAGGGTCATACACACAAAACTCCACTCCCTTTGTTGGGTAGATGGGATTCATCCTTGCCTGTCGAAACAGGGTGTGTCCGCAGGAGTATCAGCCTGCGTACGCAGAAGAAGAAGAAGAAGAAGATCTATACGACTAGCAGCCCGCATCATCCAGAAGGAAATGGTGAAGCCAAGCGTGCAGTCAAAACTGTGAAGAACTTTCTAGCCAACTCAGAGGATCCATAGCTGGCTGTACTTCAGAACCGAGCCACACCACTCCGGTGTGAATATAGTCCATCAGAGATGAGTATGGGACGTCGCCTACGCTGATAATTCACTGGTCGAAACTGACAGATACGAAGGCAAAAGGAGCAGCCCAGAAGAGCATGCCGAAGAAGTATTTTGACTGACGTCACAAGGCAACCCAGTTGCCAGTTTTATTGCCAGGAGAAAAAGTCTGAGCAAAACAGCCAAAAGGGTGGGAGGCTATGTGAAGAAAGCAATCTGTGACAGGTCCTACATTGTCCAGACCCTGAGTGGAACCCTACGCAGGAACAGGCGACATCTGAATTGCTGACATACAACAGTGGACATTCCCAGGGTCAACCAGGTACCCTCCACACTCCCAGGTCCACAGGAAGACATGCGGTTAGCTTATGAAAATGAACCAGAACCTGAGTCAGTACAACAAACTGGAGCAATGCATCTTGCTTCGAATTTGACAAAGGTAAGTGATTGCTCATTCTGCATTTTCGTTGTCCTGAGTATTATCTCGCTGAAAATGTGTTCATCTGATTTGACAATGGGAGATATTGGTTTCATACTAACAAATTAAATAATTTGAATGCGGCCATTTTAGTTAAAGTTTGTCAAGTTGAAGACTTGTTTAAGGAACAAAAAAGGAGATGCAAGGTTATTGCCCTTGAGTCAGAGGTCAGTTTGAATAAAAAATAAACATCCGGGGACTCGACTCTACCTAGGCTGTGCCACTTTAGAAGCTCAGTTCGTCGAGTTCTGGGATACAGATCAGTGTTTTATACATGTAATGTAACTTACTTGATATGTAAAAGAACCCAACAGTTAGGTGCCTGGTTTTACAGTTGACAGGAAAAACCTGTTTTTAATTATAACAAAAAAAGGATATAATCTTATTGTATCTTTGCTAGATCTAATACATGGGTACGCCACAGTAACAACAGCAGAGTGACTGCCCTTGTTACTCGTTCACCGAGTGACTGCCATTGTTTCTACAGCTAGACCTACACAATTAAAAACACCAACAAGACCGACACTCGTAACGAAACCCCAGACTTCCACTCTAGACCTTTCAGTGCCAATACCATAATATTTCAGTCAATTCATATGTACCTCTGCCAAATTACAGACGAAATGTATGGGAACATAACTGTGAATCTTCAAGCGAGCAAGTGAGAGATTCTGAGAGAGGACCGGCACTCGGGTAGGGTAACGGCCCATTTCTTTCTTTGGTGTCAAGGTCGAATCGATACAAACTAGCCTAGCAGAACAGAACTTAGAAAGGAATCAACAAACGAGTCAACTTTTACGAAGAGTTGAGCATCTCACCATTGCACCAAATAAATTATTTTTAGAAGAACATTAAAAATGGACGAATCAATTACTAATTCAAAACATCACTCATACATACCTGTGACTCGGATTCGATAGATCTAGAAGTAGAACTTGTTTGGTTTCATTGTGTCATCATCAACGTTTCTTGTAGGCAAAATATCAATCCATGCTGCATGGAATATACATTTCGATGCTTAAATGTAAAGAGCTCATTCTTTATCTATTGCCAGTTATAACACAAAAGTGTATACGAATTTGAGCTTGCTCTCTGCAGCCGTAAAGTGAAGGCTGTTTCTATGCTCAAAAAACGGTAAGGGTTGATCTAGATCTAAGGGTTGATCTAGATCCAAGCTAAGTTATGCCTACGGACGATCGTCTCGGCACTAGGAATCATTGAAATGTTATTCTGTTCAACAAGCGCCAGACAACATATCAAAAACAATAGAAGGAATATTAGCTCAACATCTTCATCATCCTCATTCTCATCGATCAGCATTAAAAATGTCTCAAATTCTGTGGCCCTTCATGCTCTACTCTCATGGTCACCCCAGTTTCGATGTTTTCTCCACATCTGTGGGTTTGATTCTGTCGGGGGCACCCATATCGGCAAATTCATGGGGGCTGTCATTGGACAGCGACAAAGCAGTAATTGTCGTCAGTTGGAGGCTTAGAAAGTGGTGTCCTGCGTATGTTGGATCAGGGCAGGTACCACTGAACACCACAAAAGTGCGGTGTCTCCTCTGGTGGGTTGCCTCTTGATGATTTGACATTGATTGCTCCCTGTGGATTGTCGTGCTGGGGCTACGGCAGGCCGGGCCAGGCTGTAGCTGTCAACGGGGTGTCAGAATGAGTTGCATGGGTGGAGTGCCACTGAGGTGGCACCAAAGATGGAACAATAACCAGAAGAGAGAGAGAGAGAGAGAGAGAGAGAGAGAGAGAGAGAGAGAGAGAGAGAAAACATAATCTGATGACCTACCAGCTGAGCTACTCTGGCCCCAAACATCTGTGAACATGGCAGGCTGTTTATATTGAACTCACATGACCCTTTAGCTAACACGATTTTTGCCCTGCCCCACCTACACTACAAGGAGCAGACCAGCTCATGACAAGCTCAGCTACAGGCCGTGCTGCCGAGATCTCCACCTTGTGAACGAGCGTCCAGAGAACTTGTTCCTTATAAGGAATGTATCACGGTGGGATTTTGAGTAAACTCGCTTAGCAAAGACATGGCGAAGGGTTTAGGTTTATATATAGACAGTCAGGATTTAGTTCAGCAGCCAGTAGCAGCGCTCCAAACAAAATTTAATTACTCTTTTCAGGGAAAAGCTGTAGGCGGCAATTTTGGAATCCATGACCATTCTGGATTCTGATCACCAAAATGGTCATGGAAGTCAAACTGGCCCAGGAACTAGTGCGCCGTTTTGGCCTGTGGATCCTGAAACAGTTGAGCGAGATCTGTTTTGGTGTCTAGTGTTCTAGTATTTTAGTCCGTGAGCACGTTGGTTATCAGCGTTTATTGTTTGTCATGTGAAGTTATCTTTGAAATTTATTGAATCCAACAGGAAGCTCATTCCCCATCAGTATATTGTATTTCTCCATTCTGAGTGAAACAGGAACATGGCGGCAACAATAGAGTCTGTCAAAGGGCCACACCCAAAACGCACTTGCTTATCAGGTGCAGGGTGATGTTATAGTACGTCCCTGAATGCGTAATTGCACGATAATATTACCTCTCTGTCTCTCTCATAGACACACACACACACACACACACACACACACACACACACACACACACACACACACCTCTATCAACCGCTCTTGTGCGATCTAGGTTAACCTATGCTCAGGAAGTATTTTTCAGCGCACCACAACATCTGTTAAATAAATTGCAGAGCATTGATTGCAAGGCTTACAAACTCGCTCATGGTGTTCCCATACATACATCCAACTTAGGAACATACAATGAGATTGGAGTGCTACCTCTCAGCGAGGTTCGAAAAGTAGCTGCGTCGAAGTTCGTTCTGAAGAGTTTTACACAGAAAAATTGCTGTTAAAAAAAAGTTTGTTTAAATTCTGAAAAAGATTTTGGAAAACGAGCTAGAGGAATACAATCTACAAAACCAATCTACTCGTATACTTCTAACCTTATCAGAGATTCCAACATAAATAGAAATGAAATCGCTGTTAAACCATCCTTTTCACCAGTGCCAAGATGGGAACAAACGAAAGCCTCCTTTGATACGATTCATTCAGATTTATCAAAAAAAGATTCACCCAACATACTAAAAAATTTCCGTATGCTTACACCTGGAAAATCAGTACAAGAACCACCTAAACATTTTCACAGACGGCTCAGTGCTAGAAGACAGTAGGACAGGGGCAGCTTTTGTAAAACCTGACTTAAACGTGGAGAAAATGTACCACCTTGGCAGACATTTTTCGATTTTTAGTGTCGAGCTAGCCGCCATCCTAATGTCCTTAAATTATATTCTTTATCTCCATCTGAATGTCAGTCACGTACTAGTATGTGCTGATTCTAGATCTGCTCTTGAAGCAATCCGGTCTTCAAATTCAAAAATCCGTTTGGAGATAATAACAGAAATAAATCATGTTGTACATCTTTTATCCGATAAAGGCACATCAGTTACTTTTTGCTGGGTCCCCTCTCATTGTGGCATTTCAGCAAATGAGAGAGTCGATCAGGCTGCAAGAAAGGCAGCTCGAAATGTTGAAGGTTCAATTCCCCTTAATATTCCTTTGGATTTAACAGAATGCAGTATTCTTCTAAACAAAACATCGGATGAAAGCTTCAGAAACTTGATAATGAACTCGGATACTCAGTATTATCAGAGTTGTGTTAAATATTGTGGCAAAATCAACTCGAAAGCCTCGTCAAACAATTACCTTGCTTCTCTGTCTAGAGAGATTAGAAGTTTACTGCACAGAATGCGGTTAAATTCCCTTCGTACGAAGTTCTGTAAAAACATTAGATGTATGTGTGGAGAAACACTCGGAGTAGGACATCTGTTAATCAATTGTCCAAGAGCAAGGGAATTATATCGTAAGTCGGGCGTTTGTAGTTTATCTGACGGATCCAGTCCGTCATCTGTGTCCAAGATTTTGAATGACTACTCTTTTCTTTCCTCAGTTTGTAAATGTTTGTTACACAGCCCAGTGGGCATTTACCTTTGATGTTCTATCCTTTAATATTAGATTGTTAATTACTTAGCATTACTTACAGTACTCTTGCTCCTATGCTACAGTCAGTTTGAAGCGTACTTGCCTAATTCCGGATAAATTGACACATTTACATACAAGCGCGCGCGCGCGCGCGCACAACACACACACACACACACACACACACACACACACACACACACACACACACACACACACGCTCACACACAAACTCACATCCACACTTTGTCCCTCTATCTGGCCATCTCCAATCTCAACTCATATCATAAGAAATGTTTATTCATACAACACATTTTCAAGAAACAATCACACAGTTAATACGCACATTTCATATACTTCAACACATCGTCTGATATCACTTTTAGTGGAAGGACGTTAAACTGAAGAAGAAGAACACACACACACACACACGCACGCACGCACGCACGCACGCACGCACGCACACACACACACACACACGCGCGCGCGCGCGCCACACACACACACACACACACACACACACACACAAAAGAACAGACAGATGTAATATTCGGCATTTAGGCAATGAGAAGTAAGGGGGGGGGGGGGGGGGGGGGGAGATTGATTGATTGATAGATTGATTGATCTTTAATACACAAGGATGGAGATTTTAGGCCAAAGCCTAGTCTTACAATCTGTCCTTGTCATGCATACATTATTTCAGCACATATCATTCATACTGAAAATTCAACATAGCAACATGATAATCTAATTCTACAATGATAAGCAAACTATTCATAAAAGCACTAATGAGATGGGGGATGGTAAAACAGAAGGAAACTTACAAACAAACAAACAAAACTACAGAGAGAGAGGTCAGAGGAGGGTGGGGAAGAGAGAATGGTAGGTAGGGGGAGGAGAAAAGGGATGGTAGACAGAGTGGGAGTGGGGATGAGCGATTTTAACAGAGTAGGTTTTATGTTTAGACGATTTATTCAAAGTATGGTTCACAGAAGACTTTGCGAATGGGCGCTATTCATTGTAATCGAATAATTTAATTACTGAGACATAAAATGTTTATGCAAATGTTCCTTGAAAAGTTTTAAAGTATTCATGTTTTGTAGATTCGGTGGAAGTGAGTTCCAGACATATGGTCCAGAGTAAGCTAGGCTTGTTTTGTATAGATCAATGCGTGGGTAGGGAAGAAGGAATTTCGTCGAACCAGAAAAGCTGTTCCATCTTGTGAAAAGGGCATTGATATAACATGGCATAGTATCTGTCAAGATTGTAAACATAAATGATGCCTTGTTGAATTCCAATTGCCTATTCAGAGGGAGTATGTTCAGTGCTTTTAGTTTTTTGTCTGTTGTTAGAGATACAGCTAGATGGAGTAGCTTTGTTGCACGTCTATGGAGAGAATTCAGCCTTTTTTTGTGGACGTCACTACTTCCGTCCCACACTGTTGAGGCGTAAATGATACGTGACATTATGTGTGCATTGAAGAAAAGTTTAAGCACATTACTGTTGACGTAGCGCTTTAATTGAGATAACAGGAAAAGGTGTTTTGAGACTACCTTGCATACGTTATTGAGATGAGATTGCCATTTCAATTCTTTATCTATCGTTAACCCTAAAACACGATGCTCATCTACCTGCTCGATAGAAGTGCCATTCAACTGAAGTTTTAGGCAAAGAGGAGTCAACTGGTGTTTTTGGTGGGTAGCTATAATCATAGATTTGGTTTTGGCTGGGTGTATGACCATTGAGTTTGAATGACACCAGTCTGACACGTCGTTTAGACTTGTCTGTAGATCACTATCATTCATTTGGAGTGACGGGTCATCAGCAAATAAATCTGTCGTGACCTTTTCATCTGATACGGACAATGGTAAATCATTGATGAAGATGCAGAATAGTAGGGGGCCTAGTACTGAGCCCTGTGGGACTCCATTTTTGACAAAGTCTGAAGCGGAGGTTTTGCCATTAAGCACCACATACTGAGTCCTATTGTTCAAGTATGATTGGAATAATGAGATTGTCGGGGTATGGTTCAAGTAGACAGATAGTTTCTTTAGAAGAATGGAATGATCAACAAGATCAAACGCCTTTTTGAAGTCAAGAAAGAAAACCCCTGTCATTTGTGATTGGTTCATATTTGAAAGCCATGAGACACACATTCGTGATAATGCTGTGTGGCAGGAATGATAAGATCGGAATCGAGATTGGAGTGGGTGAAATAGTTTGTTTTTCTCCACGAACTGAGATACGTGTGTGTATGTGTCTTTCAAGGGGTTTGGATAGAATCGAAAGTAAGGATATAGGTCTGAAATTATTTGGATCCGACAAATCATTTGATTTTGGAAGGGGGATCACTTTGGAGTTTTTGAACGCCTGAGGGAAAACATTAGTTTCAATGGATAAATTATATAATGTATGTAAGAGACTCAACAATGTAAGGTAGAGCGAGTTTGAGAAGAAATGCGGGTATGTTATCAGGACCCATGGATTTTTTATTCTTTAATTGCGCTATGTGCATACCTACTTCATGTACAGCAAGAAGGGGAATTTTGATTGAGTTACTGGATCCAAGTTTTTGTTTGCAAAATGAGATTAAGAATGTCGGGCATGTATATTTATTTGGCGCTCTTGTAGTCTGTGAAGCTTGAGTAAGGGTAGCTGATAATGGCAGAAAGTGGGTATTAAATTTGTCCGGGGTGATGTTTGTGCTTGAATTTTGTGAATCTGTATGCTTGTTGCGTACAAGTGTTTACTGCCCTCCACATTGGCGTTGTGGATTTTGCATCCGTTATCATTTGACTGAAGAGTCTCGTTTGGCTTTTTCAGCTTCGTTTGAAACAAATCTGTTTATGTAGGCCTATGTATGCCTGGTATATAGCCATACATGCACGTACATGCATGTGTAACGTGTCATCCATACCAACGGCCAAACTGGCCTTCTCATCCGAAAGTTGGTGATGGGATTTTACGTGTGTGCAAGATGTTGTGCGTGCGTTCACGTACGGAATCTCGGTTTATAGTCTCATTCCAAGGACTGTATGGGAAATGGAGTCAGAACCAATGTACACTCCGATAGAAAAATCCACCTGTACCGAAACGGCTTGGCGGAGAGCCGAACCCGCAACCCCAGGATCACCAAGATTACGAATCCGGCGCTCAACCACTGAGCTATTCCGGACCCCCAAAAGAGCAATTCACCAGAGTGGTTATATTTGGGGACGGTGCTTGGTTAAAGAGCCTTCTCTCAGGGATAGTGTTAAGAAGAGAGAATGGATTGTTGGCCATAACAGACACCTCTACCTCAAGCTGAGGAATCTTATTATGAACTTTGCTACTCTTGCAGGAAAGTGTAGAGGGAGGAAGATGCATGTGCTACAAGATCAAACTCCAATGTGCAGCTCTGTGTGCATATATTAGCGACTGTCGGCTGGATTAGGTGGAGTGACTTGACTGCGGAAGGATAGCTCTGCCTATCAGTTTCTCTTCAATGCGTTCTTGATTACCTTTGTCATAACTTCCACACGTTCGATCCTTAGCCGTATGACAAAAATCATCTACCACTATGTAAAAGGGCCTGCAGATAATTGATCGTGTTAAGTGGTACACAATCGTGCCCACCGTTCGATGACCTACTGATATAAATTATTGCTCAGACGTTTTATATTGATATGCAGACATTAGACTACCAACTGCTTTTTTAGGACCCTGTTGTGTCTGGTAGCAACCTTGTCATCCCTATTCACAGGGTTTTTCAGCTATGTTTTACTGGTCCACTTAGTGTCCTCACCCAATGGATACGTGACCCAAACACGTCACCATTCATGGGCAATTTAACTGAAATCTGTTGTTAGGATCTGTAAACTGGCTTCTAATAGGTCTGTTCTAGAAAGAAAAACCAGGGGAAGATAATGCCTGTCTTTTCACTTCAAACAGAGTAACCCTTTCTCAGTTTTGGGACAATGAAACAAATCTAGAGAGGCAGCTATTTGATTTGAAGCACGCACCAGGGATATCGGCTGTCTGCATCACAGGTGCACTGTGTCACATCCAGGGATATCGGCTGTCTGCATCACAGGTGCACTGTGTCACATCCAGGGATATCGGCTGTCTGCATCACAGGTGCACTGTGTCACATCCAGGGATATCGGCTGTCTGCATCACATGTGCACTGTGTCACATCCATGTTTTGGCATTTTCCCCCGGGTTGAATTATGCAGCTGACTGATTGGGCAAAACTGATGTGTGCCCATCAGCGACCCCTGTCCCATGAAAACGGTGGAGTCACTCTCGTTAAATGCAAGCTCTAACACAGATGACGTCCCTTGCAGACTTCCAAACCTCGTCTATTTGAACAAAGTTCATATCAATCTTTTTTTTACAGTGACGCATTAAACAATAAACGGTGTTCAGAACAAAGCTCACGTGAACTACTGAATATTAACAATGTGACCTAAATACATAATAAACTTTAGCCTCATGAGGACAGAGCCAAGATGGGGGCCGGAATAGCTCACTCAGTAGAGCGCCTGACTGTAATCTTGGTGATCCTGGGGTTGCAGGTTCGAATTTCCGCCGGGCCGTTTCAGTACTGGGGGAATTTTTCCCTCAGAGTTAACATTGGTTCTGACTCCATTTCCCATACAGTCCTTCGAATGAGGCTACAAACCGAGGTTCCGTGTGTGAACGCACGCACATCTTGCACACACGTAAAATCCCATCACCAACTTTCGGAAGAGAAGGCCAGTTTGGCCATTGGTATGGATGACACGTTACACATAGGATGCAGCCTTCGTGAGAAATGGAAAGAATGAAGGAAGTAAGGAAACTCAGTGAACTATATTGAACGATATTAACTGGATGACATGGGAAACGACTGAATAAAGCGCCAGCTGGCAGCTCTTCGGTCGGCACTATCCAGTTGGGCAGCCTGTTGTGTTAACGAGTGTGGATTGTAAAGCGCTTAGAGCTTGGTCTCTAGCCGAGGATAGGCGCTATATAGGTATATTCATAATCGTGTGACTGAAAAAAAATAGCTAACACAAATACAATGCGTCATATTTTCACTCCAGAGTTTACTGTTTATCTCTGATTGTGACTGTAGGAGCTCCTCTATAGATGACAGGTTTCATTTTGCTACGCCTCAAATCTGCAGATTTCAGAGCAAAATACATACCTAGAAATACGCTTTTGTCACGTTAGTGTTTGAATGTCGTAGATTATTATCTGCTCGAAAGAAGACATCAGCATTGAGTTTTAAAAAAAGAGTAATGTCGTTTAACTCCGTTAAGTTTGCCATTCTATCTCAGCTCATTTTACAATGCGGCCATTGTTTGTTATTACTAATAATACTTTGGATTTCATCAGTTATTTACTTTTTTTCTTAGTTTTCATTTCCTCAATGGCGCCACAAGGGTTAAAGGATAGATAAATCTTTGGATCAGTGTTTGTGTGTGTGTGTGTGCGTGTGTGTGCGTGCACGCGCGCGCGCGCCTTCGTGCGTGCCCGCATGTGTGTGTGTGTGTGTGTGTGTGTGTGTGTGTGTGTGTGTGTGTGTGTGTTGCCATTTATTTACTTGACAGTTTTTTTTATTGTCAGCATGCGAGGAAGTATTTCCTTTCCCCTTTGATTAGATACCTAGAAAGCGTTTCACAAGACCTAGGATTGATTAGATACCTAGAAAGCGTTTCACAAGACCTAGGATTGATTACATACCTAGAAAGCGTTTCACAAGACCTAGGATTGATTAGATAGCTAGAAAGCGTTTCACAAGACCTAGGATTGATTAGATAGCTAGAAAGCGTTTCACAAGACCTAGGATTGATTAGATACCTAGAAAGCGTTTCACAAGACCTAGGATTGATTAGATAGCTAGAAAGCGTTTTACAAGACCTAGGAAACATTATTGGGCCTAATGCAAACCCAAAAATTGCTTTCATTAGGTATCAGGTTAAACAGCGTATAGAAGCTGGAAAGCAGGCGGCTTGATTCTACAGTCTACAACTTGCACAAAAAAACAAAAACAAAAAAAAAGTCACGTAACGCTTGCGCAAGGCATGCAACTAGTGTTACGCTTGATGTTATATACATCGACAAACTTAGGATTAAGAACAAGCAAACCGATAATTCAAGTTTACCTTTGCTCTTGCAAAGTATACATTTATGTTAACCACTAAGAAAGAAAGGGGGAATTTCTGAAAGAGGCGGGTTTAGGTAATTCGCGTAGTTAAATATAGTTTTACAAATACAATTGCAAAGCACTTTAATTGAATTTGATAAATATCCAGTTAACAGGATTAAGATTTACACAGAGCCAAAGAATGATAGGAAATGACAATACTATTCACTGAGCAGTTTTGAATGCTTTTATATTTACCGAAATCAACGAAAACATTGTGTAATTGACTTTGTCAGTATCAAGATTCACACAATGATGGGAATGCGTTTATCCTCTGTTACCAAGCAGGTAAGCGTCTTTGTGACTGTCAGCATGACCTTAGAGAGGTGCGTGCTTCTCGTCTGGTCAAAGACGGTGCCAACTCCGCGGAGAAAGAAGACGATTTTACCTGTCTGCCTGCTGGCGTGGCTGGCCGGTGTCTGTCTCTCCATCACTCCCATGACGTCATCAGGCAAAACGTTCAGTCAGACCAGTCTCTGTGTTTCACTGCCTATGCCAGCTCATCGACCAGGGGGACATCACTACGCCTTCAGTGTCCTGGTAGTTCTGAACAGCACGTTGATGTCACTGACTATGGTGGGTCAGGTCTACATCTTACATCATTATCCGCAGCAGTACTTTGGCTTTCCTGACCTGTGACAAGGCTCGCGACCTCATTGCTGCCCGTCGCGTCATCTCTCCAGCTGTCACAGATACCTGTTGCTGGTATCTTGTGACGATATGGGCCATGATGATGTCACAAGAGGTATGGGTTCCTGGTGACGTATCAGTTTTCTTTATTTTCTTCAGTGCAGCTGCGACGCCGTATCTCTATTTATTAAATGGTGTGTTGGAGCGTCGCAGACAAATGCAGAGACAACGAATTTTGAAACGACTCGGGCTTTCG
>CM065717.1:97257050-97312050 GCA_033310375.1 Conus canariensis
CACATACAGAGGCCTATGTTAAGGACACCAGCACTGAGGTCACTATGGCACATACAGAGGCCTCTGTTAAGGACACCAGCACTGCGGTCACCATGACACATAAAGAGGCCTATGTTAACGACACCAGTACTGAGGTCACCATAACACATAAAGAGGCCTATGTTAACGACACCAGCACTGAGGTCACCATGGCACATACAGAGGCCTCTGTTAAGGACACCAGCACTGCGGTCACCATGACACATAAAGAGGCCTATGTTAACGACACCAGTACTGAGGTCACCATAACACATAAAGAGGCCTATGTTAACGACACCAGTACTGAGGTCACCATGGCACATACAGAGGCCTCTGTTAAGGACACCAGCACTGAGGTCACCATGGCACATACAGAGGCCTCAGTTAAGGACACCAACACTGTGGTCACCATGGCACATACAGAGCCTCTGTTAAGGACACCAGCACTGAGGTCACCATGGCACGTACAGAGCCTCTGTTAAGGACACCAGCACAGAGGTCACCATGGCACATACAGAGCCTCTGTTAAGGACACCAACACTGTGGTCACCATGGCACATACAGAGGCCTCTGTTAAGGACACCAACACTAAGGTCACCATGGCACATACAGAGGCCTCTGTTAAGGACACCAACACTGTGGTCACCACGACATACAGAAAGAATGGTCATAAAAGGCACATTTTTAACCGATAAATAATCAAATTGATGAACATGCTTTGATGTTTCATATGAGAGTATGAAGGGCTCAACTCAACAGTTTTCTTTCTTAGTTTTCTTAAAATCCGGCTCAATAAGAAAAGATAGTTTACTACAGATTCATAAATAGAAGAAAGGGAAATCTACTGACAAATAGACAACCCCCATCCTTGAACAACACCACCACATCACAAAATGTCTGTGCTTAGCCACTATTTTTTTCCTTCTCCATATGCAATTGCTTTGTCTTCATCGTAGTGACTAGAATTAGGAATCAGTGCGCTTGGAAATGCTTCTGTTTGACCGATAAATGATACAAAATTTAAACATAACACGATTGTGCTCTCAGAAAGAAGTATGGAATCTGACCCTATAAATAAGCCACAAGTCGCAGCAACAATATCACTATTTACCATCTGTGTATCATGTAAAAATTCAAAATCTACATTATGTGCCGAAGGCATGGTCAGTCTGGAACCAGCTTCCCAATAATTTCAGGGTGAATTAACACCGCAGTACTCCATTGTGAAAGGAGGATATAGACACAATGGAACATACAGCGTCTATTGTAAAAGGAGGACACAGACATTGTGGAACATACAGCCTCTATTGTAAAAGGACACAGACACAGCGGAACATACAGCCTCCATTGTGAAAGGACACAGACATTGTGGAACATACAGCCTCCATTATAAAAGGACACAGACAGAGTGGAACATACAGCCTCCATTATAAAAGGAGGACACAGACACGGTGGAACATACAGCCTCCATTGTAAAAGGACACAGACACGGTGGAACATACAGCCTCCATTGTAAAAGGACACAGACACTGTGGAACATACAGCCCCCATTATAAAAGGACACAGACACTGTGGAACATACAGCCCCCATTATAAAAGGAGGACACGGACACGGTGAAACATACAGCCTCCATTATAAAAGGACACAGACACGGTGGAACATACAGCCTCAATTGTAAAAGGACAGAGACACGGTGGAACATACAGCCTCCATTATAAAAGGACACAGACACAGTGGAACATACAGCCTCCATTATAAAAGGACACAGACACAATGGAACATACAGCCTCCATTGTAAAAGGACACAGACACGGTGGCACATACAGCCTCCATCGTAAAAAGAGAATCTAGAAACGGTGGAACATACAGCCTCCATTGTAAAAGGAGGACATATACACAGTGGAACATACAGCCTCCATTGTAAAAGAAGGACACACACATGGTGGAACATACAGCCTCCATTTTAAAAGGAGGATACAGACACGGTGGAACATACAGCCTCCATTGTAAAAGGAGGACACAGACACAGCGGAACATACAGCCTCCATTGTAAAAGGAGGACACAGACACGGTGGAACATACAGCTTCCATAGTAAAAAGAGAATCTAGAGACGTGGAACATACAACCTCCATTGTAAAAAGGACACAGACACGATGGATCATACAGCCTCCATTGTAAAAGAAGAACACACCCATGGTGGAACTTGGTTTCTGACTGAATTTGATTTCTCAGACATCACATTTCTGTAGACAGAAGTTTCTATTGCGCAATCGTTAAGGTGTCATTACGTGTGGACTATTCCACATACAAAACACCACATCTGCTAAGATTCGAAACCACAATAATAAAATACAAGATTTACAACCGATGAAGAAATGAATAAATGACCAAGCTGAAAGGATTTGATATGGGGGTCTCATGCATACAACTTTGCAGATGTCTGATCTGCCGTCCAGGCCACATGAGCTCGGTACCAGGTCAGTCGCTCCCTACGGTGAGCCACCATCAGCACAGGTCGAACAGCTGGCCGTCTTGCTCGGAGGTTAACTTCTCTCAGGTGGTTCTGAAACGTTTGGTCGGGAATGTTGACATTCGCTGCAGCACGCAGTTGTCGCCTGAGGTTGTTTGCAGTGGCTGTTCTTTGTCTCAGCACTGTCAGAACCAGCAGTCTGTCCTGCTGTCTGGTGGTGGACCTAGGCTGGCCAGACCATCTTTGCTCAGCAGTACTACTGGTGGCGCTGAAGCGGTCATGAAGTCTTTGGATGACAGCATGGTGCAATTGAAGGTGACGACCAACTTCTCTGATGCCTACACCTTCTTGAAGCCAAGCAACAGCCCATCCCTGGTCAGTGTCATTTAATCTCCGTCTTGGTGGCATGGTTAAAAACACCCCTAAAAGCGGCCTTTTTATACCCACTGGTCAGCAAAACTGGTTGCCATGTGTTCAGTAAAGGCACGACTTGCACGTGCAATGCGGTTTCCAGTCAGCCCAACTCTGCTGCCTCAGCTATGCGCTCGCAAACTGCGACCATGTCTTTGTGATTTCGGTGTTTTTTTGTGAACTCGTTCAACCCACTAGACTCAGATTCAACTGAACACATGCCAAAACCAGTTTTGCATTGAAGCAGTTGTCACACTTTCAATGCAAAAATTGGACAAAAGCTTTGAATTCTATACACTACGATGCGTTATCTAAACCATATGAAAAATGCAGGTGGCTCCTAAATTGTTTTGAGCAGTAAATGAAGTTTTTTGTGCGTATGAGAGCGCGTGCGAATTTGTGTGTATGTTGTGTGTGTGTGTGTGTGTGTGTGTGTGTGTGTGTGTGTGTGTGTGCGTGCATGCATGCATGCGTGCGCATGCATGCGTACGTGTGTGTGTGTGTGTGTGTGTGTGTATGTGTGAATGTCTGTGGAGACTGAATGTGCAGACGATGGCATAGTTATTGATCAGTAAATACAACAAAAGCAATTGGAAAAATGAAAAGTACAGCAGCAGCATAAGCAACAACAACAACAATAACCAAGGTGATGATGATGATGATGATGATGGTGATAATGATGATGATGATGATGATGATGATGATGATGATGACGATGACGATGATTCGTGGTAAAAATCAAAGTAATTGTGATCAATGTAATACTAAATGGGATGATAATGTTAATGAAAAATAATAATGATACTGAAAAAAAGATTCAGTAATAAATATAAAGCATATTACATAAAAGATTTAGTAAGAGAGTCAGTGGACAGACAGACATACCACACGTTCCCACCGCTTCCCTACATCAAAGCATGTGGAACACATGATGTACAACCACGCACACCATGCATTACCACTACAGCCCCAACCCCACATGACCACACGTAGCCTTTTGATCACGATCAAGACAACCACCTCTTTGTCTCCCTCCATCTACACCTCCTCGCCCACAGGCATCAAAAGCACATGGTTATGAAGCTGAGGTCCCCATCAATCTATGATGTATTCCAGTATGTGTCTCTTTCATAACGTATCATGAATGCATCACACAATAAATGTAAATTGTCACAGAGTGGAGTGAGGCATGCTTGTAAATAGATCTGTTAAATCTGTCTCTTGGATGTCTGATGGCGTGTAAGTTGTTTGTGTATCTTATCAAATAAATCTTACTTTCACTCACTCACACCACCCTACAACATAGCAGCACAAACAGGAAGTTAGCGAGGAGTGTACATTTAATAAGCAATGGGAAGGAAATGATTTTTTTATAACACATGAACAATACCAACATGTTATTGTTAACTGTTCCGGATGGTATGGGTGTGTATGCAGGTGTCTGACTGTCTGACTCTCACTCAGAAATTATGGATGCATGCACGACTTTTCTAATTCACATACACACACCCACTCACCCGAACATTGACAGCCAGGCAACAAAACGACACTTCTTTTTTTTGTTGTTTTTACGCTGCCCGAGCCATCAGACAAAACATATATAATATAGACACAAAATTATGCATGGGTTGGTACGCCAACCATTAGGCGTATACACACATCATATCAATATTTATGTATATAACTATCAGGGCTGCCGGGTCCAGTGACGTCGATGACGGTAGTGAAGATGACGACGGCAGCGTCAAGACAAGTCTGACTCAAGATTCACTTCACAGCTGTGGCTCAAAAGGAAAATAAAACACTAACACAGTCGCGGCGTCTCTGCCAACGACACAGTGACAGTATCACCCAAGAGCTGTGGCTCAGCACCAACACTATCACACTCGCGGCGTCTCAGCCGATGACGAGGTGATAGTCGCACAAGAGCTGTGGCTCACACACCACACACAGCGACGGCCTCGCCAACAGGTCACTGGTTCAAAACAGGAGCGGCGCTCTGGCTCGGCAGCGGCGACGTCTCCAGCCCACTGGCACACCAAGCAGTCGGTCCCGGGAGCAGTGGCAGGTAGGGTGATTGTCAGCGCTCAGGCCGACCTCTCCACACCCGCAAAAAGGTGGAGAACAGGGGCGTGAACACGGCTATGGCCCCCAGCCCTAGCACAGTGGCAGCCAGTCCCCTGCAGTCCAGGAACACTTTCAACCTGGGGGAAACTGATTGCCACCAGCAAACGGCTGAGTCCCTCTTCGGCCTTCTGTGAACTTGTGTTGCCGGAATCACTGCAGAGACTGCCTAACCAGTGCTTATAGCAATGCGCCGGTGAGTAGCAGTCAGCTGAATTTTGCAACCGGCTTCCGGACAACCACCTTCCGGCAAGCGCGGTCGCATGAAAATTTGTGACCAGACAAAAAATGGTCCGTCACATTGACTAATTTGATTATACCAACATGTGTGTACACTCACACTTCCTGTTAAGCTGGAAAAGAATTCACAGCATCACTCATGACACAATATAATAACAAGGGGGAAAAGAATTCATCGCATCACTCATGACATCATACAATAACAACATCAACAAAAAAAGGATTTCTAACTTCCTCAAAGAAAATTGTCAATTGAGTCCTTTGTGGTATGAATTGAATCCTGCTGGAATTTACATCACAGGTCAGGTTTGTTGCGCGGATTGCCTTCAACACATCTAAAATTGAGGTCAGAGTGATTTTTTTTAATTGTGTGTGTGCAAGTCTACACCAGCTTAGACAGCAACACACCTGACCTGCGATGTAAACTCCACTCAGACACTCCCACCAGAGCACACAGTGAGCCAGACCAGCACCTCAGACGAAAAATCCATACAAAATGAACAGCACCATACATAACTCAATCTACCAACTATTCAACATCAAAAGTATTGATAGATTAGAAAGAGTAGAATCGAAACGACCAAACCCTCACAACTCGGCAATAACATACGAACGAGCATACTGAACTGAGCATTTCCAAAAGCAATCACAATATCACAAAATCTGAACATTCTGATCTAAAATGTTTAAAGAAGGCACTATCAGTTAACTACGATTGACTTTCAACGAATCAACATGGTTAGAAAAAATATTCTTACCCTCTGGGGAGATTAACGAGCACTACCCGACCAACAAGCAGGACAGCAAGCGTATGGAGCAGATGTGACTGGCTCCAAGGCCATACTCGATCTGTGCAAATCTACCAGTCAAATTTTTCAGCGTTCACCACTGAGTAGTACTCACAGGAAGTTTTCCTTAAAAAAAAATCTCTCTGGCTATGCACATAGTAGATGTGCACAACTCGTCGAGACTCGTGCCTCTGACATAAATAAGTAGCCAGATGAATCAGCAAATGTTCCAAACAATAAATAGTATGCAAATCAAATGTCACACACACACACACACACACACACACACACACACACACACACACACACACACACACACACACACACACACACACACACACATACACACACACACACACACACACACACACATACACACACACACACACACACACACACACACACACACACACACACACACACCTCTGGAAACTCTGAATCAAACATTTGCTTCGCTTAATTGATGCACACTAACCAGTGCACACACGTTACCAGTAAAACCAGGAAAACCTACGGGATTCAAAGTCTGTTACCTCAACTGACGTGTGTCTTCATTGATGCACACTAACCAGTGCACACACGTTACCAGTAAAACCAGGAAAACCTACGGGATTCAAAGTCTGTTACCTCAACTGACGTGTGTCTTCATTGATGCACACTAACCAGTGCACACACGTTACCAGTAAAACCAGGAAAACCTACGGGATTCAATGTCTGTTACCTCAACTGACGTGTGTCTTCATTGATGAACACTAACCAGTGCACACACGTTACCAGTAAAACCAGGAAAACCTACGGGATTCAAATGTCTGTTACCTCAACTGACGTGTGTTTAGTCATTTGTGTCAGCCGTTGGAAAAACCCTGTGTCAGTCCACTCTATTCTCTAGGAACCGTCGTAGTCTTGGCCATGAGATTATTCCAGCATTTGTTCGGGTGGTGATGTTTCTTGCTCTACTTTTAAGTCTCGATGTTTGGCCACTTCCTCGCTTGATGCTGAGCTCTGCAAAATGGTCTATGGTATAGTGCCTTTGATCTTGTTCGTTGAAGTGATTCTTTAAGTTTCTTATCGCATTAGATTGGCCTAGCTGTAATCCAGTTCTTGTCGTTGCCTTTCCTGCCAGTGTGTCTGCTCTCCTATTTTCTTTAGCACCTGCACATCCTGGGTAGCGCATCTATTTGAATTTGTTTATTTCTTTGTTTGTTTCAATGAATGTTTGTTTGTTTGTTTAAATGGAAGGCTGCACATTGCTTCATGCTAACCAGGGCTTTCCATTCCACTTTCAACTTTTTGAAGAGGACATCCAATCTGTACAACATACTGTCCAAACTTAATAATACCTTCTATGTCCTCTCTGAAAATTATAATCCAGTTTCATTGCATTTCAACTCCTCGTTACATGAAGAGAAAGATATCCAAGGGGACAAGTCAGATGATGTCTGCACATCATCTTCTTTAAATACGTTGTGTTGTATATCAATGCTAGATGAAACGTGGATCTGTGTAGTATGTTGCATGAAAATCAAGCTTAAGTTCCTAGACATGAACAACCAGTCAAACCTTGTGTTCTCGAAATATCGATCGAAGACCTTTATTTGTGTCTGCAGTCCTTGTCTGTAATCTCATATGTGATGGACAGTACAATTAATACTATCGTGAATACATGTCTACAGGTCCAGTGTCTATCAATGTATGGCCAAACACCATTGTCTTAGGTAAACAGAACTTTCCATTTGCACGTTTAGATCTTAGCTACCAGCCAGAGGCAAGCATTCCTTTAACAGTAGCATTTTACCGTCCAATCGTAATTTAATAGAAGCATGAAATCAGCATCAAGCTAAATCAATGGCTAACTTTCTTATTTTGTGGCAGATAAACCTTTGCACAGTAACAGAATTCACTCCAACGTTGATTCAGGGCATGCAAGACTTGGAGACACCTTGAAAAGTTTGTGTCAAAATGGACATCACACCACAAGATTTCCGATGGATCCCTCCTATCATTCAAACGTCGTGCAGGACATTGGCACCAAAGGCATTTTGTCCCTTTGCCACAGCCGGACTGCCATCTCTCGGTCTCTGTATTCTGGTCAATGCCTCAAGCATCCACCAACATTATAATCATGACGTACTTCCAGAGGAATTTCCGCAGCTTCCTTTCTTCAACATCCCCCTTCCACCTCCAGACTCCTTCAAGGTCAGCCCCTAAACTGATACCTACGATCAACGATTCTCAACATTTACCGTCCATGGTAACTCCCTCTATACAAGTAATGTCGACGATAATCCCTTCCCTTTAGCTCTTTACAAAAGTGTTATCTAAATGTCTTGGCAGCACAAATCGGTCTTGTGGTTCCTTGACCATCTAGTTAACCCTTTCATTTCTGTGTGAAAGTTTCGCCTTTTCAGAGAACACTCGTAGTGAAAGCCTTTGAAAGAGACTGCTCATGTGTTTCTGGAAAATCGTATTCCGCTAGTACGACTTCGTAGTGGAAGGTGTCGTTAGCTTTCGGCTGTGATGTCGTTGTACACAAACAAGACTGGCATGTCCACAGAAAATGGGGTGGAAGAGATAGGTTCAATTCAATCCATGGTGTTTATCGCCCAGCCGACCACGGGAAGCCTTATTAGACCTGTCACCTCGTCAAAATCAAGATGGGGTTGGGGTGAGCCAGGGTGGAGTCTACATGCCTACCACCGTCCATTTGTGAACAAAATAAAATCAAATAAACAAATAAGCAAGAGTGTCCTACAGTACTATCAACGACTCGTCACTCCACTCCATAGTTTAAAACGTGTACTGATTTCTTGTTGATATATTTTCTGCTGTATGATACAACTTTCTGTGTTGTAAGACAATGTTACGTACAATTTCTGGAAGCACAGAGTTGATCACGTCAGCCTGTCTGTTTGTTTCGTTTTGTCCAACTGTTTCTCTCAGTGCTCTTTTTTGTTTGCACATAATTCTGTTCATACAAAATGTTGCCATCTGCATGTCTTTTAATCCCTCTTTTTACCCAACACACACCCACACATCCTTTCTTCTTTTCTCTACAACACATCTCTCTCTCTCTCTCTCTCTCTCTCTCTCTCTCTCTCTCTCTCTGTGTTCTCTGTCTCTCTCTTTTGTGTCTCTGTCTCTCCTCTCTCTCTCTCTGTGTCTCTGTCTCTGTCTCTCTGTCTCTGTCTGTCTGTCTGTCTGTCTGTCTGTCTGTCTCTCTCTCCCTCTCTCTCTCTCTCCTCTGTCTGTCTGTCTGTCTGTCTCTCTCTCTCTCTCTCTCTCTCTCTCTCTCTCTCTCTCTCTCTCTCTCTCTCTCTCTCTCTCTGGGGACACTTCCGGCTGGCGAAGTGTTGACACTGAATGACAGGAGCTGCGACATTAAAGTGAAGTTTCACTGACCTGAGCCCCAACATCAACCTGGAGACTGCACAGTCATTACCATGCCTGAGACTGCGTTGTCATTCGGAGCCGTTTGTGGAGGATTTGTGCCAGTCTTTGTTCCTTTCATGGCTAAACGAGTTGAAAACAAGCTGAGTGTATGAAAACAAGGATCAGAACTAATAAGAGGAAACGTAACGATGGATGGTTTGATCTAGAATGTCACGCAGCTAAGATTTCTGCCAGGAGGTTTCTAAGAGTATTTCGTAGAACTTTGGATGTTAAGGACGGTTCAAAGTATTGCAGATCACGGAGACAGTATAAAAAGCTATCACAGAAAAAAGCACACACACAAAAAAAAAACTTGCGTATTAAGTACTCTTATTGATTCGGTCAATGATCCCAATGCATTCTGCTGGCATAATGTACTTAAAATGTCACCCAAACAGTCCCGTGTACATGCATCTATTTCTATTAATGAGTGGCATGAGCATTTCAAAAACCTCCTTGATAAGGATGTGGACAATTCAATATAAATGGAAACCGCATCTGATTTAGAAGCCACTGATGAACTCAATTTATTTGATAACCCAATTTCAAAAGAAGTTTTATTTGCCATAAATAAATTGAAAAACGGCAAATATGCTGGTCCAGATGGCTTAATTGGAGAAATGTTTGAAAATGGTGGCCAGATAATTGTCGATTTTCTTGTTAAACTTTTCAATGCTCATTTCAGCAGAGCAATATATTCCAAAGCCTGGATGGAGTCAATTTTAGTACCATTATTTAAAAAAAGGTAATGTTAACGATCCTGGCAACTATAGAGGTGTGTCACTATGTGACATCGGCAGCAAACTGTACACTTCTATTATAAACTACAGGTCACAGATATGGGTAGAAGAGTATAGTATAAACGGCAACTATCAGGCGGGTTTCAAGAAACGGTACTCAACAGTGGATCATATATTTACATTACTAGCAATAATACAAAAGCAATTTTCGTTAAATTGTAAATTCTGTGTAGCTTTCATTGATTTTGAGAAGGCCTTTGACTCCATTTCAAGGAAACCACTGTGGCTAGTTCTTCAAAAGAATGATATTAAAGGGAAGCTGTTTCAGTGTATAAGAAGTATGTATTCTAATATAAGAGCAAAAGTAAGATTCGGCAACGAATTCACAGACTGCATTTTGTGTGCACAGTGTGTGAAACAGGGAGATGCCTGTAGTCCTGTATTGTTTTCTTTAGTTATAAACGAATTAGCATCAGAAATAATTGAGAAGGGACGACATGGAACGACATTGTCACATGAGACAACCCAGTTAAAAGATCTATATAGCATAGCCACAAGGCTTCAACTCAAGGTAAGTATGAAAAAGAGCAGTTTGTGGTTTTTAGACAAGGGGGAGGGGGGGGGGGGGGTTTACTAAGCAGCAAGGGAGAGATGGTCTTTAAATGATGAGGCAATGAATGTTGTGAATTGTTCCAAATATCCTGGCATCTGTTTTACCACACGTCTTAGTTTTTCACCTGCCTTTCAGGATCTTGCGAGCAGAGCAAAACATGCATTACTGTGTATACTGAAAAAACTGTATGTGCTAAATAATCATTCTTTACCTGGCCGATCACACAATATGCAGCCGAGACATGGGTATGGATAAAGCTGTATTTGCTTTAAAAAGATTCTCGGGGTGCAGCCTAGAATGCCAAATGATCTTGCATATGGGGACACAGGCCAATATCCTTTGTATATCAACTCATATTTGCGATGCATTAGTTATTGGTTGAAAATTTTGGGTATGAATGAGAAAAGATTACCACATAAGGCGTACAAAATGTTGCTTAGTTTAGAATTACGACATAAGAAATGTTGGGCAACTCACATTCGCGATTTTTTGTATCAAAATTGTTTAGGGTTTGTTTGGATCAATCAAGGTGTTGAAAATATCATATCAAAGTCTTTTTAAAAGAACTTCGTCAGAGGCTGATCGATAACAGATGCAAAAAATGGGAGGAACACATTCAAAACAGTGACAGGTATGCTTTTTATAAAACATGTAAGTCGTGTAGAAATTGTGAAGCATATCGTTTGCTTGACATTGACAGATACTTAAAAGAATTATATGACAAAGATAAGATTCGGAATAGGTGATATATGTACACAGAAGCATCGGTATACTAATGTTGATGAAGATGCTAGAATGTGCCCACTGTGTAAGAATGCCACAGAAGATTAACAACATTTTTGGTTGTGCTGACCTGTCTTCCAAGTTTTGCGAAATGATTTTATCCCCCCCCCCCCCCCCCCCCCCCCGCCTCCCGCCAATTCCTCAAAAGCCCATGTCTGTTTAATGTCGTACTGCTCATGACAAATCGAAATGAAATAACATTGAAGAATGTTTGCGTTTATTTGTACAAAGCGTGTAAAAGACGCACTGTATTACTCAGTTAAAGTGGTGTTGGATAACGTGATCAGGATGGATTAATGCTCAGCTGTCATGTTATGTTATATAATTAACTAATCATTCATTGTTTAATTGAAAAGTGTATTGTCAAGGTATTGTACCCCCTTCAGAATTGGCTATGGCCTAAACTGAATAAACTTCCGCTTCCGCTTCTCTCTCTGTCTCTGTCTCTCTCTCTCTCTCTCTCTCTCTGTCTCTCTCTCTCTCTGTCTCTCTCTCTCTGTCTCTCTGTCTCTCTCTCTCTCTCTCTCTCCTTTTTTTCTTTTTCTTTTTTTTCTTTGTTGTTGTTGTTTTGTTCTTCGGTCAGAGGGTCTGCTCATGGACACTTGGAATGTCTGAAAACACGATAATTTCTACTTTTGTTTGAGCTCAGAGCATCCATTGTGTTTATTAGCGGTGGATTTCCTATCTGCCATCGTACAAAGGTAGTTGCCGTTTTAGGCTTACGTTACAAACATTGCTGTGACATTGCTATTCTGCAGCCACGAATCTCAGAATCTGCGTTAGGTGGCCAGTGCAGCTGCTGTCATTTTGCGGACTGTAAAGAAACTATGGCCCATACCCTGACAGTTCTCCATGAACCAGGACTAATTTCGTACCGCCTCAGATTGTTTGTGAATTATGTCAAGTTTTCTTTTGTTTTTGTTTTCTTTTTGCTGTCTTGTTTCCTTTCTTTTAAAAAACAATACACTCTTTAATTGTGCTTTAAAGTGGATTGTGCTCATAACATCCTCCATATTTGTACCACTGTACGCCTTGACTTCTCTTTGTATAATCGCTATTCATTGATTTCAACTTAATAATTTGTTTATCTTTCTTTTTGTTTGTTCGACACCGTGCTCCAACCACTAACATTTCCTGGTGTTTGCTGTTTTACTGGATTACTGATTTTTCTAAAGATGTATTCTGTTGTCTATATCCTTTGGCTTAATAGTTTACCTTTCTTTCAGCAGTATGCGCCATCCACTATCATTACTTGTCATGGACTGTTTTTCTGGTCTATTGATCTATCATCCTCTGTGTCTCTTTGTGAAAACACTGTCCTAATCGATTTTGTCTCACTATTCCTTTACCACCCATGCCTTCCCACACTCCCGCTGTTCCAGGACTTAAAGCTGGGCATCTCAATGTCTATCACTTATTTGATAAGGTCCATGAAATCTCCTCACTTGTAAAACAGTCACTGCATCCAGTACAAGTGTTAGGTGCAAGTGAAACAAGATCAGACTCTGGCATCATAGTTAATCTTATCAGCATCCCTGACAACAACAAAGAACGACGCGACAGTGATCAGCCCCAACATACTGGCCTCGCTGTATACATTCATCAGTAAATTACCAACATTACCCAACGCAGAACTGATCTTGAAACTGACACTGTTGAATGTATCTGGATTGAAATAAAACGAAACTCCAAATCAGCGCCATTAATAATCGGAAACTTATATAGAAACCCATCTTTCACATGCAAATGGTATGACAACTTTGTACAAATGATGGATCGGATCTGTCACAAAACTTTAAACATTCTATGGTTAGGAGACTTTAATACTGATACGTTGAAACAACAACCAGCTTGGACAAGCACACTTTCACATAATGCACTCCATCAATTAGTACAAACTCCAACGAGAATAACTAGAACAGCTGCGATCATATATACACAAACATCAAATCTGCAATATGAGACGTTTCAGTGGTACATTCTGGTATTAGTGATTTTTGTCCAGTCTTCTGCACGTGTCCTTCAGGCTTCCAAAACCACCAACCAAAGGTCACATCCAATACCGCTCTTTCAAAAAGTTTAATAAAACAGCATACCTCTATGACTTAAGCATTTCCCCATTTCACTTAACTTATAATTACTCTGACGTCAATGATGCACTATCATTCTGGTATGAAACATTCCTCACTATCATAAACAAGCATGCACCGCTACATCAAAAAAAGTTAAACATCCCCAGATGAACCCGTGGTTAACACCAGAATTACTAGATCTTGTTGCAAAGTGATCTAGTTCATTTTCGTTGTCCTGAGTGTTTTGTATCGTGCCTGAAGAAGACTAAAGAGGTCGAAACGCGTCGTTTTTTTGTCTTGTGATTTGTTTGTCTGCGTTTTCTTGGCGGTTGGCTATTAATTACATTCGAATTTTGACCAGAATTGCTGCAAGAAAGGATTCTACGTGACCAACTCAAGGCAGCAAATTTATTTGACGAATACAAAAAGCAGAGAAACTTTGTTTCAAATGAAGTTGAAAAAGCCAAAATAGAGTATTTTAGTGAAATCATCACGGATGCAAAAACCACAGCGCCCATCTGGAGGGCAATAATCACTTTTGTACACAAACAGCGTACCGATTCACAAATTTCAACTACAAGCATTGCTCAGGACAAATTTAACGCACATCTTCTGTCATTATCAGATATCCTTACGCAAGCTTCACAGAATAAGGGTATCTAATAAATATACATGTCCGACTTCCCTAATATTATTTTGCTGGTAAAGACTTGGATCCAGTAACTCACTCAAGATTCCCCCTCTTGATGTACATGAAGCAGGAATGGACATAGCGCAATTGAAGAATAAAAAAATCCATGGGTCCTGATAACATACCCGCATTTCTTCTCAAACTCGCTCTACCTTACATTGTTGAGTCTCTTTCATATATGATGTATCCATTGACACTGATGTCTTCCCTTAAGCGGTTAAAAATGCCAAAGTGATCCCCCTTTCAAAATCACATAATACGTCGGATCCAAATAATTTCAGACCTATGTCCTTACTATCAATTCTATCCAACCCCCTCGAAAAGCACATGCACGCACACGTATCTCAGTTCATGGAGGAAAACAAAGTATTTCACCCACTCAATCTGGATTCCAATGTAATCACTCCTGTCACACAGCATTCTCACGAATGTATGACTCATGACTTTCAAATATAAACCAATCACATATGATAGGCGTTGTCTTTCTTGGCTTCAAAAGGGCATTTGATCTTGTTGATCATTCCATTCTTTTAAAGAAACTATCTATCTACTTGAACCATTCCTCGACAGTCTCATTTTTCCAATCATATTTGAATAATAGGACTTACTATCTGGTGCTTAATGGCAAAACTTCCGCTTCAGACGTTGTCAGACATGAAGTCCCACAAGGCTCAGTACTAGGGCCCCTTCCAATTCTGTATCTTCATCAATGATTTACCATTGTCCATATCAGCTGAGAAAGTCACTCCACTCGTCACTCAAAACAAACGGTAGCGATCTACAGACAATAGAAGCATCTCTCCATGAAAGTCTAAACCGCGTGTCAGACTGGTGTCATTCAAACTCAATGGTCATACACCTGGCCAAAATCAAATCTATGATTATAGCTACCCGCCAAAAAACATCAATTGACTCCCATTTGCCTAAAACTTCAGTTGAATGGCACTTCTATCTAACAGGTACATGAGCATCGTGTTTTGGGGTAACGATAGATAAAGAATTGAAATGGCAATTTCATCTCAATGGTGTATGCAAGGTAGTCTCAAAAACCCGTTTCCTGCTATCTTGATTAAAGCCCTACGTCAACAGTACTGTGCTTTAAGTTTTCTTCAATGCACACATAGTGTCACATATCAACTAGCTTCAACATTGTGGGACGGGAGTAGTAATGTCCACAAAAAAGGCTGAATTCTTTCCATAGATGTGCAGCAAAGGTGCGCCATCTAGCCATACCTCTAACAACAGATGAAAAACTAAAAGCGCTGAACATACTTCCACTGAGTAAGAGCTGTTGGAATTCAACAAGGCAGCATTCATGTTTTCAATCTCGACAGATACTATGCCATGTTATATGAATGCCCTTTTTACAAGATTGAACAGCTCTTCTGGCTCGAAGAAATTCCTTCCCCTCTACCCACATACTGATCAATAAAAAACAAGCCCAGCTTACTCTGAACCATATATCTGGAACTCACTTCCACCTAGTCTACAAAATAGAAA
This sequence comes from Conus canariensis, assembly GCA_033310375.1. Classification (NCBI taxonomy): domain Eukaryota; kingdom Metazoa; phylum Mollusca; class Gastropoda; order Neogastropoda; family Conidae; genus Conus; species Conus canariensis. The sequence goes on from CM065717.1 coordinate 97,272,932, forward strand.
TACGTTAATTTTTTCAAGAAACATTTGCATCAGCATTTTATGTCTAACTAATTTGATTATTTGATTTAAATCATTAGAGTCCATTTGCAAAGTCTTCTGTAAGCCATACTTTGAATACACCGTCTAGACATATAACCTACTCCATTAAATCGCTCATCCCCACTCCCACTCTGTCTACCATCCCTCTTCTCCTCCCCCTACTTACCATACTCCCCCCCCCTCCTTCCAACCTCTCCCTGTAGTTTCGTTTGTTTGTTTGTTTTGTTTGTTTGTTTCCTTCCGTTTGACTATTTACCATGTCATTATTACGTTTATGAATAGTCTGCTTATCATTGTAGAATTAGATTACAGTGTTGCTACCTTGAATCGTCAGAAATAATAATACGTGTTGAATTAATGAATGCATGACAAGGATTTTCATCCTTGCGTATTAAAGATCAGTCAATCTCTCTCTCTCTCTCTCTCTCTCTCTCTCTCTCTCTCTCTCTCTCTCTCTCTCTCTCTCTCTAACACACACACACACACACACACACACACACACACACACACACACACACACACACACACACTGAACACTCGACAGACAGACAGACAGACTGGCTGACTGACAGACTGACTGACAGGCGGACAGATAGACAGAGAGACAGACAAGGACAAGGACAAGGACACAGAGACGGAGAGACAGAGAGTCTTTCTTTCACACAGAAAATGTTTCAATATCAATATATGAAGAAGGGCATACAAATGATGGTGTGTTCATGGTTGCTTTTCTTCTCTTTTGAACGAAAGTCCCAGTCGTTTCAAAATTCGTTGTCTCTGCATTTGTCTGCGACGTTCCAACACACCATTTAATAAATAGAGATACGGCGTCCCACCTGCACTGAAGAAAATAAAGAAAACTGATACGTCACCAGGAACCCATACCTCTTGTGACATCATCATGGCCCATATCGTCACGAGATACCAGCAACAGGTATCTGTGACAGCTGGAGAGATGACGCGACGGGCCGCAATGAGGTCACGAGCCTTGTCGTCACAGGTCAGGAAAGCCAAAGTACTGCTGCGGATAACGGTGTAGATGTAGATTTGACCCACCATAGTCAGTGACATCAGCGTGCTGTTCAGAACTACCAGGATACTGAAGGCGTAGTGATGTCCCCCTGGTCGATCAGCTGGCACAGGCAGTGAAACACAGAGACTGGTCTGACTGAACGTTTTGCCTGATGACATCATGGGAGTGAAGGAGAGACAGACACCGACCAGCCACGCCAGCAGGCAGACAGGTAAAATCGTCTTCTTTCTCCGCGGAGTTGGCACCGTCTTTGACCAGACGAGAAGCACGCACCTCTCTAAGGTCATGCTGACAGTCACAAAGACGCTTACCTGCTCGGTAACAGAGGGGGAAAAGCATTTCCATCCTATTTTCCATGTTACAGATTTTATATTCATTCTGGTAATATAAACTAAAACAATGTCAATGTGTGATATGTAAACCTTTACACTGGCAAAGTGAGTTATGCGGTGTTGCAAGCAAATTCCAACTTATTCCAGCCGTTGAATCAAAGTTGTGTGTAAATTCAATGTGTTCAAATTTGCTCTGTGCGGTCGTCGTTACAACTGACAGTTTAACATAATGACAATGCTTACTGAGTTTGTGAAAATCCTGAATTCGACATGCATTAACGTTAATCCATCCATACTCCTTTTTGTACATCTTTGTCAGTAAAATCGCATAGCATAACCCGATTTATATCAGCCTAGATGAGCTTAATATTATATGTGATGTGTGCAAAATTAATCGTTCTTTCAGTTTCCTTTTCGGAGAAGAATATTCCTGATTCTGCCCACGTATATATCATCTGGAATTTAGTTGCGTGTGTTACGTGAGATTTATGTTATCTTTATTGTGCAAATTGTAAGGACCCTACGTTGAAAGCTTCCCACGTAGTCACTTCTTTTTTGCTTCAATATACATTTCCACCAACAAAAATCAAACTGATTTGTTTGATAAACGTGTTGACAATACAAAGAAAGTCAAACGATTTACAACACACACACACACACACACACACACACACACACACACACACACACACACACACACAGAGTAAAAAAAAAAAAGATCGCACAAGGGCATCTAAATGTTATGTTGTGAGTGTGGCTCGGCCTCCTTCGAGCGTAAGGAGTTCAGGGTCAAAACAAATATCGAGGGGGGGGGGGGGGGGGGGGGGGGCGAATGCTGTTCTTCTCTGAAGACTTTCAGCTATCAAGCTCTTCCTAGAAGTTATCCATACTACAGATGTCGATGGCATGTTAACAGACCGCACAGTTATTTCAGTCTGCTGTAAAACACATATAAAATCCGAAGGCAGCGCGACCAGTTTTGACGTTAACACTAAGAACAAATTACCGTAGAAAACTGAACCATGTATGAAAACGATGCCCATTCCGTTCGTTACCATTTTGTTCTCCAAAGTCTCAGACGATCATTTTTTAGATCTCTGTAATGAAATTGTTTCGTCTGTCACTGTGCCCAGTTGAATTTTTAACTATATTATCAGGACCTGCGTTATCAAACCGTGATGGTCTGGCTTGACCAAGCCTGTTCATATCTTGAAACTTTTTCAGGGACAGCTCGGCATATTAATCCTGCTACGGTCAGCACAAGTGCTGCCAATGCAGACTGGTTGAACACTTATTTCTGTACACTCTTATTTGAGATTCGTTACAAATAATTAATGTTTTACTCGTATGAAGATACTGTTATCCATTTTTCTGAGGAAAGCATGAATTCTATCGCTCAGCTCTATGTCAGAATTGCTAAATGTAAACCTCTCTCTCTCTCTCTCTTTCTCTCTCTCTCTCCCCCCCCCCCTCTCTCTCTCTCTCTCTCTCTCTCTCTCTCTCTCTCTCTCTCTCTTCTTGCGCCGATGACTGATTTGCGTCTGTTTGCTCCAGTCACGCAAAACTTAAGAGAGAGAGAGAGAGAGGAGAGAGAGAGAGAGAGAGGAGAGAGAGAGAGAGAGGAGAGAGAGTTACAGAATGACATATAACCTCATCATTTGAAATTGATGAGCGGCTTGTGTCTTTACAGTGGCACCTTTGGCAGAGTGCCATGGCCACTGCGTGCTTGTTCCACTCAGAGTACAGACAGACAGTGTTGTTGACTTGGGGGTTTAGTTTCCACTGAAAGCCTGTAGAACTGAAAACTCAGTCTACATAAACAAACCGCTAATGCCGAGAACCCAAAAGAGCAAAGATATCAAAACAGTGCTGTGCCACAACTGGAACGTCAAGCTGTCTCCTCAGCCTATTTGATGTACGTGACCAAAATAGACAGTGGCATTAAACGGGCGGTTTGCAAACCCAATCCGAAAGGAGTGAATACCACTTAAAGGTATTGATCATCGAATTCAATTCCTAAAACACCGAAATTAAAGTTATCGGACCGTCAAACAAAAGAAAAAAGCCACAGAACAGACGCAACGCGTCTTTATGTGTTGGTCTATTTCAGTTGGAACAAACAATTCTTTTTTAAATCAGCTAAGTGATTGTTTATGTTTGAAGATTTTCCATTTTGTGTTTCCCGCCAGAAGAACAATATTCGCTATGCATCGTTCCATGTTGTAACTTTTTTTCATTGACTTGCTTTTTGATCCACCTGCTGAGACGTGAAACCGACAACGTGCGAGTGATTTTTTTCCATTCGTTTAGCGGCCCAATAGCTTTGCTTTTGATTTTGTTTGTTTGGTTTGTTTTTGCTTCAGTTACTGCCAGCAGTCACCTCCACCCCCTTTCCAGCCCGACCCTCCACTCCTCTATTAAAACCAATTTGGCGTCATATACTGTACCATGTCAGACCATAGCATTCACGGCAGTTAGTCAGCTCTGTCAGGCCGAAGATTTTGTGTGGCTAATGCAGTAATAAGACAGTCACGTGACGCCCACCCTACTTCCGCCGAAGGAAGAAGCCGGTGTAAACTTCCTGTACCTCATCCTCTCTCGGCCTGCCGTCCAAGCAAGATAAGTCTTGTGCTCTGTCTCGCCTTTCTTTGCCGTTGTGTTAAGATAGCCTTGTGTTTGCTCCTTGCTTGTTTTGTTGTGGCTTACCCTTGCCGGTGAGGCTTTGGTTTGGCGTGCTTTATTGATTTTACTGATTTTATCATACACGCTTCTCGCGTTTGTGCTTTGTTCTCGACATTCGCGACTTGCCACGCTTCTCGCGTTCGTGCCTTGTTCTCGACATTCGCGACTTGCCACGCTTCTCGCGTTCGTGCCTTGTTCGCGACTTGCCTTCCGTGCATCTCGCATTCGGAATTCCGAGCTACACACCGATTTCCATCTCCTCGCTTTACTTAGCCTTACGGCCTTTGTCTGCGAGTCCCATTTCACTTCCATTTGGATTCCTATTCGACGACCTTCCTCGTCGTTCACTCGCTTTCCATTACTTGCGCCGGTCGTTCCGCCATTTTCTGTCGGTCGTTCCGCCATTTTGTGTCGACCGGCCATACCGGCACACATACGATCGCACTGTCTTACTCGAACAGCGCGACTTCTGCGCATTTCCAGCACTATCAGTGCCCCTTCCGAGGTTGATCGAGCTCTTCCTATCCCTCGATCCACCTCTTTGTCTCCCCTTTGCGATCGTGTTTTCCGTGTTTGTCTCGCCACCAGTGCCCAACATGGTGAAGGATACTAACGGGTCGAGCCGCTCCTTTGTTCGCGAGTCGCGCTCTACCCCGGAGGACCCTAGTATCGATTCCAGGGGACAAACCGCTCACACCTCTGAGCGTACGGTCAGTGTGGAGGAGGGTTCCGCGCAGGGGACGTGCGACCAGCTTTGCTATTCCTCCTCTTCACGATCGGCGGACACACGATCGTTGCGATCGAAGTCGAACAGGCATTTGGCCGAATCGAACTTGCAATCGGCCGTCATTGCCGACTGTTTTTCGTTCTATTCTGACTCTAAACCGAAATCCAAGGGCAAGGCCCCCATGAAAGGACCTGCCCGTTCAAAATCTTCCCGTTCTCCAAAATCTTCCCGTTCTTCGGCCAAATCGCCTGCTCAGTTTCCATCGCACAAGGAGACTCTCTATCATGCTGCGTCCGGCGATCGTCGGCCCCTGGGGACCATTGCCGAGACTCGGACCAGCACGGGTGACGACTCGCGGCCGGAATCACCGCCCGTCACCCGATCAGATGAGACTCGTGACGCTAGCTACCCCCCCACTAACGCCACGCAGTCGAATCACGCTCTCCCCAACCGTGTCCGGGGTCAGCCACTACTCGGACACGAGGAGCGTCATCACTCCGGTGGAGGGGCTGTGGGCAGTCTTTGGTGTGACTTCCCCACTGACCACAACCCCGGGTCAGGGACGCAGGCATCGACCAGGTCGGATCTGCGCCCTCACCCCCAATGGTCGAACCACCCCGATCGACCGTTGAACTTTCCCCTAGGGGTACAGGACGTTGGGGAGCGGACTTCTTTCGCTCCCCGGTTGGGCATCGTTCCCGGTCCCGTTCCTCCGGGGGGAGGATCGACCAGCGGGACCAAGGGTAACCTCCCTTCGTCCTCTGAGGTGGATCCGTCGCCGCAGCCATCCCAGTCCGCTCCCACACGGCCAGGAGGCTCGGCTACCGCACCACCCACCGGCCACCTTGCCATGCAGGGGGCCGGCACGGATCGCACCCGGGAGATGCAGGAGGCAGTGCTCTCCCTGGGGCGGGTGCGAGACAGCTCGCCTTCTCGCTACCCTCCCCTTGGTGCCCAAGGTTACCCGGGTCCCCGGGGAGACTCTGCCCCAGGGCCGCCACAGCCCGTCGTACTCTCCGGGGACCGGTGGCTCTATTCCCCCGAGAGGAATCAGTGGCTTAGGGCTGACACTCTTCCAGACTCCTCCTCCGGTCGCATGTGGCATCCTGCCTCTCGGAGCTGGATCGACCTGGGGCCCCCTTCCTCTCGGGCGCTGTCCGATCGGCGATCCCCCAGTCTGCCCGCCGAGTATGGAGCCACCAGGGACCCGTCCTCCTTTTCCCCCATTACCCCTCAAGGACTGGACTCCCATGCACCCCTGCCCTGGCCCTCCGAAGGTGGATCTGATCATCCCCTTCTGGATTACTCTGACCCTCAACTCGAGGACGGGGTCGAGGACTCCCTCCCCCAGTCTGGTGACCTCTCCATCCTGGAGAGCTGGCGTCCAGATCTTGTTGTGAGAGAATCCCCTCCCTCTGACAACATCTTCTCCTTTAGCCGTTTCACTGGGGAGCCCCCTGCCCAGCGATCACGGCCAAGGATACTCGCCCCCCAGACCCTCCCTCCCTTGTGGGACAGACCGGCTTCTTTCGCCAGGGGTGCACATGCCATTCCCCCACCGGGGATTGACTTCTTGTCAGCCCCTAACGCGGCTCCAGTAGGAGCTTTCCTCAAAGAACCGCGTCATGGCCCCCATGTCTTTTCCCTCTTCTCTGCCAATCCGGCCACCAGGGACATTGCCATTTCCTCCGCCGACCTCAGGCTCACGCCCAACCTCGCCCCCCCCACCATCAAGAACTTGATGGAGTGGGATAGAATTGCCAGGACTGGCATTCTCCACACCACCGCGGGACATGCATTCATGGACATGTTCCTGCAGCGAGCGGAGGAGCTCTGGGCAAAGGAGGGCATTACTGCCTCGGTGGCTTCGGACCCCGACGACTCTGAGGCAGATCCTAGCCTGTTCGACGACCCCCTCATGCGTTTCCTGGTCAACAAGATTTCGCATCACCTTTGGGCTGCGGCGGACAGCGCGGCCAGGTGCCACTTTAACTGCCTGTTAGCAGTGAGAGATGCTGTGCTATCTCAGGCCAATCTCTCCCCGGCGCTCAAGGCGGCCTTACGGTGCATCCCAGGTCAGGAACAGTCGCTCTTCGGTGACTATTCCACTGCTGTCATCAGCCTCCTCCCCAGCATCGTCCTCGCCAGCATCGCCCTCCGGGACCCTACTCCCGTCTGGCCCCCAGACCCCAGCCCTACCCCAAACAGGCCCCCCCTCGCACCTCAAGGCCCGCCAGACGACCTTCTTCTGCCGTTGCTAGATCAAAACCGAAAAACCCCCATCAGAATTTTCGGTTCGGCCAACAGGCCCGGCCTCGGAGGTGACTAGTAGACTCACCTTCGGAGGAGCGAGAACTGGCAAACTTCTTGCCCCTCCCCGGCCCCGCGGCCCCTTTGGCAGGCAGCCTGTCCCGACATGCCCACCAGTGGCGGCGTATGGGACTCAACCCTTGGATAGTGTCAGTGTTACAAGAGGGGTTCCGTCTGCCCTGGGCACACGATCGCCCCCCTCTGCTATCCTCTCCTCCTCCTTCCCCTGGTGATCCCCCCTGGCCCAGGCAGAGGCTCTTCGCCTGGAAGTCGAGGACCTTCTTCGGAAAGACGCCATCACCCATATACCCCACCCAAACCCCGGGTTTTACTCCCACCTTTTTGTGGTCCCCAAGTCCTCAGGGGGCTGGAGGCCCATCTTCGACCTTTCTCCACTCAACAAATTCCTCAGAACAACCAAATTCAAGATGGAGACCCGGCCCAGATCAGAGATTCCATCCACCATCTGGACTGGGCCACTTCTATAGATCTGAAGGACGTGTATTTTCAGATCCTCATTCATCCTTCCCACAGACGATACCTTCGGTTCGTCTGGCGGGGACGGGTATATCAGTTCAAGGCGCTCCCCTTCGGACTCTCCCTGGCTCCCTTCCTTTTCACGAAGGTAGTCAAGGAGATGGCCACCCTTGCCAGACAGGAGGACATTCGCCTCTTGGTTTACCTCGACGACTGGCTCGTCTTGGCTCCCACTCAGGCCCTGTGTCAAGCCCACACATCCAAACTTCTGCGCCTTTGCTCCTCACTAGGGTTCGTCACCAACCCCGAAAAATGCGAGCTCTCGCCCAGTCAGAGATTCTCCTTCCTGGGCATGAGTTTCGACACCACCTCCATGCTAGTCTCCCCAACCCCGGAGAGGTCCACCCGCCTGATGGACCTCATCTCCCACCTCCGCCTCTCTCCCCTCGCGTCGGCAAGGACACTGTCCTCCCTTCTGGGGATGATGGAGTCCCTGTCGCCTCTCATTCCCCTAGGCAGGGTCCCCAAGCGACAGCTTCAAAGGGAGTTCTGACGTCGTTGGTCGCAGACCGCCGACCGCTGGGACCAGACCATTCCCCTCGGGCCTTGGTTCTTTTGGGCCACGGAGGAGTGGCTCAGCCCCTCCATCCTGAGCCCCGGGGTTCCCATCTCCCTCCCATCCCAGGCCCTAGATCTTTACACAGACGCCTCCAACTCGGGCTGGGGGGCCCATTTGGAGAGCAGTCATGCCTCGGGGGTGTGGGACCCATTGACTGCCCGTCTTCACATCAACATCCTGGAACTGGAGGCGGTCTGACTAGCCCTCCTCCACTTCCAGACACTGGTCTCGCACCGATTTGTTCTCCTTCTCACGGACAACACCTCGGTAGCCTGTTACATCAACAAAGGGGGGGGGGGGGGGGCACGCTCCATCAGTCTCTCCCTCCGGGCAGAGGCCCTCCTCCGCTGGTGTCACACGCAAGGAATCACCCTTCGCGCGAGACACATAGCAGGGACGCACAACATCCTGGCAGACTCTCTCAGCCGCTCCGGGTCCGTCCTCCACACCGAATGGACCCTCAGCAGGCACACGCTAACCTCGGTGTGGGAACATTGGTTCACACCCATGATCGACCTGTTCGCCACCCGATTCAATCATCGTCTGCCAGTGTATGTGTCTCCCGTCCCGGACCCTCAGGCGTACGCGATCGATGCCCTATCCCTTCCCTGGTCCGGCCTCATAGCTTACGCCTTTCCTCCCTTCCCGATCCTTCACAAGGTGATCAGGAAGGCGAGACTCGAGGGACCCAGGCTCATTCTCATAGCCCCATGGTGGCCCACTCAGTCCTGGTTTCCGGACCTCAAGTCCCTCACTCACGTTCCCCCTCTCCAGTTGGACGCCTGGTGGGACATGCTCAGGCAACCCCGCTCGGGTCGCCCCCACTCCAATCCCCAGGCGCTTCGCCTCCATGCCTGGCTCCTGTGCCAGCCGGAGTGCGAGCATCTAACCCCACCTCCCAAGCGGACAGGTCCCAGTCCGTCCTTAACATTCTCTCTGACGCCGGGGCCTCTCAGGACCTCCGAGACCTAGCAATGGCCTCTCGCAGAGCTGGCACTGAGTCCCTTTACGATTACAGGTGGAGGAAATGGGTCTCATGGTGCAAAGACAACTCTGTCCCACACAATCGCCCCTCAAATATCCAGATAGGAAATTTTCTTTCCCACCTAAAACTATCAGCTAGCTCCATACGGGGCTACAGGTCGGCCATCTGCACGACCATCCGCCAACTGGGCGGACCGTCCTTTGAGAATGACTTCCTTCTCAGAGAGATCTCTAGAGGAGTGGCCCTTCGTGAGGCCCGATCCCCAAGGCACGTTCCCCTTTGGGATCTTTTCACTGTACTCGATGCCCTCAGGAAACCTCCTTTCGAGCCTATCTCCTCCCTCCCCTTCGACCTTCTTTCTATGAAGACCACCTTTCTCCTCGCTTTGGCCTCGGCCAGAAGGCGGAGCGAGATCCACGCTCTCAGCGGGGACCCCAGAGACATTGCCTTCCACACGGACGGCTCTGTCTCCCTTAAGTTCCTTCCCGAATTCTTGGCTAAAAACCAGGAACCCGGTAGCCCTTCCCCCTACCTCATCATCCGCCCATTGGCGGATATCCTAGGTGGAGAGAGCGGTGGTGACAGGACTCTGTGTCCTTCCAGGTGTCTAAGACACTACTGGGAACGTTCACGCCTCAGGCGCGCTTCTCAGAGATGTCTCTTTATTTCCATCAACCCCAAGAATAAGAAAGACATCTCAGCTGGCACTATCTCTAGGTGGCTGTCCAAGACGGTCAAATCGGCCTATGCCCAGACGTCCAAGGTCCTCCCCGTCTTGTCCCCCCGGGCCCATGAGGTCAGAGCACTGGCCGCTTCTGCAGCTTTCCAGCACTCTGTCCCCCTGCACCATCTCCTGGAAGCAGCCTACTGGCGTTCGGAGAATCCCTTTATAAACTTTTATTTAAGGGACATCCGCATGACCAGGGCTGACGGTTCTGAAGGGATATCCTTTGTGGCGGCTAATGCAGCCATATCGGTTAACCCCAAGAACCACTAGGGCACTCGCCCTCCTCCTTTTACGATAAATTCTGCTATGGTCTGACATGGTACAGTATATGACGCCAAAATGGGGAGTTTGTATTATACTCCCTGTTTGGCTAGTATACTTACCATGTCAGACTCTAATGCCCGCCCTACCTTCCCCACTAGCGCCAAGGTCCTTGGGGTTACCTGGCGTGCAGGCCTCGACGAATGAGGTACAGGAAGTTTACACCGGCTTCTTCCTTCGGCGGAAGTTGGGTGGGCGTCACGTGACTGTCTTATTACTGCATTAGCCACACAAAATCTTCGGCCTGACAGAGCTGACTAACTGCCGTGAATGCTATGGTCTGACATGGTAAGTATACTAGCCAAACAGGGAGTATAATACAAACTCCCCATATTCCTAATCTCTTGCCAAGTTTTGCGGCCAGTGTGCTGTATGGGTGTTCCCGCTGCCCCTGTCATACATGGCTTACACAAAAGGCACAAAGGACTACGTCCTCCTGACACATAGGCCCAGGCTGGGGAGTTTTCGCCAGCACACACTGTAGCTGAACTGAACACCAAGGCTACATCAACCACATAGGCCCAGGCTGGGGAGATTTCGCCAGCACACACTGTAGCTGAACTTGTCACGAGCTGGTCTGCTCCTTGTGCATTGGATGGGGGGAAGACGCCCATTACCCAGCCATAATCATTTTCATATTGTTTAGTTGACGTTTCTAGAATTAAGAAAAAGCATTATCCATGGACCAGCCTCGCTTATATCTGCTTTCATCATCTACTGTGAGTGGTTGGCGAATCGATTTGGTGTGTCTAAAGTCAGCATAAACAGCTTGATATGTTTTAATGAGGTTTTGGTTCATTGAGAACAAACAGTCAGTCCTACTTTTAAAAAAGTGTACAGTATGTATCGAATGTTTTCAATCACATAATGGCATTTACCTGGCAGGAGAGGAGGAAGAGGAATGCTGACATCTTGCAGATGATACCTGATCTCCATGCCGTGTCCACCCACAGGTAAGAACCGCGGTACAGATGGTCAGCCACGGATATTACACTGAGGTACAGCGCCAGTGCAAGTTTAGACAAGCATAGGTGAGAAACAAATAACTCAATGGCTTCCATTTCTTTGCGTTCTCGAAAAATTAGAGTTATGACAAAACCATTTCCGAGCAAGATAACGGGTATGAGGAGATAAAACAAAGTGCGCTGCATCTGTTCTCCCAAAAGGTGTTCACATGTGGAAAACACAGGTGAGGGAGCATGGCAGTTCTTCAAGTTGAAGCTGTCAGGCAGGATCTGGATACAACAGAGCTTGGAATTGTCAGCATACAACTCTTGAAGGCTGCTGAGATTCTTCAACAAGGCGAAAGAAAAATCTGATATATCGCTCCCCCGCAGGTCCAGCTTTCTGAGATGAAGATGGACCAGGTCCCCTTCCAGCTTGCTGTTCACTCTGCTGCCGGACAGGCGGAGGTTGGCGAGTCCAGAGAAAGGTTTCAGTCTGTGGAGATCCAAGTGCACCATTTCTACAAAGCGCAGGTCCAGGTTACTGAGGCTTGGAAAGGTCCTGAACGCAGATGACTGGTTAGGGAAAAGAACGGCCAATGGATTGTTAGCTAAGATCAAATGATTTAAATTGCCAACGTTCCCAAGAGTCTCCAATGAAACAGCCTCTAGTTGGTTATGGCTAGCATCGAGCATCTTCAGGTTGGGAAGATGTGGTAGGAGAAGTTCAGACAGCAGACAGTTCGTCAGGTTAAGATACACCAACATTTTGTTTTTGAACAGACTGTCTGCTGTCATTCTAGTGTCAGAGACATCTAAATAACGAACGTCGGGATAATTCTGAACAAAGAATTCAAAGTCACACACAAAAGCCAATCCCTGACAGGAGCACTGGTCAGGACAAGTCATGGAGCAGTACCATTCATCATCATGCTGAGGGCAATGGTTGTTACCGTCACATATGTGATCTGGATGTAGACATACTTGAGACTGACGACAACGAAAGTACCCAGGACATGTATAGGTCTCACAGTCTCTCTCATCTTCTCTGTGAGGACAGTCGTAGACGCCGTTACATCGAACAAACACTGGTAAACGGTACGGCACCAGTGGACATTCAAAATGGGTAGAGGGACACAAAGAACTTGGCTCATATGCAGCTTGTTTCATGGAAACCAATGGATTGGGTTCGTACAAACGAATCAAGGTAGGCAGTCGGTAATCATACTGGATTGGTGACGTGGGATCATTCATTTTGTAGATAAATTTAACATCAACGATGCACCCCGTCTCATCCATGGCGTTCTTGCATTGTGGGCCATACATGTGGCACCATTCTGAGACACTGAAACACTGACAATGAAAAAACGGTTATTGCCGATTGTTATGGATATAAATAAGGCAATTCCTTACCGAATCCGTAGGACTTGGGTCAGCCATTAGTGACATGAACAGGACGCTCAACACCAATGGTGCATACAGGCTTATTGGATGTCTACCGCCACTTTAAAAAAAATAAAAGGAGTTTACGTCGGTATTGAAAACAAAATAGTAATCAGCACGACTAACAAATAATACAATGCATAAAACAAACATTATCGATGAAATCAGATGGGAAAAGCGCGCGCGCGCGCGCGCACACACACACACACACACGCGCGTGCGCGTGCGCGCGCGCACGCGATCTGCTTACCTTACAAGAGGAACATTGCTGTCGTTAGCTTCATCACCATGTATTTTGTGTTTCACTATAAAACGACAGTGTCGACTTGCTCATTATCACTATAACCATGGTACTCATAACTAACAACATGGTTGCTGTAGGCTGCCTAAGGCCCAAGCACACCAGCGTATAGAGCGGTTCACGACCAGATTACGGCCCAACCCTTGACTAAAGTTTGTAAACAAGCTCTTCAACTCGTCGCTTTATCTTGTGATAGTCCTCACTCAGAACATCAAAATCAGTTCATGATAATCAGCATACGATCTCACCCTGTGAACGCTGTGTGCAAAGAGTCAGGACATTTGAAAGCAGCTCGTATCCTTCAATACACGTAAAGTCATCATAACGAATCACTGTATTGGTAGAAAGTTTTACATTGGTCGTTAAAACGATTGTACAACCTCAACGACCGGGGAAAGAAAAGTATTAGTCTTATTCCAAATAATATCAGTCGAAAACTACACATGCATGCGACTTCCACGCGCTTTTAGTCTTTGTGGTTTTGAAAGACCAGGATACGAATATCGCATCCGAAGTTTTTTCATAGGCTAATCTTTATTTTAGAGCTGGATCCATAAAATCATGACACGCCTATAGGCCAATCTCTGTGTTCTTTAGCTGATTGTGGAGATGACCTTATGCTTGAACGCAAGCGCGAGCTAGAGTGTGTACTTATGAATACGAAAACAATTCACACTCATGAACGCACTGAGGTATAGAATGTCATTCGCCTAAAGTAAAGAACTTGTTACTTGAAAAGAATGAAAAGTAGGATGAGAATAAAGCAACGGAGAAAAAGTAATTAATTCAGCTCAAGCGTAGGTGGAGAACAGAGGGAAGGCAGTGGTAGTTGAAAGGCATATGGTGAAGAACGATAATCAGTGAGTGATGGTCAACATCAAACACATATGGTCAAGAACGATAATAGTGAGTGATGGTCATCAAATACATATGGTCAAGAACAATAATCAGTGATTGATGGTCAACATCAAAGACATATGGTCAAGAACGATAATCAGTGAGTGATGGTCAACATCAAACACATATGGTCAAGAACGATAATCAGTGAGTGATGGTCATCAAACACATATGGTCAAGAACGATAATCAGTGAATGATGGTCAACATCAAAGACCTACAGTCAAGAGTGTTGGCCAGCCTCTGACCCATGAGGAAAGGCAGGTCACTCAGTGAGTGAATGGCATCACATGACAGTGCTTCTGCCTACCCTGAAGAAGGGCATTTGTGAAGTTGTTGTTCTGCAAGTGACTAGCTTTGAGGCTGACATAGAAATTAGGAAACAAGACGATATTAACTCAACTTAAAAAACAAAACAAAACATGTTTCATTGCTTTGCTTTATCTTGAAGACAACGTCATCTAGTCACGTGCTGAATGCCAACCAGCGTACATTTGATTATTTTATAGAAATATTGCGTTTAGATATAAGAGCACATCAAAACACTGTTTAGAATAACAAGCAAGGTCAGTGTTCAGGGGTTACAGTCGAGGTCAGGTAGTAACAACTGCTGCCTGCATGGATGAAATCGTCCCACTTCTATGGGACAAAAACTCAATATTGAACTGACGATCTTTCTTGAAATTTGAGGTCATCTATTCAATACCATCTGTTAGCAAGGATACTAAAGCGTACATGACGTGTGGATTCCTTGTGTTACAATGAAATTGGTAGGGATATAAGGATTGGAGAGTGTAAAGTCTAGCGGATAGGAAAAAAATTGGGAGGTTAAGTAGATTATGCTAACATGTTATGGATGGAATGGGTGTGTTGCGGGTGTCTGACTGTCTGACTCACAGAGAAATTATGGGTGCATGCTCGACTTTTCCAATTCACATACACACACCCACTCACCCGAACATTGACAGCCAGGCAACAGAACAACACTTTTTTTGGTTTTATGCTGCCCGAGCCATCAGACAAACATATATATTAAATATAAGTTCATCAGTAGGTCGGCACGCCAACCCTAAGGGGTACACACAGAACTATATATATACTACTTCCAGGTACGTCAAACACATGGCGCACGACACAAAATATGTCTATATATAATTCGCTATCTGCTAGCGCTGCTGGTGCTGGCCGCATCCGGTCCAACACAGTTCTCTGAACAGCGCAGGGTTCCAACGATGTCAAGGAGGATGCTAAAGACGACGAAGACGACGAAGACGACGTCTACAGAGTCAAGTCCGACACAGGACTAATGGAACTTCACAGAGCTGTGGCTCAAAATCACTACCACACTGACGACGTCGCCGCCGATGACAAGGCGACAGTCTCACACAGGAGCTGTGGCTCACACAACAAAACAGAACGCAGCGTGTGTGTGTGTGTGTGTGTGTGTGTGTGTGTGTGTGTGTGTGTGTGTGTGTGTGTGGTGCGTGCGCGCGCGCGCGTGCTTTTCCCATCTGATTTCATCGATAAACAGAACGCAGCGACGGCCTAGCCAACAGGTCGCTGGATCAAATCTCTAGAGCGGCACTCTGGCTTGGCAGCAGCAGCGTCTCAGGCCCAACTGGCTCAGCAGGTAGTCGGTCCCGGGCGCAGTGGCAGGTAGGGTAGTTGTCGGCACTCAGGCCGGCCTCTCCACGCCGACACAAGGCGGAAAACAAGGGGGTAGATCACAGCTACGGGACCCTCAGAAAGTGGCAGCCAGTCCCCTTCAGACCAGGGTACACTTCTACCTGGGGGAACTGATTAACTACCTTGATTATCATGACTACTATTCATTACAATCATGACTACATTCATATTCATTATCCACATCACATTCCACTAGAACTTGGGACAAACATCAGCATATTCTTTCTTCATAACACTACAACATTCCCTTTTCCGGAATCACAACACTACACAGGAAAGGATTTCAATATAAACCTTTCAAAAATCTAGTAGAGAACTATAAAATAGGCATTCTGGCTCACCCACCTCCGCCAGCTCCAACCGGCTGAAGCCGGTTTCGCTGTTGCTCCGCCGGCTTACCCAGAATGCCTATTTTATAGTTCTCTAATAGTAAACACTTTACAAACATACATAATGTGTAGGATTATCTGTTTTTAACACTAATTTAGAAAACTTTTGAGACTTAAGTTTTTGCTTAATCCTTCGTTTTTCTTGATCGTCTTCAATAACATCGTTTTCTTTCATACATTCATCAAATGCGTCTCTATCTTTCATGTGAAATAAAACCACTGTCTTTAATTGTTCTCTAAAGTCTTTTAAAACTGAGTTATATTTCTGACATAAAATCCACACACTTATCCCAGCATGTCTTCCACTGAAAGCCAGTTTCGGCCGAACAGTCATCTATAATAAATTGTGTCTGCGTTCCCCCAAACAGTCTGTACTACCAGTCGGTTGACTGTCAGCTTTTTTGCAAGACCAAGACAACACAATTATAACGACGCAGTAAGTCAGCAGGCCGAGCGTCCTGTTTACAAACTGTGTGTCTCCCTATGTTCTGACCTAAAAATCAATAAAACACGCCTTGCGCGCCTACTGCGTTTCTTCTCTCACCGGGCTTGCGGCGCGGTCTGTTCGCACAGCGGGCGTGCGCTAACACGTTCTTTGCTATAGCGTGAGCTGCCTCTTTCTCTGTTCTTCATCGCGCTTAACTAGTAGTTGCAGGCCAGCCCGACACTGCACAGCGCCTACGCACATCCTGTTCAGTCACAAAGCAAGTGGCTGACATATCAAATGAGAAGTGGTCCTACCAGTTCCACTTTTCGCCCCAAGTCCTTAATTAAGTCACCCCAAGTCCTTAATTAAGTCACCCCAAGTCCTTAATTAAGTCACCCCAAGTCCTTAATTAAGTTCTTAATTAAGTCACCCCAAGTCCTTAATTAAGTTTCCCCAAGTCCTTAATTAAGTCACCCCAAGTTCTTAATCAAGTTACCCCAAATTCTTAATCTAGTTCTTAATCAAGTTACTTTAAGTTTTTAATCAAGTTACCTCAAGTTCTTATCAAGTTCTTATTTAAGTTTTCATCAAGTCGTCATGAAGTCGTTATCAAGTTCTTATTCAAGTCACTTATAATTATTTATTAAGTTCTTGAAATATTACTGCATATCAAATGGATCAAAATGAGATTTTGTTGTTGGCGGTTCTGGTATTCTTTTTTGTTCAGATTTTGTATTTAGTGGCTGTGATTTTTTGGGCTGCTTTGGTTTTTGCTGTCTTTCTTTATATGTTTTATAAACGTAATAACCACCCCCACCAACAGCAATGACGCCAAAAATGCTAACTCTTTTAATCCAAATAATCCATGATGATGTTGCGGGACTTGAAACAACTTGTTCTTGTTGTGGCTCTGGCACAACTGGTGTTTTTTCATTATGAGTTATATTCTGTGATTGCAACATTAATTTTTTTTGTTTGTTCCACTCTGCTAATTTTTTTCCTGCTGCAACGCGCCCAGGATGAGGAGGCTTTTTACTGGTCACTTTCTCCATCAATGTTTTCTGCTGATTTTCTGGCTCGGTCATTTTGAAGGGAAACAAAATCTATATGATTAAAAGTAATTAATCCCATGATTAATGGCGATAACAATGTTCCAAATCTGTAATATAGATCACATCCTAGAGACTCTAATGACTTTGTTAAAACTGGATCCTGCGTTAAATCATACATAAAATCTTGTTCAGAATCAATGGGAGCAAATCTACTAACTAGTTTAGTGTACAAACTAAGAACCGTTTGCCCAACACTTTTTACCATTCTTGACCCCAGTTGCGCTTCATACCTGTTGTGATACTTTACAATGTCTTGCGGCGACATTTGTTGAATCTGTTCTATGCTAAATTCATTTCCAAGGTACTGTTTTGTTTTTCCACACGCCACCAAAGAATACAGCCTTTCCTTTTTGGGCATAATATCTTGGTCATCAACTTGATCATTTGTAAGTTCAGGAAGTAAATCATCGCAGTTCATGTTTTATTAATGAATAAATATTATTTTATTTTTTAAAAATGAGCACCGAAAAAACTATTACTAACCTTGTATACCATTCTGCTGTTATTGGAGGCCTAAGTGTAGGATACACAATGCTTGGTAAAAGCCTGTTAAAAATAAAACCAGCAGATCTTGGCAAACTAGACTTTGAAGACTCAGCAAAGCTGATTGCTGTTATTACAGCTTCATTTGCTACGAAAGATTTTCTAGTTAAGCAAGGAATAATTCCAGACAGTATCAATATGTAAAATTAAAAAAAATACATTTATAAAAATGGCTTCACTCGTAATGATGATTGGTGGTGCTGTGGTTAATGCGCTTGCTTTTAGCGGAAGTAATTACGCATTTAGTAAACTACGGGATGACGGCGAGAGAAAAAGACATAACAAAGCTATGGAGCAACTAGCCGCTGCACAAGACACCTATGAAAAGCAAAGAATGGAGCAGTTAGATTTTATTAACGACAGACTTAAACAACAGGGACATGCAGCTTACACATTTAAAGATGTTGATCAAGCAATAAAAGAATATTATCTTGTAACAGGCAAGCCAATCGAGACATTGCCTCCACCAAAATTCAGCGATTTTTATCAACCATCAGAAAAACAAAAGATGCAAGAAATATTGTTTATTGTCTTTGGCATGACCGCTGTGTATTTTGTTGCACAAAGTATTGGCTGAATAAAAATGTACAAAATCTATTATTCTCCAAAAGGATATTGGAAGGGAATAACAGCAATTAAAAAGCTTAGCCAAGCAGCGGGAGTCAGTGAACAAACAGCAAAAGAATGGTTATCTAAACAAGCGATTTGGCAAATTTATTTACCAGCGCCTAAACGAATACAAAGACCACACTTTGTCAACACAATACCGAACGACACCCATCAAATGGATCTTCTATATTTACCCCATGATACGATTAGACGAAAAAGATTTAAGTACGCACTTACAGTCATTGACATAGCTTCAAGATACAAAGATGCGGAACCATTAACACAAAAGAGTGCTTCTGCTGTTGCTGTCGCTATACAACTGATATATCAACGAGGCCCCTTAACTTATCCTCGCATGATTCAAGTCGATGATGGGAAAGAATTTAAAGGACAAGTGAATCAATTATTGTTAAAACATAGAGTTACCATTAAAAGAGGCATTCCGGGTGTTCACAGATCACAGGGGTTGGTTGAAAACTTTAACAAACAGTTATCTGAAAGACTTTTTTCCTACCAGTATCACAGAGAGCTGATTGACAATTCTCGCAACACAGAATGGGTAAAAAGACTGCCCTCAGTTTTGCGCGCAATGAATAATGAAGAATTTAAAGGTCTAAAACCAGTACAAGCAATCAGAAAACAAACAATAAATGTTGTTGAAGGAGAGTCTTCATCAAGCAAACTATTACCATTTGGTTTGAAAGTAAGGTACCTTTATTCGCCGGGAGAAGCAGAAGGGGACACTCGCATCAGGGCAACAGATCCAGTTTGGAGTGTTGATCCATATGAGATAAAAAAAATTGTGAAAATGAATCCGCCCGTGTATTATTTACGAGAAACTGACACAACAAAACGACCAGCCCCCCGAAGATCTTTTGTGAAGGAAGAACTGCAGATAATCCCTCCAGACACAGTCGCTTAATTATTTTTTAATTTAAATTAAAATGGCGGCAAGAATGGAAAAGGAAGAATCCTTACGTAAAATGGCACTGGAAGCAAGAATGGTGAAGGAAGAGTCCTTAGAAATAATGCGAGAAATATTTGATTATAATCTTGCTATTAGACTAATATTTAAGAAGATTGATTATGCCATGCTAGACAAAACCTCAAATTTTGATTGGGAATATATTAAAAAAATTCGAGCGCATTTAGCAGTAATGAAAAATAATTTGGTTGAATTGGGTGATGATATAGTTAAGCTTAACGAACTGTTTTAATCTACGCAAATACATTTGGGTTTAAAATGGAAGCTCAAAGGGAAATGGCAGAAATGGCAAAGGAAAAGTCTTTAAAATTAATGCAAGATTTATTTGAGTATCAGTATATCATTAAAGAAGTATTTGAGAAGATTGACAATCCTTGGCTAGAACAATCGCCAGACAATCGCTTTAAACCCCAAAGCTTTTATTTTGATTTATGGGTATGGGAACATGAATATTGCGAAATGACAAAAAAAATTAAAGCACATCTAGCATTAATAAATAATATTAATTTTGCTAAATTAGATGATGATATAATTGAACGTGCGATTGCTGAAAAATATAAGCCCATATGATTATACTATTCTCCAATGCCCGATTGCATATGAAAACTCTGGATTAACAAACACACGTTTTGTGTTTGTTCTATCTAATGACTTCTTTGTTACAACAGTTGTGTTGATCTCATGTAGATTAGATCGTAGTTTTACGTTGTCATGATGAAAAGTCTTATTGTCAAACAATGCTTTTTTATAGTTGTCATGGGATATGCTTGACTGCACAACACTGCGAGATATTCCCTTTGCTTTTTTAACAACTTTTTTTTGGCTTGAAAGACTGTACATTTTCGACCTCAAACCAACAAACTCCTTGATCACACCTCCAGATAATTCATCCTTCATCTTACCTAAAACCTTCTTATTAATATCTGAATGCAAAGGCGAATCTTTAGGGTAATCAGATGTGTCGTACCATCCCGCATGCCCTTTAGCTACTTCTAATTCCATGTCTTTGTAAAAATCTTCAGTAGGGATGTCGATTACAAAGGAATCTGTATCTGTGTAAAGTACTTTGGACTCAGGATACAAGGGCTTAAAGTAGTCGTAAAGAAATTCTAACATCAAAAGCTTTGATAATTCTAAAACAGTAAACCCAATAAAAACGGGCTTATCCAATTTGACTTTCTTTTTTTTCATCATTATGCCAAAAAGCTGATCATGAAATCTTCTGAAGTCCTGATAATTAGGTTTTGAAGTCAACTTAATTGCAACGTTTTCTCTGGTGACCAATCTAACATCTTTACGCTTGTGCGGATTTTCCATAGTCTTTCCAAAACAGCTGTTGTTCATCAACTTGAAAAAGTCTTTTTCTGAAGCATCTGTGGATTTAGTTCTGAGATCAGTGTTCTTCATTATGTATGGTTTCATGAACTGTTCTTGATCAAAAGCAATTATACGATGAACAGCTGTCAACTTCAAACCATGTCTTAAATAAAATTGAAGAAGTCTGTAATGACAGACATAATTTTTTTTGTCACGAAGATTAGGCACAAGTTTAGGTGGTTCTGTCATTGACACTTTTAGACTTTCTGCCGCTAATGGATAGTCATTATGGTAATCATGAAGTTCATGAGGATATTCTAAATCAACTTCTAGAATGAGACCTCTTTTACGATCAGCTTCTAGAGTAGGTAGCCATTTTAAAAACTTTTGAATGTCTTTGAGTCCTGTGTACATTTTAAAGTTACGTAATGGAAGTGATTGCGCCATTGCCCATCCATACAGATTGTTTGCATCTAAATACATAAGATAGTTAGACCTTTTACTTGGATCATAGTCGTCCAAGTATTTGTTGTTTGCTTTACAGTAATGGTGCGACGCCATACTGATTCCCCCACGCAATCCGTTTTCAATCATCTGAAGCATTAGCAGGTCAGACAATAAATCAATTTGTACTCCAGTAAATTTTAAGAAAGCGTCCCAGCTCATCCCGGGCGCAGAAATGTAATGCGCGGGATCCAGGCTGTAATGTTTCATGCAGGTCTTCCTATAATTTTCAAAGACGTCCGCCAACAAACAGGTATCCGCCATTAAATAGGAATCATGATAGTCTCCCATCGTTTTACACTCTAACTTCTGCCACGCATCTTGAGCATGCTGGTAATCAGAATCACTGATGTCCTTTCCTCTGAGACTAGAAAAGAACGCGCCTTTAGGCGGAAGTGTATCTTCGTCAAACCTTTGCCAACTGTTCATGTACTCATAAGGGTAAACGCCCTTTCTAACAAGAGTTGGGTCAAAATAGTGATCTGTTATTGGGCAGGACTTTAAGGACATAGCCAGTGACTCTAATGAACCCATCATGTGTTGCATAGAGTCGTAGAAAGACATGTTATTTAAAGTGAAACACATGTACTTTTCTGATGACTGTGCAATGCATGACACCCTGAAGTCGCTGGTTACTGCTTGCATTATAAGGTGAGAGTCGTAACCTCGCAAGTTGTGAAAGAATATAGGCAGCTTCCATGTCTTTGGTTCAAACTTTAGTTGAAGATTGCATTTACTGTGTGCTGCTCCTCTGAACTTTCCACTAATGTGATCATGGTCTCTTACTGTTGGATTCTCTGCGGAGAGGCCTAAACCACAAATCCAACAGTGAGTGGCTGAGTCATACTGTTGTTGGTCTTCAGGCGTCATTATGATTTCAGATAAGTTTAGATTATTAGAACAGGCATTACGCACTTGCTGCATGCGTTTTAAGAAGTATTTTGCAGCATTTGGTCCTCTGTATAATTCTGGCTTTGAATGAGCGCCATCCGACCTAACAATGATGAAGGCAAATGAGCAAATCTGATGATTACTCATTAAGACTGTTTTAGGAAGTTTCTGTGGGGTTGGTCCTTCATAAGGAACAATGAGTGATTCGAAGTCTGCGTAAACAACATATGGACTAGTTTGCAACCGTTTCCAGTTCTTAAAACTAACTTTACTGCCTTCTCCGGGCGTAATTAGTTCTGTATCACAGTCAACTGGACTAAGACAATGTTTTACATGTTCGCTCGCAGCTTGAACGGACGGAATTCTTGTTAAACATTTTCTACAGAATTCTTGTTTGCTATGTTGTTTTGTAGTATGCACTAGTAATCTACTCATTGTGCGTATTAGAGTGTAGTGCAACCCATTAAGGCTTTGCATTAGGAGTAAGTCTACATGACTCCTGGTTGGTTCGCCTATTGTTGGACTGTTCTTTGATACTCTAATTGGCAGAAGGTTGGTTTCTTCAGACCATGTGTAGACATTAACAGTTATTGGTGGATTTTGTTTTTCAAACTGATCAATTTTGTCTACAGCCATAGGAAATTCAAGACCGTTAAAGTTAAGATCATTGGGCCACTGTAAATAGTTAGATACTCTCTCTGCATTTTTGGCAACGTGATGCAGCCTAGCAAGAACGCACCACATAAAACATTTGTCGTCTGAATTTTTTATGTTTAAAACTGCTTTCTTTGCAACTAATGTTGGAGGCAGTGGAATGTAAGACTTGCCTACAATTGGCTCATACTTAGCCTGTCTTAATCTGATGTCTAGGACTTCACCCTCTGACCAACCAGAGCCTCTCATTTTAGCTGCTTCAGAGGCTTCATTAAACTGTGTAAGAAGTTGATCTGCCCAACCGGGTGTTAAGTCATTATGAGAAAGAATAGTCTGCTGTTTAGTTGAGACCCAGACTTCTAGATTTTCTTCATTTATTGTTATATAGTCGATTAAAACAACTAACCTTACTTTAACTGGAGGGTTTATTGTTAGTTTACTTGGAACTTGAGAAATAGCATGTACAACGCTTGCCTGTACCTTTGTTGGATCAATAACTTCTAAAACGACCTCATTTAAAGCTTTTGACAAACGCTCTTCCTCGAGCATTGCTTCAAACAATTCATCTGAACCTTCATATATCTTATCCATGCTGAGTTTCTTTTCTAACTCAAAATATTTATTTAAATTAAAAAAAAAATACTTAATCAGAATCAATATCAACGGTCTTTTTGTGCTTGGACTCATAAACTAAAGTATAAACGCCCTTTGGGGTTGTTAATGTGAGCTGTTTAGAACAGAGTTTAATGTTTCGTTTACTTTTTTTAAACATTCCTTTTTTATCTGGTCGGTGTCTGGTTGTTGAGAAAAAGTTGCCCTTGCCTTTCTTTGAAGATCAAACTTTTGTCTTTTGTAGTCCTCAAAATCAGCCTGTAGGCGACTAAATTCTTCATCCGTGATGTTTGAGTCAGCAAGTGCTTTATTTATTGTCAGTTTGAAGGAACTAAGTTTAGCTGTTATTAGTTGAACCATAGCTGTGTGCTTTTGGAGTTTAGCTTTTATTTTTTTGCTGACAGCACTTACAGCCAATGAACACAGGCCAAGAGTTAAAGACAAACCACCTAGAGGTATAGCTACCGGTGCACCTACGCCTGTTGCTAAGAGACCTACACTTGTTCCTGCTGTTAAAGCACTAACCGCCGATGCTCCAGTATTAACATATGTAACAGCATTAAAGACAGCAGAATACCTTCGTTTGGTTTTGCTGTATTTTGAAAGGTCCTGCTCTAGTTTTTGTTGCATTTGTGTAATGTTGGTTAATCTGAAAGTTTTTATGTCTACAGCAGCAGCTATCTCTTCTTTGGGCACTTTTGGATAAGTCGTAACAGACATGCTTTTTTAAAATAAAAATAATTTAGTATTGGATATCTTTTAATCTGTTATCTTGAATATTCAGCTGCGCATCATATATTAAAAACAAATGTACATTAAGTGGTTTATCACTCTCTTTTTCTTTATCAATTTGAATGTTTATTACGTCTTTAACTGTTCTCCCACTCCCATGCAACTGATTATCCTCTGTTGACCTTAGGTCAATCCACAAACCGTATTTCGTTGTTAAATATTCATCAAGTCTAACACTGTGAAGGTGTAGATCTTTAGACGCAAGGTCTACTGTTGGACTTCTAGACCTCCCGCCTCCAAACAATTTTCTTATTTCATCAAAATGATGATAAGGTTTAAGCCCGCTACCGTAGACTTGGTTAGGACTACCCTCAATTGAACATTGTACTTTCGTTATTTTAGGATTAATAAATTTTTCACTTTGTCTTTTGAATGGTTCTTCATCTTCACACAGCAATAAAATACCTTTAAGGGATCTTGCTGCAGCACTAAAACTAAAGTTCCATATTGTGTCTGCCCTGCTTTTAGGATATTTAGTATGATGAATCACTCTTTCGTAATATATTGCTAATTTTGACTGATATTGTTGCTCAATCAGCCTTGCTAAGTTAGGGTTGCTAACAATGTCAAACTCTAACGAGATGTCGAAAATGCTGTACTTGGAATCAGTGTCTGTAGATTTAATGACACATTTGTATTCATTAAAAGTTAGTTCATATGACAATCTGTCTTTTAATGCTCCTTGAAAGTATGGCGCATGCGCTTTTAACAACTCAAAATCTAAGGGTATAGAAAAGCGATTTCCATAAGCAAAACTTACAGCTTCATACTTGTTGCCGGCTTTAGCGTCTTCGGCGTCTATTCTGTGTTTTAGTGCTTCGTTATTTTCGATTCCTTGAAACGCAAGATCGGCCCTTTCATTATCGGTTAGCCATAGATCAGAATAGATTAAAAATATGTCTGCATTGTGTAAAGAAAATATTTCTTGCCCCTCAAGTTTTATAGAAATTTTCTTAACGATTGCCCGTCCCAGATTCTGGACTACTGTCCTGTTTTCGTCTGTTGCTGATTCGAGTTCTATTTTGAAAGTAAGCCGTGCAGATCCCGGCACAATCACTTCATCTGCTCCTAGGTCTGGAAATTTAACAGTAAGAATTTGATCTGAATCAATAGTAGATGGATTATTTGGAACAATAATATTCTGTTTATTTCCCTTCACGCCAAAGGGCTCTTTCAGTCTTCTATGCGGGTCAAGAATTGAGCCATATGCTTGTGACATTTTTTTATAAAACAAAATAAAAAGTTAATTATTTAAAAACATGGCAGAAGAAGATTATGATGTTTTTGATCCTGGAGACGACATGAGTGAAATGACGCCTTTGACACATCCATTACAATCATTGCGGCGTGAATTAACAGAAAGTAAGGTCAAATCATTTTATCAAAGTTTAGGCCAAGAACCTCCTGATTTTATAGACCCTAATGATTTTGAAACAAAAGATGGCCATTTGATTTTTAAAAACGAGCAAGGACAACCTGTACAGCTTACATCTAAACCAGACCCATCAAAGTTTTTAGCAAAGACTACAATTAGACAAAGGCTCAGTGTGAGCGATCAAAATCGCCTTGGCATTGCTAAACCGCGAAGATTAGACAGTGAGGCAGTTGCTAAACTTCAAAACACACTACAGAAACTCCCAACAGAAAACCAAATTCAAAACATACCCCTTAAAGATTTAAGCCCAACAGCAGACGAAATAATACAAGCAGAAACCAGTTTTTCAGAAGTATTAAAAACTATGCACGATCCGCCGCTACCTATGAGAGAAATAACGGCCCTTGATCATGCTTTGAAAAGCATCAGAGGTGAATTAACAAACAATTTAGCAAAACTGGGTGAACTAGATGAGCATATAAAAAGAGAAAAAGAAAAACTAGTTGAGGCTGATGACCACAACTTAGGACCTGGTGTTAAAGAAAGAATAACACAAAGACTAAAAGATCTTGAACAAGAGAGA
This sequence comes from Conus canariensis, assembly GCA_033310375.1. Lineage (NCBI taxonomy): Eukaryota > Metazoa > Mollusca > Gastropoda > Neogastropoda > Conidae > Conus > Conus canariensis. The sequence continues at coordinate 97,299,247 of CM065717.1, forward strand.
TCAGCAAGACTAGAAGTGCTGTCTACTAACCGAGAACAATTACGAACTCAAGTGAGCAGAATAAGAGAAACTATCCAAAGAATTTTGTATGAAGACACAACGTTAGCAGAACGAATAAAAACACTGTTTAGAGAGCAAGGTGTCACATTAGCGAGCGTTATAACAGCCTTAGGATTTGCAATAAGTACACTGGTGATGGCTCTTACAGGCGGCGGTGGTGGGGGAGCAGTGCCACCAGGCCCGCCAACTCCGTCGTCAGATAAATCATGGGCACAAAAACAACTCGATCACCTTGCAAGTTTATTAAAAAAATTAGCCAGTAAAGCAATAGACTCTTTACCTGGTATAATAGGAGGGATCGTTAGCTGGCTTTTGTCTGCCGCAAGTAAAGTAGTTGGCTTTATGGCCGAGCACTTATGGGCATTAGTTGTCTTAATAGTTGGGTTACTCTTTAGTAAGATAAATACCAAGTAATCCTAGGGCAGTTAATCCAATAACAAGTGCCGTCTTTTCATATTCATGGTCATTATTTCTTGGGACCACAGGGATTGAATGGGGGGGTTTGGGGGGCTCGGGGATTGGTGGGGCTTCTTTTTTATTGCTATTGCTGGCTTAGAATTTATGTCGTTTTTTCCGACCTTCTCTTCTTTACCAGCCACAAGGATTTCATTATTATAGTTTATTATTGTTCCTACCTGGAGCCTGAGGTCAGAAGGTAGCATGTATAAACCAGTGCCGACAGCAAAGTCTACTTTCGATCTTGCAAATTGTAAAACATTTTGGTACCTTTTAATACTTGAAGGCAAATCAATTGCAGAATTAATAGAATCCTCTAAATTTGCTAAATACTGTTTTTGGGCGTCAAAGCCAGTAGAAGGATCAGTTATGTTAGATCTCGTTTGTGCTTGCGAACCTAGCAAACACCAAACATAAGTACGAATAGAGTCGTTTATTCGTTCTATTCCCGCTTTTGTTAGGCCCTTAGAAGTATCCAAAATAAATGTTGTCCATGCTGTTTTATGCTCTTGCTCTATGGACCCGAGGTGAACAGTTGTGCCTGAAGAGAAAGATGTGTAAGGAGGATTCCAATCATAGTTATACTTTCTGTGCACGCCCCAATAATAAAGAGTGCCTAAACCATAATTAAGATCCAACTTTTGTCTAAAGTATGTCTTTGGGTTAATATCAAATTCGTTACAGATCCTTTCAAAAGCCTTGTAATCTATTCTGTTGCTGAATGGATTAAACGTTTTGTCATTTGGTAATGGCGCTTGCAGTTCAGACAAAATACGCCTGAAGGTGTAATAGAAATGAAATCTATACACTGACCTCACCAAAGGATCAGGATGATTTAAATGATCAGCATACGACACTCCACACCCAGTTGATGCACAAAACACAGCAAAGTTTAACTGGTTCTGATAAAACTGCATCGGATGACTGAACCACACTTTCGGGATGTAGTCGTTTTTAATAGGAGGGTTAAGATAACGATCCAATGGAGTACTAACCTTTACTTGAAAGGCGTCAGACTGAGTCACAGAAATGTCAAGGGTGTCAGTTGTTATATTTTTAGGACTGTAGTGCGGCCCAACAGAATATTTTGCATTAGTATATTTGAATGCACTCATTTTTAAATTTGTTTTAAAAATGTTTGTAACAATAACAACTCAAGACAGTCCTTCGTTTTTAGAATATGCTATTGATAATAACTGCGGAACCCAAAGGGTTGCACTCCATGAAATATTCTACAAAGTCGTATGGTTTAATATAAGTCAATCCAAGCTGAATAATGTAATTCAAAAACTTGACAGAAGAGGAGACGTAATTAGCCAGTTAACCATACCTGATGGTTATTACGGGTTTTGCTCGCTAAAAGAAGCAATGAGTAACTTCGACATTACTCTCAAACTTAACAATGCAAATTTGAAAATAATGTTGACATTCAAACCTGAAGAAGAAGAAGAAGTAGAATACCTTTTTGATGTAGAGCTAGCTAAAATGTTAGGCTTTGCAACTGACAATCAATTCAGTCATATATTTATAGTTACACCAGACGAAACTACTTATGAGGGAGAATATCCGCTCGATCTTGCATTACATTCATTACTCTATGTTCATTTGGACGAGCTGAGCACTGATGAAAACTTATATGATGGAAGGCCCTCAACTGTTTTAAGAGCTCTTCCATCAGGGAAAGCTGCATATTGCGATTATGAATTTATACAATTCCCTAATTTACAGTTTAAAAGATTAGCTTGTGGGAGTGTCACGGTCGCTAAGCCGGACGGCCCTACCACCCCTACCCACGCCTATCACACCCTAGGTCAGACAACACAGCACACTAACACAGTTTTACAATCACGCACGCTTCTTTATTTCACACACACTCCATGGCGCCACCACTCCCGCACATCCACAACTGCACCCAAGTATCCCAATTCCCGCTGACTCACCCTACTCTAATATAAAGACCTGGAAGACCCTAACCTAACCTAAAACACCAGTTGCGGTATATCACTGTGACCTGGGGACACAGCGATAGCCCGCACACGTGGTGGCTAACTACTAGGGACAAGGATTTACCAAAGGGACTCTAATCTCTTAACGACCGCTACCACCCACACCTCTCCCCAGGACTCACCCTTCTCTTTTAACCCGGGACCACTACCAAACTGGTCGCTGCGTCCCTAAGGGAGGCAACGACAAGTACCCTACACTGTGCCGGCCACTACGTCCTAAAAGGAGGCAGTAGCTAACACCCCTAACCCTACTACCTAACGCTACACCCCTTCTATCACAAACATGGGACAACCCATCCCGGCCCGGAAAGCTCCAGTCCTCGGCGCTGTACGTGGCCCCTCACAGGCTGACACCTCCCCGGAAGACTCTGCACCCCGGCGCTGACCGTGGCTCCTCCGCGGGCCAACACCCTCCCCGAAGACTCTGCACCCCGGCGCTGACCGTGGCCTCCCGCGGTCTGACTCCTCCCTGCGATGGGCACGACACCCAACGTACACACAACAGACGCCCTCTCGACGGGTCCGGGGCTCGTAGGACGCCTCCTCCTCTGAAGGCCCCGCCGGACACCAAGGGTGAAAAAGGCCTGGTGCAGCGCCCTCTCACGGGACGCCTAAACAGGGACGAGGAACCAGTGCCGGAGAACTCCCGGAAGAGCACCGGTAGCCGGAGGAGAGCTGCCCCACAGAAGGCAGACGGCCTGGGTGGTCTCCCTCTCCCGGGAAAACAGGCACTGGAAAGTGCCGCTCACCTGCCGGCACGCGGCAGTAGACTGCGGTGATCTGGCCCCAGCCTCAGGACGGAGCAGGATACCTGCTGACACAACTGGACATACAGACGATCAACCACACCAGTTCTGCAACTGGCTGACAGTGGCTGCAACAAGGACGACACCGACTCAGCACAGGCCAAGGGCACCCAAACCCGATGAGGACCTGGCTCTAACTATGACTTGAAGTCACTCTTCAAAAACTAACGGCGCTGCCGCCGCACCTACAAGGAGTACGTCCACTCCGACGAACACCAGGGACCGAAGTGAAGCTACCCCAACGCATTCCGCCCTGGTCGGAATCAAGCGAACTCTACTCATCACACAAAACAACGATTGGTCAGAGCAGTGTATCCCTCCGCAGAGCTGACACACCTGACCAACGGACTAGTTGTTGCTCGTGCAACAACACGACAATTTACCACAACAACTCACAGACTTGACAACACAACAACAGCCGATATCCTGCCCGCCTTCTCTGGTGTAGAACCAAAGTAACAAAAGGGTAACAATCGGGAACGAAACCAACCTCCCGCTTCCATTCCATTCCTTCAATAAGTGAAGACTGGAATGAAAGAATATTGTATGTCCTATTTCCCCAGCCTCCTACCTAGCCTAATCTTTCTACCTAACCCTGAGGAACTTAACCTAACTCTAGCTAACTAAATCCCAACCTCACATACGCGCGAGCGCGCGTGCACGCACACACACACACACACACACACACACACACACACACACACACACACACACACACACACATACACACACACTCGCACGCATACTCGCACACGCTCTCTATCTTGGACCACCACTACTCTTAAACACGTGGACGTACTAGTTTAGTACCCGCCGATCGGTGACACACCCCGCTGCCTAAGTTTTAACTACAGGTTAAAACCAACAACAACTTCTCACTCGATCGGCGTTTTAGCCACACTCTACCTATAACAATCCAATTCCCCATCACTCACTCTGTCCTACTGTTACTTTTGATGCACTCCAAAACTTCCATCCCAACAACATCAACTTTTAAATACATCAACAATCACAGGTTACATTAATCAACCTGGTCTAACTCTGCCTCGCACGACCTTAACGCAGGCACTTATGGGCAGCCGTTACACTACGCACCACTTATGAATTTTATAACTGAGGCTGCTCTGATTACGCACAACTGCTGTGTAACACGTGCTACAAATACCACACCCTCAGTAACACTTTGCTATGCCATTCTCTACCCATGACACATGCATAGCTTCAATAATGTCAACTTCTCACGACACAGGTTAATGGAACCCTCAGGTTCTCTCTCTCTCTCTCTCTCTCCCTCCCTACAGCAAGCGACTCAAGAAGTCTGCCGCCACATTGGCCTTTCCAGACACTGCCTGCACCGTAAACTGAAATGGCTGCAGCTGCAGTGTCTACCTTGTGATCCTCCCACTAGTACTCTAGACCCCACAGCTACCTTCCTGGGTTTCGTCCTCAAATGAAAATGTCGCTTGTACGTGCAAGCTGCTGTTGCCAAGTTCTTCTTTGCCAACTCACACGTCTTAGCTATTTTGTTCCTTAGGCTGACGACGTACTCTGTAGCTGTGCAGAGCTCTTGCCTCTCGGGTTGCAACCACCGATCTCTCAGTATCTGCATGGGCCTGCGCATCAGTGGCATCCTTACAAGGGGAACTCTTGAGACTCTTCCCTTGTCCACAGTACGCTGACACTGGGAGCATGACTGGCAGTACCGACGAATGTCAGCATGCATGCCTGGCCAATAGAAATGGCGACCAACTCGCTCCTTGGTTCGGGTGGTACCTAAGTGTCCAGACATGGGTACGTCGTGGCCTAACTTCATCACCGTGGTCCGTAGTTCTGCTGGGACGCAGATCTGACTCGCTACGTCCTTGGGACCCTCAAACCGCCTGACCAGTACACCAGACTTCCGAGCGTACTCGACTCGTCCAAACTTGGTGTGGAAGTGCGTCCCTGCTTCACACGCACTCCGAGCCTTCCTCAAGGTTTCATCCTGGTCCTGCATCTGAATTAACTGCTGGGTAGAGGTGTTCAGAATACATTCCTCGACGGGCAGTGGTACAGGTTCTTGCTGCTCCCTGGCTCTCTGCGCGCGTGTCTGCACTGCCCCTACCAACGCCGGGTCTGCGTATACAGGCACACGTGTCCAACCGGGATCTCCTACTCTCTTTGCAAAGTTTCCGATCAGGACTTCCTGCACAGGGCTATTCATGACCAAAACCTCCAACTTCCCTGCGATGAATGGTGACTTCAACTCTACTACCGCCACAGGTAACACAGACCTACATCTGGATTCAGCCAACACTACTGGGACTGTCTCTCCTGTGTACGCATCTGCCGGTACTAACCACTTGGCCACTACGGTGTGTCCGGCACCAGTGTCCCGTAATCCATTGGCCGGAGACCCGTTAACTTCTACGATGCACGCAGGCTCGTACCGCTGCTCAGCGCATGGGCGACACAACGTAGGGACTACACGAGCTTGGGGCTGGTCACAGCAATGAACAGCGCCAACAGAATGGGGCTCAGGGCATTTCCTAGCGATGTGGCCTGGCTTCTTGCAGTTGAAACAAACTATGGTCGATCTAGGCCCTTCTGATCTCCTGTTCAGCTGCTGTAGTGCTCTGTCACTTTGTTGGGACCTCCCTGCGGGCTGGCTCCCTGCTGTTTCACGTGTATTACCCAGGTTGGGTTGGTTAACTGTTCGGTCTTGTCTCGCCTTCCTCCCCAGTCTTTTGGCCTCTGCCAAAACAGTAGCTTCTGTTGCAAGTTGTTCAACAGTTTTCGGGCATGTCTTCCGGACCTCGATCGTGAACTCTGGAGACAATAGCTGATAAAACTGTTCTTGGAACAGCAGATCCTTTACGTCCTCTGCCACACTCTCATCCTTGCCCGCTGCCGCACACCAGAGGGAAAACCACCGCTTCATCCTTCCCAGCATCGGGCCAAAAGTCTCAGCAGCGTCCTTCTTGATGCTCCTGAACTTTTCTCGGTAGGCCTCAGCATCTAGCCTAAAGTGGCTTAACAGGGCGCTCTTTATCTGATCATAGTCGCCTAACTCATCCGCACTTAACCGCATCACCGCTTCTCTAGCCTTTCCTCTCAGCAGAGACATCAGACGTGTGGGCCATGAGGTCTTGCTCCACTTGCACATCTGGGCTACACGCTCAAATTGGGCGATGAAAGCGTCCACGTCGTCGTTCTCTCCTAACGGCTCAAGGTGGACATGCTTCATTTCTTCCACCTCGATCAAGTGTTTCCTATGCGCTGCTTCATCTAAGGCCTGTCTCTCTTGTATGATTAGCTCTCGCTCTCTTGCCTCTAACTCGGCTTCATCCCTTCGTTTCTTAAGATCTAATTCGGCTTGCCGTGTCTGAGCTTCTATTTCTCTTATCGCCCTTTCTTCCTCCATCTTCTTCCTCTGCAGTTCCAATTCCATCTGTCTCGCTGCTTTCTCATCTTCGATCTTCTTCTGCTTCATCTCTAGTTCCCTTTGCTTAGCAGCTTTCTCCTCTTCATCCTTCTGCTTTAACCTTTCCTTCTCCTCTTCGATCTTCTTCTGCTTCATCTCTAGCTCCCTCTGCTTCATCTCTAGCTCCCTCTGCCTAGCAGCTTCCTCCTCTTCTATCTTCCTCTGCTGCATCTCTAGCTCCCTCTGCCTAGCAGCCTTCTTCTCTTCAATCTGCGTCCGCTGCATTTCTAGCTCCCTCTCATCCTTCATCTTCTGCCTCACTTTCTCCTCCATCCGGAGCTCCAATTCTGCTTCTCTCGCCGTCTTCTCATCCTCATTACGTACCGAGTCTGTGACGAACTTGGCGAGGTCTCCCCCAGCTAAACCCATCGCCGCTCCCAACTTGGCAAACTTTGCATAAGCCCCCGTCCCCTGTTCTCGATCCACCCCCGCATCCTGGTCACTAACCTTAGGTTTGGTATCCGCCATAGAGGCCTGTGGATCCATGACACTATCGGGGTCGTACTGCGGATGGGCTCGGGTGTGTTTAGACATAGGGTACCCCTACCACCACAGAGCTAGCAACAGACAGTATGCGATCTGAGCGCAACTGGAGGTTCCTGACTACGCACTAGCCCCTGAAGCAACTCAGCACAAGTACACAATACTCTCAATGAGTCACGCACAAAGCATAACTCCACCCACACTTGTGTACCTCATACATATACCCCCATGGGCTCCAACCCATATAATACTACCAATGCACTGTCTGGTCACTGACTGAATCACGTGACACCGTGTGTCCACCGTCCACTGTGCATGCGCACCAGTTACCCACAGTCACAGGCCTCACTGTCTCTGGTAGGCCGCATCCACACTATCACAGTGCATTTGCACCCCACAAGTCCATATGCACTCCCAGCACACCTTAGTGTCACAACCCTGCGCACCCTCGTGCTTCCCACACACAGTCACCTGGGCTTACTCTGCCCTTAATCCCCACAGGATATCCGAGCACACAGCGTGCACAGTCACGGGCTGGGTACCACTCTACCTACTCACTGGGGTATACCACATGTAAGGGACACAAAAGACACCTGGTACCCTCCGGCACCTCACCTACACTGTACGGTGTAATCACTCACACTTCCAACAACCACTCAATGTTTATTGACCATTCATACCTCACTCACTCGGTAGCGCCAACCCAATCACACCAACACAAGTGCCCTGCCCAATGCCAATGGAAACCTGCCTGAAGTGAACAGGGACACTACGTACCACCTCCCAGGGTACTGGTACGCTCCCACCAACCACCCACTTACATTTCACACAACGTACACACCGGACACAACACCCCCTACCTCCCTTCTAGCTACCTATCACCTACCCAGAACCACCTAAGTACCCCGCATCTCCACCAAAGTGTCACGGTCGCTAAGCCGGACGGCCCTACCACCCCTACCCACGCCTATCACACCCTAGGTCAGACAACACAGCACACTAACACAGTTTTACAATCACGCACGCTTCTTTATTTCACACACACTCCATGGCGCCACCACTCCCGCACATCCACAACTGCACCCAAGTATCCCAATTCCCGCTGACTCACCCTACTCTAATATAAAGACCTGGAAGACCCTAACCTAACCTAAAACACCAGTTGCGGTATATCACTGTGACCTGGGGACACAGCGATAGCCCGCACACGTGGTGGCTAACTACTAGGGACAAGGATTTACCAAAGGGACTCTAATCTCTTAACGACCGCTACCACCCACACCTCTCCCCAGGACTCACCCTTCTCTTTTAACCCGGGACCACTACCAAACTGGTCGCTGCGTCCCTAAGGGAGGCAACGACAAGTACCCTACACTGTGCCGGCCACTACGTCCTAAAAGGAGGCAGTAGCTAACACCCCTAACCCTACTACCTAACGCTACACCCCTTCTATCACAAACATGGGACAACCCATCCCGGCCCGGAAAGCTCCAGTCCTCGGCGCTGTACGTGGCCCCTCACAGGCTGACACCTCCCCGGAAGACTCTGCACCCCGGCGCTGACCGTGGCTCCTCCGCGGGCCAACACCCTCCCCGAAGACTCTGCACCCCGGCGCTGACCGTGGCCTCCCGCGGTCTGACTCCTCCCTGCGATGGGCACGACACCCAACGTACACACAACAGACGCCCTCTCGACGGGTCCGGGGCTCGTAGGACGCCTCCTCCTCTGAAGGCCCCGCCGGACACCAAGGGTGAAAAAGGCCTGGTGCAGCGCCCTCTCACGGGACGCCTAAACAGGGACGAGGAACCAGTGCCGGAGAACTCCCGGAAGAGCACCGGTAGCCGGAGGAGAGCTGCCCCACAGAAGGCAGACGGCCTGGGTGGTCTCCCTCTCCCGGGAAAACAGGCACTGGAAAGCGCCGCTCACCTGCCGGCACGCGGCAGTAGACTGCGGTGATCTGGCCCCAGCCTCAGGACGGAGCAGGATACCTGCTGACACAACTGGACATACAGACGATCAACCACACCAGTTCTGCAACTGGCTGACAGTGGCTGCAACAAGGACGACACCGACTCAGCACAGGCCAAGGGCACCCAAACCCGACGAGGACCTGGCTCTAACTATGACTTGAAGTCACTCTTCAAAAACTAACGGCGCTGCCGCCGCACCTACAAGGAGTACGTCCACTCCGACGAACACCAGGGACCGAAGTGAAGCTACCCCAACGCATTCCGCCCTGGTCGGAATCAAGCGAACTCTACTCATCACACAAAACAACGATTGGTCAGAGCAGTGTATCCCTCCGCAGAGCTGACACACCTGACCAACGGACTAGTTGTTGCTCGTGCAACAACACGACAATTTACCACAACAACTCACAGACTTGACAACACAACAACAGCCGATATCCTGCCCGCCTTCTCTGGTGTAGAACCAAAGTAACAAAAGGGTAACAATCGGGAACGAAACCAACCTCCCGCTTCCATTCCATTCCTTCAATAAGTGAAGACTGGAATGAAAGAATATTGTATGTCCTATTTCCCCAGCCTCCTACCTAGCCTAATCTTTCTACCTAACCCTGAGGAACTTAACCTAACTCTAGCTAACTAAATCCCAACCTCACATACGCGCGAGCGCGCGTGCACGCGCACACACACACACACACACACACACACACACACACACATACACACACACTCGCACGCATACTCGCACACGCTCTCTATCTTGGACCACCACTACTCTTAAACACGTGGACGTACTAGTTTAGTACCCGCCGATCGGTGACAGGGAGGGTCAGATCATTTAATATAAAAATCAAAGACCAAACAGGAAAAGTCGTCAAATGTGACAGCCTGCACATTGTTTTGGAAATAAAATAATACGTTGTTTTAAAAAATGTCACGTGGGCCAGACGATTCGGGGGTCACATTAGCGCCTGAGAGGTGTGTAACTTTAGAATTAAAAGACCTTGCAGACGTTGAGGACTTTGAACAAAACGGTGAGATAGGCACTTTGTATGGTTTTGAGTACACTAAAGATGGTTATTATAAGCGCAAAGAGGTTGACGACAACAAAAGGTTTCCTAAACTAGAACAACTACGCAATCTAGAAGCAAATAATACAGGTCAGTATGAATATAAAATAGTTCGAAAAACTGACAACAAATGGCACTTAGAACCATATTTAGAATGGGACATAAAATTTGAATTCGTAAGCCCATTTACATTTTTTGACCGTCAAAAAAGTTTCAGAAAAGCATTGAACTCTGGCCCTTTACATGTAAGTCTTATGCCAGAGGACAACAGTCGAAAAGAGATCGAAATAAAGAAGTTTGGGAGCAAACAGTACATCCTCCACAGAAGAGAATCAGTTTTGAAGGAAGCTACTACAAAAGTACAGTTCTTTCCACGCACGTTATTAGGAGACACGTTCACAATGATATTTGAAATTTCTGTCTTAAAAGATGTGGGGAGGAATGGAGCTGTGGGTGTCAGTGACAACCTTATGGAAGGAATTCTTATTAGCTGGCAAAACTTAGACGTTGACAATCTTAAAGTTACTGTTGTGGTTCGTCACGATGGTGAAAATTTTAAGGTCGTAACAACAAGCAACAAAATCAATGTTAGTCTTAATAGAAACAATCTGACAAAACTGAGTTGGATTAATCTGACACATTTAGACCTTACAAGATTTTATTGTACTGATCAAATTTTGACGGATAGTATGATAACAACACTAACTGGTGTAAATTAAATTCTGTTATAAAACTATGGAGCAAACGACTTTGGTGTCAATGCCGATGTTAAACTTTATGATAAAAACCCCTCATTGTTCATTGATTTGTGGACAGACTGGTTGTGGAAAAACAATATTTGTCCTCGACCTATTACAAACAGTTTATCGTTATAATTTTGATCATATAGTAATTTTCTGCCCAACACTTAAATGGAACAAAGCATATCACGACAGAAGGTTTATATGGACAGATGATGACATATATTTAGTTGATCCTAGCAATAAACTGAGTGAGTGTTTAGAACATTTCTTTAGACAGTTTGAAGGAACTCAGACACTATTTATTATAGATGATTGTTCAGCAGAAAAGGATATAGTCAAAAAAAGAAACGCTTTGTCAAAACTGGCTTTCAGTGGAAGACATGCTGGGATAAGTGTGTGGATTTTATGTCAAAAATATAACTCAGTTTTAAAAGACTTTAGAGAGCAATTAAAGACAGTGGTTTTATTCCACATGAAAGACAGAGACGCATTTGATGAATGTATGAAAGAAAATGATGTTATTGAAAACGATCAAGAAAAACGAAGGATTAAGCAAAAACTTAAGTCACAAAAGTTTTCTAAATTAGTGTTAAAAACAGATAATCCTACACATTATGTATGTTTGTAAAGTGTTTACTATTAGAGAACTATAAAATAGGCATTCTGGGTAAGCCGGCGGAGCAACAGCGAAACCGGCTTTAGCCGGTTGGAGCTGGCGGAGGTGGGTGAGCCAGAATGCCTATTTTATAGTTCTCTCTAGTTTTCCAAATTGGAGGAAGGATTCCCACCTAGACCCTCTTCAATAAACCATGAATAAAATCATTACACACAATTAATGATTACCTTTCATCAAACTATGAATGTCTTTCGTCTCGACAAAAATGCTCATTTCTTTCTCTTGTATCATGACAAGAATGTTCATTTCATTTCATATAATCACCAGATTTTAGAAGGTATCCTTTTTCAAAAGATTCATCTACTTCACTATATGTAAGGGAAATATTTCCACACACTCTTGTTTACCAACACACAACTATTCAATATTCATATCAAGAGTGAGTTAAATACTCATCCACATCAAAAATCAAAACCAGCATATATGATAGTCTATGTCGCTCACTTTGGGAGCTTATTATCCATAGCACCAAAACTCTCCCTCTTCTCGCAAAGCCTAGCTAAACCACATTGGAATAATCACCCTTTTTTTCGTCATGAAGTTCATAACTAGTTAAGTCACAGAATAAACAAAATCTTTTTTTTTTCCTTAAGACATCTTCCTTTAATACTCACTTCATTTATTCATGTTTTCCGAAATAATTTCGTTTTGCTACCCTATCAAGTCATAGGACAACAGAACACAACAAATACTTTTCTTTTCTAAACAAAACCTTCACAGTGCACTGAGGAAGTTTCAGTCGCTCCTAAACGGGAATACGGTTTCGGTTTGCTAATAAATAGATATTGAATGATAAATACCTGACTACCACCAAAACAAATGAGTCCCTCTTCGGCTTCTGGGTAGTCGCGTTGCCGGAATCACTGCAGAGACTGCCCAACCGTTTCAGCTCACCCGGCTTAAACAGAGCGCAGGTGAGCAGCAGTCAGGTAAACTTTTCAACAGGCTTCCAGACGACTACCTTCCGGTTAGCACGGTTGCACGAAAATTTGTGACTGGACGGGAAACGGTCCGTCACATAACACATAAAGAGAACAAACCTTTGGATGTGTCTCAGAGTCAGGTACAGAATAC
>CM065717.1:97314550-97367050 GCA_033310375.1 Conus canariensis
CTGCACGCCCATTGCCGATGCATTTAACACAGCTGACACTGTATAGGGACACTGGAAATGTAGAGCCACTGTTTCGGGTGGTCACGGTGTATTTGAGCGAGTTGCTCCGCTATGTCACTGTCAAGTGTAAAGACGTGTCACCTACATACCTTTGGTCCCACGGTTCGTAATGGATGGAGTAAGGTATAATGAAGCTTTGATGTACAGATATGTGCAAGGTTTCATCTCATCCCTTAAGACCAGTAGGACAAATCTGGTAATGAGGTTTGGCTGGTCTTTATATTTGAAATCATTGACTGTAATAATACCACTAACAATAAACGAAAACTTACCCCAGGGAAAAGAAATGGGCATGAAATAAGCGATTGTGTGATCATCCCATTGCAGAAGGTTTCTATACCTGCAACATAAACGTGTCGATAAAATTATCTATCTATCTATCTATCTATCTATCTATCTATCTATCTATCTATCTATCTATCTATCTATCTATCTATCTATCTATCTATCTATCTATCTATCTATCTTTGAGAGCCACAGCAGCTTCAGAAGGGGTTGTAGCCTATTTTTTTGTTGCACGGTAACTACAAGAGAAATGTCAAGAGCAGAATATCATCCTCTACACCACATTTGTGGACCTGACCGAGGCATTTGACACTGTCTGCAGTGAAGAGTTGTGGAAGATCATGGCCAAGTTTGCATGCCCCTTTAATTTCATCTCAGTGGTCAGGCAGTTCCATGACGGTATGCAGGCAAGACTCAGCCATTCCATGTTTCAAATGGCTTCAAGCAGTGCTGCGTGTTCCCATCCTCTTCAGTATCATGTTTCCTTCCATGCTGACGGATGCTTTCCACGATGGTGACATCGGAGTTTGCTTTGAATACCGGACTGATAGAAAGTTCTTCAACTTGCAGAGGCTACAGGCCAAAACCAAAGTCCAGGAAGTGACTTTCTCTTCGCTGATGACTGCGCATCGAATGCAGACATGCAAGAGAGTGGTTTGCCAAAGCCTGTGACGACTTCGCTCTCACAATCAGCATGAAGACTGAAGTACTGCATCAACAACCTCCCACAACACCCTACATAGAGCCAACTATCATAGTCAATGGCCAGAAGCTTACAGTGGCAGACAGTTTGTCTACCTTTAGTATCACGTTATCACGAACTGCTCCCATCGACGAGGAAGTTACATAAAGGAATGCTAGGGCTAGTGCATCCTTTGGCAGACTCCAAGACAAGGTGTGGGAAAGACGAGGAATAAGTCTGCAGACCAAGCTCAAAGTGTATTGTGCAGTTGTATTGCCATCTCTACTGTTAGCCTGTGAGACTTGGACGTGTAGTCAACATGCCAGGCAGCTGAACTCTTTCCACATGAGATGCCTCAGAATCTTGTTGCATACCAATTGCAGGACAGTGTCAGATACAGAGGAGCTTCAGAAGGCCCAGATGGAAAACATCCATGCAATGTAAACACGCTCTAAACTCAGGTGGGCAGCATATGTGCACCGTATGGTGAAAATCGTCTCCCAAAGAGGCTGTGTTACGGAGAACTGCTGGAAGACAAGCGTTCCCATAGAGGACAAAAGAAGCGCTACAAAGACACAGTGAAGGCTTCACTGAAGTGCTGTAGCATCACCCCTGCCTCCTGGGAAGAAGCTGGTCAAGATCGCTCAACCTGGCGCACCATGATCAAATCGGAGTGAAAGACACTGACTCAGTTTCCCAAAACATGGCAAAACATGGCAAACACCACCTCTCAGCCTGGCTGACCTTCAGAGCTAACCTGTCCACACTTCAACAGACCATTCAACGCGAGGATCGGCCTGATCAGCCATCTTCGCATACACACCACCAGTCAGTGATAACAGAAGTCATGGTCATAGTCGTCCGCAAAGGACAAACAACATATATTCATATAGTATATTTCACTAGTTTTTGTTCTCATTTTCTTCCTTCCCTTCTACCTTCCGCCCCCACACCACCCCCACTCCCACCCCTTTTTTGTTTCTGTCTTTGAAATGTCATGAATGTAATGACGGAAGAACAGCCAGCCTGCACTACTAAATTGTTCAGCATAACACACACAGATACAGACACAGACACAGACACACACACACACAGACACACACACACAGAACACACAGACACACACACACACACACACACACACATATATATTATATATATACATATATTTATTTTTAATTTCATATCTTTCCAAGTCATTACTATAATGATGGAAGAATTGTTAACCTGCACTTGTTTTTCCCCACTACTTAATTGTTCAGCATTATATTGTTTGGTGTATCAGTGGGCGATTGCATCTCTTAGGAGATCCAAGTAAAGGTTGTTCTGCACAATTCTTAGCCGCTGACAATGCTTGGGTTATTGAACAGCAGAGCTGACCACTCAGACTGTTCCATATCTTTTGATCTCCCTTGCATCCTTAAATGGATCCTCAAGCATAGGCTCAAAGATTGTCCCCTACATTTTATACTCTTTGCATAATGTTCTTAGCTTTTCAGCAACTTTTTTCCTCTCCACACTTTCGTTTTGTTTTATTCTACTAACTTTCAGTGGCTACTTTGGGGTGCTGTTGGATTCTTTTTTGAACCCTTGGTGGTGAGAACACCACAGAATTACGCACTGTGGTGTGTCTCTATTTGACGCCAAGAGCACAGACACAATCAGCCGTGTCTCCCTGATGAGTCCGATCCAGCGGATGAAAGGCCTAGGAGCAGGCGATACATATAGATCTGCCTTCGAGAGGGATTGCAATGGTTTCCTCATGCAGCTAGTGAAGGGTTTTCATATTTATAATATACATTTCCCATTTCTTTCATCTTCAATCCCCACCACCCCCTTTTTAAATTTCAAATCTTTGCCAAGTCATTACTATAATGATGGAAGAATTGTTAACCTGCAGTTGTTTTCCCCCATTACTTAATTATTCAGCATTATATATATTATATAATATATATATATATAATATATATATATATATATATATATATATATATATAGAGAGAGAGAGAGAGAGAGAGAGAGAGAGAGAGAGAGAGAGGTGTCTAAATACGTGAGTGCATTTTGTTTGTGCATGTGTGTGCACACGCACGTTTATATGTAGTAAAAGTAGCACTTGCAGCAGTAACAGTAGAAGAGATAGTAGAGGCAATGGCAGCAGCAGGAGTAGTAGCGGCAGCTGTAGTAGTAGTAGCAGCAGCAGGAGATGAAGCCGAAGTAATAGAAATGGAAGCTGTAGTAGTAGCAGCAGGAGATGTAGCAGAAGCCAAAATAATAGAAGTGGAAGCTGTAGTAGTAGCAGCAGGAGATGTAGCAGAAGCCAAAGTAATAGAAGTGGAAGCTGTAGTAGTAGCAGCAGGAGTAGTAGCAGAAGCCAAAGTGATAGAAGTGGAAACTGTAGTAGTAGTAGCAGCAGGTGTAGTGGCAGAAGCCAAAGAAATAAAAGTGAAAGCTGTAGTAGTAGCAGCTGCAGCAGTAGTAGCAGAAGCCAAAGTAATAGATGTGGAAGGTGAAGTAGTAGTATAGTAGTAGCAGTAGTAGCAGAAGCCAAAGTAATAGATATGGAAGCTGTAGTAGTAGCAGCAGGTGTAGTGGCAGAAGCCAAAGAAATAAAAGTGGAAGCTATAGTAGTAGCAGCAGCAGGAGTAGTAGCAGAAGCAAAAGTAATAGAAGTGGAAGTCAAATTAGCAGCAGCAGCAGCAGCAGCAGTAATATCAACAGCAGCGGTAGTATCAGCAGCAGTATTAGTAGCAGTAGCAGCAGTAGTAGCATCAGCAGTATTAATTAGCAGAAGCAGTAGCACAAGCAGCAACAGCAACAGCAGTAATAGTGATGGCAGTAGTAGCAGCAGCAGCAATAGTGGTAGTAGTAATAGCAGTAACTGCAGCAGTTGAATTGGTGGTAGCAATAGCAGGAGTAATAGTAGGAGTAGACGCTGTAGTTGTAGCAACAGCAGCAGTAATAGCTGTGTCAGACAGCAAGTAGTAGCAGTGGTAGTTGTAGTAGCTGCGCAACAGTAATAGCTGTGCCAGACAACAAGTAGTAGCAGTGGTAGTTGTAGCAGCAGCAACAGTAATAGCTGTGCCAGACAACAAGTAGTAGCAGTGGTAGTTGTAACAGCAGCAACAGTAATAGCTGTGCCAGACAACAAGTAGTAGCAGTGGTAGTTGTAGCAGCAGCAACAGTAATAGCTGTGCCAGACAACAAGTAGTAGCAGTGGTAGTTGTAGCAGCAGCAGCTGTAATAGGTGTGCCAGACAACAAGTAGTAGCAGTGGTAGTTGTACCAGCAGCAACAGTAATAGGTGTGCCAGACAACAAGTAGTAGCAGTGGTAGTTGTAGCAGTAGCAGCAGTAATAGGTGTGCCAGACGACAAGTAGTAGCAGTGGTAGTTGTAACAGCAGCAACAGTAATAGCTGTGTCAGACAACAAGTAGTAGCAGTGGTAGTTGTAACAGCAGCAACAGTAATAGCTGTGCCAGACAACAAGTAGTAGCAGTGGTAGTTATGGCAGCAGCAACAGTAATAGCTGTGCCAGACAACAAGTAGTAGCAGTGGTAGTTTGTAGCTGCAGCAGCTGTAATAGGTGTGCCAGACGACAAGTAGTACCAGTGGTAGTTGTAACAGCAGCAGCAGTAATAGGTGTGCCAGACAACAAGTAGTAGCAGTGGTAGTTGTAGCAGCAGCAACAGTAATAGCTGTGCCAGACAACAAGTAGTAGCAGTGGTAGTTGTAGCAGCAGCAACAGTAATAGCTGTGCCAGACAACAAGTAGTAGCAGTGGTAGTTGTAGCACCAGCAGCTGTAATAGCTGTGCCAGACAACAAGTAGTAGCAGTGGTAGTTGTAGCAGCAGCAGCTGTAATAGCTGTGCCAGACAACAAGTAGTAGCAGCGGTAGTTATGGCAGCAGCAACAGTAATAGCTGTGCCAGACAACAAGTAGTAGCAGTGGTAGTTGTAACAGTAGCAGCAGTAATAGGTGTGCCAGACGACAAGTAGTAGCAGTGGTAGTTGTACCAGCAGCAACAGTAATAGCTGTGCCAGACAACAAGTAGTAGCAGTGGTAGTTGTAGCAGTAGCAGCAGTTAATAGGTGTGCCAGACGACAAGTAGTAGCAGTGGTAGTTGTAACAGCAGCAACAGTAATAGGTGTGCCAGACAACAAGTAGTAGCAGTGGTAGTTGTAACAGCAGCAACAGTAATAGCTGTGCCAGACAACAAGTAGTAGCAGTGGTAGTTGTAGCAGCAGCAACAGTAATAGCTGTGCCAGACAACAAGTAGTAGCAGTGGTAGTTGTACCAGCAGCAGCAACAGTAATAGCTGTGCCAGACAACAAGTAGTAGCAGTGGTAGTTATGACAGTAGCAGCAACAGTAATAGCTGTGCCAGACAACAAGTAGTAGCAGTGGTAGTTTTAGCAGCAGCAGCAGCAACAGTAATAGCTGTGTCAGCCAACAAGTAGTAGCAGTGGTAGTTGTAACAGCAGCAGCAGTAATAGCTGTGTCAGACAACAAGTAGTAGCAGTGGTAGTTGTAGCAGCAGCAGCAACAGTAATAGCTGTGCCAGACAACAAGTAGTAGCAGTGGTAGTTGTAGCAGCAGCAGCAGCAGCAACAGTAATAGCTGTGCCAGACAACAAGTAGTAGCTGTTGTAGTTGTAGCAGCAGCAGCAACAGTAATAGCTGTGCCAGACAACAAGTAGTAGCAGTGGTAGTTGTAGCAGCAGCCACAGTAATAGCTGTGCCAGACAACAAGTAGTAGCAGTGGTAGTTGTAGCAGCAGCAACAGTAATAGTTGTGCCAGACAACAAGTAGTAGCAGTGGTAGTTGTAGCAGCAGCAACAGTAATAGCTGTGTCAGACAACAAGTAGTAGCAGTGGTAGTTGTAGCAGCAGCAACAGTAATAGCTGTGCCAGACAACAAGTAGTAGCAGTGGTAGTTGTAGCAGCAGCAACAGTAATAGCTGTGCCAGACAACAAGTAGTAGCAGTGGTAGTTGTAGCAGCAGCAGCAGCGGCAACAGTAATAGCTGTGCCAGACAACAAGTAGTAGCAGTGGTAGTTGTAGCAGCAGCAGCAGCGGCAACAGTAATAGCTGTGCCAGACAAGTAGTAGCAGTGGTAGTTGTAGCAGCAGCAGCAACAACAGCAGTGGTAGTAATAGGGGTGACATTAGCAATAAAAACAGCGTTAGATGCAACAGCAGCAGCAGTCACAATAGCAGCAGCAGAAGTAATAACACTGGTAATAGCAGCAGCAGCAGAGGTAGTTTTAGTGGTAGTAACAGAAGCAGCAGCAGCAACAGCAGCAGCAGCAGTAGTAGTAGTAGTAGTAGTAGTAGTAGCAGAGATAGTAATAGTAAGAGCCGCAGCAGCACCAGTAACAATAGAAGCAGTAGTTGTAGCGACTGTAGTTGTAGTATTTGCAGCAGGAGCAGTAGCAGCAGCATCAATAGTAATAGCAATAGAAATAGCGGTAATAGCAGTGGTAGGGATGGTTAGTGGCAGTAATGCTTGTCGATTTTCAAGATTGTCTACAGATGTGCACCATATGTCTTCTTCAACACAAAAGTTTGTAGACATCTATCTTTTCTCTTTCTAGGTCTTTGGTGTCATTTGAAAGACTTTTAGGGAAAATGAACCAGAACCGATGTTAACTCCGAGTGAACAAATTCCTATGTGCCAAAACGGGACAGCAGAGATTCGAACCTGCAGCCTCAGGATCACAAAATCACGAGTCCGGCGCTCTACCAGCTAATCTATTCCATTCCCTGATAGCCTGGGTTTAAGAAAAAAAAAAAGAAAAGGTAAATGTCTAAAAACTTTTGTGTTGAACAAGACATCTTAAGAGAAAGTAATACCAACAACCTTGTGTGAACGCACGCATAACAATTTGCACACACATAAAATCCCATCACCAGCTTTCAGAAGAGGATGCCAGTTTGGCGGCTGGTGTGAGTGACAGGCATATACAAAGTATGCATTCTCCGTGAAAAAATCTAAATAAAAGCAAGAGTTAACATCTGAGTGAGTGGCACGGGAAATGACTGAATGTAGTATTAGGATGTAGATCTTCAGTCGGCTATAACCAGTAGGTAGCCCCTGGTGTCAATGGGAGCGTGCAGCGTGTACAGCGCGCAGTTTGGTCTCCAAACAAGGATAGGTACTGTGTAAGTACGATCTATGATACTGCTACTACGGTTATTACCACCACCACCACCACTACTACCACTGCTATTACCACTACTACAACAACTACTACTACAATAATAATGATGATAATAATGATGATGATGGTGATGATGATGATGACGATGATTGTTATTATTATAACTATATCATTATTATTATTTTTTTATCATAAGTAATAAACAATAACAACAGCAACACAACGATAATAATAATAATGATAATAACAGTAATAATAATAATAATAACAATAATAGTAATAATGACAATAATAATAACAATAATAATGATGATGATGCTAATAACAAGTAAAAGCAGAGCCGTGGCTTCGGTGTCTTTGTTTAGGGCCTACGTCCCTTTTCTTCGCGACTTTCTGCGCTTCTTTCTACTCTGCTCTCATGGATCAAATGTTCTTAGACATGCTGTCTGATTCTGCCTTTGAACTCCGAACCTTCCAGCTCTTTACATCCCCTGTCAATCATCTGTGACCCCTGTGAAGATGAGGATAATACAGAAGTGCATGGAGTCAAAGCAGGCGACACCATCCCACTGCATACTGTACATAATTCCTGACCAATTTTCCATGGATACACACGGCGAGCTGTTTAACAACTACCGTCAGTTGATGAAGATGAAAAAAATGCATCAAGCTGAATAGCAACCCTAACGAGAGTGAAAGAAATTACATATACGCCAACACTAGCACAAACACACCTGCATCACACACACACACACACACACACACACACACACACACACACACACACACACACACAGAACGAACGAACTAATTTTTATTTTCAGAGGCTAATGGAATAAGCATCACTGCTTTTTTACATCCAGCCCTCCGGGGCCAAAAGAAATTTAAGAAAGGAAAAGAAAAAAATGCTGATTAATATAAAAGAATGGAAAATAACTCTTGAATATGAAATATGAAAATACAAAAGGACACAAAAATCTATGTACAGAGGGAACACCGACGGAAGGTGTGGGAGACGGTGGGGGTGGGAGTGGGATGGGGTGGGATGGGAGACAATTAAGAATGAGAGGAGGGGGGATGGAAGTAAAGGAAGAACTGATAAGGAAAGTGAATCTAAAAAGTTTTTGTATTTTCCTGAGCTGATACAGTTTTACGGCAAGATTTTTGGAAAGAAGTTCCAAATGTTTCGACCAAGATAGGTTGTTGTCGATTGTTATTCCTAAGACTCTGTGGTTAGAAACCTCTTTGATTTTTTCGTTACCAATATAAAGGATTGGCAAGTTTTCCGTTACATTTTGACGTTTTTGCCCTTGTTGTAATCAACATGAATTTCGTTTTTTGAGGATGCAGAGACATGTGATTGAGTTGTGTCCATTTAACGAGAAGGTTGATATTTTTCTGAATATCAAGGTAGACTTGCTGAGCATTAGAGTTATTAGTGTCAATAGTGGTATCATCGGCAAACATTTCACAATGAGAAGTCAAGGTTAATGGTAAATCATTAATATAGAATAAGAACAGCAGTGGACCAAGCACCGAGCCTTGTGGTACACCAAAGTTATTGGGAATCAAAGTAGAATAACAATCATTTAATAATACTAATTGTTACCTGTTGGAAAGGAAGGATGAAATGAGTTTTAGAGTGTCGGAAGTTAGTCGATAAATAGTTAACTTTCTGAGCAAAAGTTCATGATTAATGACATCGAAGGCTTTGGCAAAATCCACGAAGAGTACTCCGGAAAAGTGTTTGTTGTTTATGTTTGAAAGCCATCGATCAACTATCTTGGTAAGAGCTGTTTGACAAGAATGATTCTCTCTAAATCCGGATTGATTAGGGTGTAGTAGATCGAATTTTTTGACATGAGAAAGAAGACACTTTTTTATGTGTTGTTCTAATGGTTTTGAAAAAACTGATAGAACAGAGATAGGTCGATAGTTAGAAGGATCAGCCATATTTCCTGATTTGTACAATGGTATTACTTTAGCATCAGGAAAGCAATGCTTATCAATGCAGAGATTATAAATATATGTGAGAGTTTCTGCTATAACAGATGCTGATTTCTTAAGGATTTTCCCGTCAATTCCATCAATTCCACGAGTTGCTGTCTGTTTTAATTGTCTAAGAGAAGAGAAAACTTCGTGAACATCTATGGCACTAATATCCAAAGCTGAATGGATGTTCTTCTGGTGGCAGTATTTCAGTAATTCTTGTAGATCGTTACTTTTTGATACATCGTTTCGTATAATTTGATTTGCTATACTTGCAAAATGGTCGTTCAGTTCACTTGCAGATATGTCTTTCGTTAAGTTTAATACAGGGTCAGAATTTTTCTTGGTTAAGCCATGTATAGCTTTCCAAATAGATTTACTGTCTTTTTTTCTATTAATTAGGTCCAAGAAATATTTCCTTTTCTCTGATCGTATTCGGGAGGTCACCTTATTTCTGTACTTTTTGAATTCTTCGCGACAGCCATTTTTTAACAGATAATCCCTTTGATATATAGTGTCCTGTATTTCTTTTGTAAGCCATGGTGGTTTAATCCGATGTTTTACTCTTTTAGTTTGAAGAGGGGCATGCTTATTGTGTACGTCATGGAAGATGTTATATCATACTTGCAGAGCTTGATTGGGGTCAGTATGCTGATACACTTCATTTAAAGGGGAATTTAACAGATCTGAGAGAAATTTTTCACGATCAAATTTAGAAAAGTTCCTGAATGTAATCGTTTTATGATTTAACTTGGGTATTTTGACACCCTTTTTGGTCCACGTAAAACAAATCGGAAAATGGTCACTGCAGCCATAAACAGGAGCAGCTGATTCTACTATTGTTTCTGAATTGGTAACATATATATATATATGATCTATTAATGTTTCAGAAGAATTGGTTACACGGGTAGCTGTTTTTATTAACTGTGTCAAACCAAATGAGTCAAAAGTTTGGGTCCAATGATTATCAGTTTTGAATAAACCAATATTAAAATCACCTAATATTATGACATCTTTGTAATTATCATTAGCATTTTCCAACAATGAAATAAAGCAGTGGATCCAGTCGACATGTTCGGCTGGATTCCTGTATAGAAAACATAGAGGTATGGGCTTGTTATATTTCAGTTGTATTTCGATCCAAATAGTTTCTATGTGATGCCGTTCAAGGTAATCAATTCTTTCAATTTTAATTAACTGATGGACATACACTATTATGCCAGTTTCTCTTTTCTGAATGGGGTCTTTACGAATTATATTATAGCCTGGAATTGAAACGTCACTATTAGATATGAAAGGAGATAAATGGGATTCTGAAAAATCAAAGATATAAAAATGTTTGCCCAAATTTGATAATATGGAATGATATTTCAGTAATCTTATTTATAACATGATTAATATTTAGATGCCCCACTCTCTAAGTCCGTCTTCGGTTAGCCAAGGGCTACCACGTTCTGACATTATACAGGCCAACAAGGAAAACACGATTCACTATACAAGTGAGAAAAAAATACAAAGATCAGTGAATACTTTAACGCAAACAACAATACAGAGAGAGAGAGAGAGAGAGAGAGAGAGAGAGAGAGAGAGAGAGAGAGAGAGAGAGAGAGAGAAACTCGAAATCTTTAATGAGGGTGAATAGATACGCTGGAAGCTTTTTTACACTATGCCCCCAAAATAACAATAAATGAGAAGGAACAATTACATCGATTTGACAAAATTAAACACAGCAATAAGAAAACTAAAACTAAAACAAAAACAATTTTTTATAAAGAAAATAGTAAGCAATCTCATTATAACATATTGCGCGCGCGCACACACACACACACACACACACCACACGCACACACACACACAATAAAAACTGAACATATGTAAACATCGCACAGGCATACATAAACATTTCATATGTCAATCATATCATATGGCTTATAGCCCAGCCGACCACGAAGGCCATCTCAGGGCTGCAACAACTTGTTTGTGTCAAAAGGAATATCAAACTTGGGAGAATATACAGTTAGGTGAAACATAATTTACAAATGGTCTATGTGGTATTTGAAATATGCTTTTTTAAACGCTGTTAAACTATTTTTCTGTTTTAAATGTGTAGGGATTTCATTCCATAATTTACTCCCAGAGTAAGTAAGGGATGACTTGAAAAGATCAGTTCGTGGTCGAGGGGTATATAGGACATTTTTGCCTCGAATTTTGATTAATGGAAATTTGTCATGAAGATAAGGTGGCGCAAGATTATTAATAATTTTATACATAAAGACAGCTTATTAAAGCAGCATTTTAGATCAAATGGAAGAATGTTAAGATCTTTATAATCACTAGCTTGTAAAGAAGATTTCAAGAGTATCAGCTTAATAGCGCGTCTGTACATCCTTTCCAGTGGCTTTAAGCAATTTTTGCTGGCTAAATCCCAGCATGTAGAAGCGTAGTTAATGTCTGGTTGTACATATGCATAGAAATATAATTTTCTGGTATGTTGATCAAGGAAATTCTTGATTCGGTTCAACAAGAATAACTTTTTAGATAACCTTCTTGACAAATTAGAAATATGATCAGACCATGAAAGATTATTATCAACTGTAAGGCCTAATATTTTGTGTGATTTAACTTCTTCTAAGACTTTATCTTGTATACGTATTCTAAATAAATCGGTTTTCATGTTTTGACGTTTTTGTCTGGTTGTAGTCATCATGAATTTAGACTTTTGAGGATGGAGGGCCATATGGCTCAAATTAGTCCACTTTGCAAGTTTATTAAGATCATTCTGTAATTTAATACATACTGAGTCAGCATCTTTGTCTTATGGAGAGTAGTGTCATCAGCAAACAGCTCACAGGGAGAAGATATATGTAAAGGAAGATCATTTATATAAACTGAGAATAAGATAGGCCCCAGGACTGACCCTTGGGGAACGCCATAATTTACTGGCATAAGAGAGGAAGTAACGGGATTTTTAAAGACTACTTGTCGCCTACAGTTGAGAAATGAGGATATGAGTTTGAGAGCTTCAGGGGATAAGCCATACAATGTTAGTTTTCTTAACAGTAGATTGTGATCTATAGTGTCAAATGCTTTAGCGAAGTCGACAAAAATTGTTCCTGTGAAGAGATCATTGTTTATGTTTAAATGCCATTGTTCAATTATATTAGTGAGCAAGGTGTGACAAGAAAGATTTTCTCTAAATCCGCTTTGATGAGAATGTAATAAATTGTATTTCATGAAATGTTTGTGGAGAGAGAGAGAGAGAGAGAGAGAGAGAGAGAGAGAGAGAGAGAGAGAGAGAGAGAGAGAAGAACAAGAACAAGAACAAAAATTTAATTCTTCAGGCCTCCAGCCCCTAGAATGGGGTCTAACACAAAACAAAGTTGTAGATTTTACAATGCATCCAGATTTTCGTTGTAAGCCCGTCTTAGCTTCAATGCATTAAAAAGGTATACACTAAGCTTGCGAATATTACTAACAGAGCCATTTCTTAAAACACTGACATACGGCTGCTGTCTCATAATCAAATATTTCACTCTTAAATTCTTGTAAAGAACACACTTGTTTACAAAATGATCTTCGTCTTCAAGCTCATTGCAAACTGCACACATAAAATTTCCATTTTTCTGAAACATTCTTCTGAAGAAGGATCCATTGATCGGCAGCAAACCAAGACGTAGATTTATCAAGCAATCTCGAAAGCATTTTATATCAACGAATTCAAAATAGCGTTCACTTTCAAAGCTCGTTTTAAACGAACTATATCTTTGGTATATTTCCTTGACCATTACAGATTCATCCCATTCTTGTCTATATATATCTTTCATTCTCTGTTTGAACAATGATACAAAAGTCTGCTCACAGCCCACACCTTGTTGCAACCATACATATCCAAATCCGAGATTGCACAGAGTGTTTTTAACTAAAGTTACCCAACATTTTTTGCCATTTTCATCTAAATTAAAAAGCATCGAGTATGCTTATCTGGGTAATCTGTATGAATCCATTTTCAATAATTTGAGCCAATAACGTATACATCTGACTGCACTGTTTATGTACAAGGGGTAGCGTTCAGTTTCTCCATAGACAAATTTGTTTGGCACTCGAAGAGGTACATTCAAAAAACGTTTACAGGCAAAAGAATGTATTTTTTCTATATTATCAAGCCTTTGAAGCCCCCACATTTCTGAGGCATACAAGAGAATGGGCTGCACCTGAGCATCAAAGATTCGAAAGAAACAGACTTTGGAAATGTCATTCAACTTTGTTATATGTTTTACACAGTCAACACATGCTCTCTTACCCTTCACTGCAAGAGCATCTACTCCTTTCTTTATACTCATTTTTGTTGTAAAAACGTATCCCAGATAATTGTACTCGTTTACTACCTCTAATGGATTTCCATCATGATTCCAGTTTTCTTTTTTCCCTAAAAATCCGCCTTTTCGAAACACCATGACTTTCGTCTTATCCGTATTTACAGTCAAAAATAGGTTTTTGCAAGCACTGTTCAACGTGTTAATTTGATTTTGTAAACCAATAGCAGTTCTAGATAATAATACGATGTCATCTGCGAACAAGAGGAGATAAAGTTCCGATAATCCAGGCAAGATTTGAATACCATGAACACCTTTGCTATCCACAACTGCTGCTATTTCATTTACATATAGCGAAAATAAAATCGGGCTTAACATGCATCCCTGTCTAAGGCCCACGTGGCAGTCAAAAAACTCAGTTAATCCATCTTCAGTACGTACACAAGACAAAACAGATTTGTACATAGCATGAATAGCAATAAGAAATTTTCCATGGATTCCATTTTTAGTCAAAATGTTGAAAAGAGGTTGTCGCTGAACCGAGTCAAACGCTTTCCTCAGATCAACGAAACAAGCGTAAAGTTTACCACCCTTCTTTGACAAAAGTTTTTCGACAATTGAATTGAGAGTAAAAATGTGATCTGTTGTGGAGTATCCACGCCTGAATCCAGCCTGGGACTCTGTAATCCTGCTATGTTTATCCACCCATTCAACGAGTCTCTTGTTCAAAATTGATGTATAACATTTACTGATTAAGCTCAGCAGAGACACACCCCTATAATTATCAGCTAAGTTATAGTCCCCTTTTTTGAAGATAGGTACAATAATTCCCTTTGTCCATTGGTCTGGATAACCCCCCTGGTCAAACAGAATGTTGAACAGTTTAGTTAAGAAATGAACAGCTACTTTATCCGCCAGTTTTAGCATTTCTGCTAAAATATTATCCACCCCACAGGCTTTACCCCGTTTTAATTTTCTTATAGCATCAGACACTTCCTGCTCGGAAATGACTCGGTTCAGTTCGCTGCAGTCAATAAAACTCTCAGCTTGACTTTCTCCACCCTGTCTATTATTGTCTGATCTAACCTCACTACTGAACACTTGTTGGAAATGTGTATACCACTGATCCGTCGTTATATCTTTTGAAATACCAGTTTTCCTTTTTCCACTCCCCTGTTTCAGTTCCTTCCAAAACACTTTACTATTATTATGCAGGGATGCCAGACGTCTGGCTTTGTCACGTTTATAGCAAGTTTTCTTTTTCTTTAGTAAATTCTTGTATGTTTTACGAGCTTCAACATATTTTGCTCTGTCATCATTATCCTTAGTTCTCCTGGAAATTGCTAGCAGATGTCTAGCGCTGAGCTTTGCCACATTACAGTCGGTATCAAACCAAAGTACTTCACGCTGGTCCCCTCTGACCAAAACCCGTTTTTGCATACATTCACTTGCCTTTAACAACACCTCAGTAAATAATTTTAATGCCTGATTAATGTTGCCGTCCAAAAGAGAAAAAGCATTCCCGCACCTATGTTGCAGATCTGCGGAACTTAAAACATCAATAAATAAGTCTTCCTTACTGTGATCCCAAATCAGTTTATCAATCCATTTTTTATCATATGCACTTTGTGAACTAGCAACACCATCCGGCATATTAAGTGACAATGATACTGGGAAATGCGGCGAATCAATAAAGGAAACAACATTCAATGAACGAACAGAATTTCCCAAACACAATTCTCTGGACATTACTACACAGTCAATCGTGCTACCACCTGTGGATGCAACAAATGTTAGCGATTCATCAAAACCAAAACGACAAAGACCGTTCAAAATGACAATCAAATATTGAACACAAATCCAAGAGCTCTTTGCCAAACGCGTTGTTTTCTTTGTCATCTGATTTCCTTTCAAAGAGCTGATCTTCCTCCTCCACTGACTGCACACAGATCCCACCGTCAAAGCCCCCATCAACTGCCGCGGACACAGCGTTTGCACAACCCGTCCTCGCGTTCATGTCACCAATGACAATAAGAAAAAAGTCCTCTATCCGTTCATACAGATCAACAATACACTGCTCTAGCACTTCCATACCAAATCCATGTTCTGCATAATTCCAATACCTGCTATCATAAGGATGAATGTACAGACAAATCAAGAAAACATTTTTATTCAGGTTAAATAGAGTTTTGTCTACTTCCAGCACCACCATGTGTTTGTATTTTACTTCAATTCTCCGCACAAATTTAGACAATGACTTGCGGACAAACACAAGTACTCCCCCAGACTTTCTGGCATTAGCCGATAGTTTTTTTGCTGTAGACATGTATACGTCATAGTCCTTAAACGCTGAATATTCATACTGATCAGTATCAACAAATGTTTCATTTAACGAAAATATATCAAAAGACAATAACGACTTGACAACATCTTTGATGTCAAGTTTTTGCAACCAACCGTTGCAGTTCCACGTACACATTTTTATTACATTAGGGCTTTGGCCACATCCCTATTTACGTGTATTTGTGTTCCCACCCTTCCCCCCTTTCAGTCGTCCACCCCCTCTTCCCCTTCCTGGTGGTTGTAGTCTCTGGGTTTTATTCCCTGCTTTCACCCACTGCTGCAGTGTGTGTGTCTGTGTGTTGCGATCACCAGGCCCGCTTACTGAAGCAGCACGTGCTCGATGGCGTGTATTCACCGGGCTTCTGAAGTCCGAGGATGGGGAAACCCCTCTAACCCATCGTGCGTTCCGTGCAGCATACTGTTGTCTGTCAAGGTCGGACTGCGTCACACACGCCACGTCGTCGAGCTGTTTCTCTCTTGTTTGTTTCGTGTCTGGGAACTCCGATGTTTGGAGGATGAACTCTTGCCTCGAGGTAGGGGGTAAATCAAAATCGTTGCTGACGCTTCCCGTGTGCTCGATATGTGGGAGATTCGTTGGATCATGAGCGAACGGTTCTTCATGAACATCCTGGGACTGAGTTCCTCCAATGCTCATGTTGTTTGTCAGTAATTCGTCTCTCTCACTGCCTCTTTCATTGACTTTTTCAGTGTCACCTTGAATGCGATCGTCATTCCTTGCAGGAACAAATATTTTCTTCTGTGATTTCACTTTCTTTTGCTCAAGATCATAAGTGAAGATCTCGTTTTGTGTAATTAATTTATCAAATCTGAACTTTGGTTTCTGACCAGCACTGTACAGTTCCTTAGCAGTGTTCTGAAGTCCTTGCCTTTTCTGTCTTACAGTAAAGGAAAAATCTTCTCTTACATACACCTTTCTGTATCTTTCTGACGATTTCAAGTGTCGAGCATTGTTCAGAACTAAACACTTCTGTTTATATGCAAGAAATTTCACTATAATTGCTTTCTCCTTGAGTGTCCTATGCGCTCTTTCAATAGTGATATCTTCTGTGATGCCCATCCCCTCTCTGATCACTGCTTTCACCAGTCTCTCACAATCATCCCAACTTTCTCTGACCACTTCTTTCTCAATTCCGAAGAATAACAAGTTGTTTCTTTTGCTGTGGTTTTCCATAGACTCGCACTTTTGAGTGATGAAGTTCAGCTGGTCTCGAAAATAGTCATTTTCTTCCTGAAGTTTATCACACTGTGACCGGAGGCCCCTGACCTCTTGCTGCAGCTCCTCATGCCTCTGATCTAATTTAGCTATCTGTGCAGTCACTGACTCCTTCATGTCACTCATAGCTCTCTTCATCTCTGCAGTTTGATTGTCTTGCTTAACCTCTATTCTTTCCATACATGCTTGCATATCGGTCACACCTCTCATCAGTGCTTGAAGGTCAGAGGCTGATTGCTGGATCGAATGTGCAGATGAGTCAAGATCTCCCTCCACACTAAAACCAACCCTGTCAGATAATGAAGTGTCCACACTTTTTTCCTGATCTTTATGTGATCCAGGACCTGGGTTGGCCTCAATGTCCCCACACGCCAGTAAATAGCATAACATGAAAATGAGCACAGTCGAGGTCAACAAGCCAAAGCATGAGCGCCTGTACACTGGTCTCGTATGTCTTTCAAAAACTCCTTGTTTGTTGGCAAACAATTCACAGTCTACCATCACGCTCATTAGGTGTCTATCCATTGTACCACTTCCTCTAACCAGAAGCACCACACCAGATGGCATAACAACAGTGGATTTTCGAACCAAAATGGCAATTTGAATGAAAAGGAACCTGCCTGTCCTTTCACGGTGTTGTAGTACACTCCCTGGCATGTTTCTGGCTGACTGAAAGTCTTTAGCCTTCTGGAATTGGCCTAAAACACCTATACAAACTGCAGCGGAAGAAAACACGTCGCCATGTTCTTGCCGTTCAACCTTGACCCCCCCGAGAGAGAGAGAGAGAGACAGACAGACAGACAGAGACAAAACAGAGAGAGAGAGAGAGAGAGAGAGAGAGAGAGAGTCACTTGAAATCGTCACTCTGGGAAGTAGTCAGACCAACGTATACATCACGAAAACGGTTTCGTGACCAAACAACGAGTTTTACGGCAGTCATTTCTTTGTTGGAATTAAAACTGGCCAGGTAACCACCTCGCTCGCGGCACATTATTTTAGCCTCAAAGTAGGTGAGCGGCTTTGCTGGTTGGACTAGCAGGTAACAGCGGCCCTCCACGAGAAACCTGCCGTGTTCACACAGTTCATGGAGACAATGGATTTCATCCTGAGTCGAGTCACATTCAACGATCAGGTTGCAGGAGAGATGAGGCTCAAAGTCGTTCCAGAATGACGTGGAACAATTCCACTTGGTGTGAGACACTTTCTGGGGGATGGAAGATTGCTGTGTGGCACAAGAGAACACACACACACACACACACACACACACACACACACACACACGGAGAGAGAGAGAGAGAGAGGGGAGAGAGAGAGAGAGGGGGGGGGGGATATTTGGTTGCTCTTGAGAATCTTCATACTGTGCATAACTAGGTTTTGACAATGTACGTATTGTGCCGAACTTCATTCTCTCTCTCTCTCTCTCTCTCTCTCTCTCTCTCTCTCTCTCTCTCTCTCTCTCTCTCTCTCTCATATGAATGATATGCGTTGAAATAATGTATGCATGACAAGGACAGATTGGAAGACTAGGCTTTGGCCTAAAATCTTCATCCTTGCGTATTAAAGATCAATCAATCAATCAATAAATCTCTCTCTCTCTCTCTCTCTCTCTCTCTCTCTCAATCAATCAATAAATCTCTCTCCTCTCTCTCTCTCTCTCTCTCTCTCTCTCGGAGTACGCAACAAGATGGCGACTGGTAAACATCGGGCGGGATGAGCTCCGGTCAAAAGTGTGTTGTTAGGCGGTTTACAGCGCTCCAAGTATCGTTCCAGTGGTGATATTAATTAGAAGAAGTGTTTGTGAAAGTGTCTGTAGCTGCGAGAACTGCAGAATGATAGACCTGTGCGAGTTGAGAGCCAGAATCGGACTTTTTGGAGGGACAATGCGGAAAGGAAGGAGAAAGGAAGTGAAGGGAATGAGAGAGGGGTCAAAGGTTGCAGGGGTGAAGGAGATACTGCTGTGTTCGGTGGTGTTTTGGACGTTTGCACTAACCACGATCAGTGCTCTGGATATGACTACAGTGGCTTTTGGACCGAGAGCAATTGTCAGGAACGGTGTGATCGGTGTGGAAGAGCGGGGGACTGGAACTGCCACCTTTTCGATGCAAGAAGTTAACGCAACTGGAAAAGGAGGTCAGTAGAATGTCAACAAAGATGGCGGCGATGACGGCAAGCATGAATTGGGCGCTGACAGCAATCATGAACTGGTCAGTTATGAACGAAATGCTAGGGGCCGGTCGGAGCAACCCGAAAGTGACATTGTTAGTGGCACTACTGATCATCTTGAACATTTCGTATGTACGCAGGAGGCTGATTCTAAGTAACGATATCGAAACGAACCCCGGACCGAATGTTAATGAGAAAATTGAGGAAGAAGCACACAAGCTGGAACACAAAATCGACACCAGATTTAGCACGATGGAAACGCAGATGACACAAATATTCAATACAATCACATCTCTGGCAGACTCTTTCAAATCACAAGTAGACACAATTAAGAAGATAGATGTCAAACAGACACAAATGTCAGACACACTTACCAGCCTAGTTCAAGAGCTAGCTGACACAAAACAAGACATACAGGCAAATACGAGGGCAGTTCAACATTTAGAAGAAACACAGGAACGCATGGCAGGCAGACTGGCACGTATGGAGGACGAAATGGACAAACTTGAAGGTTTTTCCCGTAGGAACAACCTAAAGTTCTACGGGCTAAAAGAAGGAGACGAAGGGAGTGGACCCGAGAATTGCGAAGACATTGTCAAAGGGGTACTGGAAAAGTACATGAAGGAGGAGGACTGGGCAGCAGACGCAGTGGAACGGGCCCACAGACTGGGAAGGTTCAACCCATCAAACAAACGCCCGAGGCCTGTGATAGCCAAAATGTTACGATGGGGGGACGCCATGCGGGTGCTGAGGAACCGGGAGGCCAGGGAAACTATGAAAGCAGAAGGGATCGCGGTGAGCCAGGACCGGACGAGGCGCCAGACAGCACAACTACGTGAGCTGAGGGAGACGGGCAAGTCCGGTTACTTCGTCGGAGGGAAGCTGTACGTGAGGGAGCAGCCCATCCCACCGGTGGAGCGGACCTACGGACCTGCGGAGCGGACCTACGGACCAGCGGAGCGGACCTACGGATCAGCGGAGCGGACCTACGGACCAGCGGTGCGGACCCACGGACCAGCGGACAGTCATGAAGGATGGAGCTACAAAGACTATGATGGAAGGATGGAACGTGAAAATGTGGGACTGAGAGAGAGAGAGAGACTGAGGAGAGAGCAAAGGGAGAGGGAAAGGATAAATGAGTTGAGAAGAGAGAAAGAGTGGAATGAAGAAAGGAAGAGAGAAAGAAAGAAAGCAACCGAGCAGATTACACAGATGATGAGTGCCAGTAGGAGTGACAGTGGGGATGAAAGTGGTGAGAGAGAGAGTGAGGCAGGAGAAGGGAGTGTATGTGAGAGTGAAAATCTGATGGCATGGAGGGAGTCAGGAGAAGGAGAGAGAGGAGGGAGGTCAGGGGTTGATTGGGACAGGGTACTGGAACCTCTGCAGATCCCCAAAAAACAGAGATAGAGCAGAGGGTAATAGAGAGGTGTCAGTGGGGGGAGAAAAGGAGAGGGGAAATGGGAGAGGGGGTGCGTCTGAGGAAAGTAAGAATGAAGGTATGAATGTAACACACAACACAGAAACACGTGTCAGCCCGCTCCTAAGTTCAGACAGTAACCACGTGCTCACACAGGTCACCGCACACACATCCAAAAACCAAAACAAACCCAAGGACCAATCAGAACCCTTCTGGGACCCACCGGGGTCAAGGTCTGGCGTAGATGCAGCGCGCGCGGTGGTCGGCGAGGCGACAATTGACACAACACCATACCCGCGGCGCGACAGACAAGTAGTCACATGTGGTAAACAAGACAGAGCCAGCCTAGCAGAGGGGGAAAGGGAGAGGTTGGACAGGGGTGGGGGCTCGCGGCAAACAACTCTGGACGAAACAGTGCGAATTCAATGCAGTAGTACAGCGTTGACGGACAGCGAGGAGGGGGGCAGAGCTGGTGGGGAGGAGGGAGAGAAGGGAGGACAATGCAAAACAAACAAAACTTTACGTTCACACACCAGTAGCACGAAGGCACCCAGCAAAACAACAAGTAGCACACGCACGAATTCAACTACGAAGGAAGGAAAAGGTAAGAAATGAAGGGCAGGCCACGGCCGTACACAGGCACCACAGACCACACGAACTCAAGAGAACAATGAAAAGACACCAGAATACGACATGAATGTGGGAACGAGAGAGAGAGCGAGTGGGAATGAAAGAAGAAAGGAAGACGAGAGTGGAAAAAGAAACCTATCCTTTGTATGCTGGAATGTGGGGGGATTATTAGATAAGTTAACGGAACCAGACTTTTTAGAATTTATCACATCTTTTGATCTGTGCTGTTTAACAGAAACATTTACTTCTAAATTTTTTGATTTCGAATTAAAATTCCAGGAGTTTTTGCAATTACATTGTCCAGCGGTCAAATTTACTAGAATGGGAAGACCCTCGGGGGGAACAATCCTGTTGATAAAAAAAGAGTTATCTGAATATGTCCAGCTGATAAATACTGACATGGAAAATGTACTCTGCGTGAAGTTAATGAAAAGTCTATTGCATTGTGAAAAAGACATTTTATTTTTAGGTACATATGTACATCCAGTAGATAGTCAACATTATTCTGACAAAGATTACTCATGCACACTAGAACTAATTGAACAATATATATTTGCACAGACAGAACAAGGAAACAACTTCCATTACATCATTGGAGGAGATCTTAATGCTCGTATTGGGGAATGGAGCTTGAGCATCGATGATGAAAATGAGATTACAGGAAGAGAACAGGACGTGTATGCACGTAGGTCTAAAGATCCCCACACAAATGGTTTTGGCAAGAAACTAATAGAATTTTGTATAACATTTAATGTAACGCCACTAAATGGTCTTTGTATGGGAAAGTTCGACGATGCATACACGTTTTATTCCGAAAGGGGTAACAGTATTATAGATTACTATATATGTTCTGTTGAACTGTTAGAAAATGTGAACAAGTGTCAGATAGTAGAGAGAGTTGAAGCTCTGCATATGCCTATTATGATGGAATTACAAAGTACACTGTCTAACGCACAAGAGAACGAGGGCAAGAAATCTTACGTGAAGAAACTAAAGTGGGATCCCACAAAACAACAACAGTATGTCCAGTTCATAGAATCGGAAGAGGCAAAACAAACAATGGCGCAAATAACAGAAGAAATAGAGATGTAGACACGAGTATAGACAGATTTAACAAGCTATTAAAAGAGGCAGGGAAAGACATGTACAGAACAATAGGTATAGGAGGAAAATGTAAGACTACAAACAGCTGGTATGATAAAAAATGTCAAATCAAAAAGAAAGAAGCAAAACAAGCACTCAATAGACTGACATGGACGAAAAAGGATAAAAACCCAACCATTTATCAAGTAAGGAGAGAGGCTTACAGGAATAAAAGAGCAGTATACAAAGAAACAATTAGAGAAAAGAAAAAACAGTATAAAAAGCAAACATACGACACACTAGTACAAAATCGCAAGGACAGCCGAATGTTCTGGAGCACCATAAAAAGTGTTAGAAGGAAGAAGAACACATTACCATCTATTAATATTACACAGTGGAAAACGCATTTCGAAAGCATTTTGAATCCACATGACACAGAAATACTAAACGATAGAGAAGAAGGACCACAAGAAGAAGAAGAAGTGTTAAACGAAATTCAAGTACAAGAATTAGACGAAGAGATAACCGAAAATGAAGTAAGATCAGCTACAGAAAAATTAAAAAAGGCAAATCACCAGGTATTGATGAAATCCCTCCTGAATTTCTTAAAACCATAGGACAAAGTATAGTGCCATTCTTAACGAAATTATTCAACAAGTTATACCAAGATAGCTACTTCCCCATAGAATGGTCAAGGGCGGTGATTATACCACTACACAAGAAAGGAGATAGACAGAATCCAGGAAACTATAGAGGAACATCCTTATTATGCATCATAAGCAAGATATACACAGCAATATTAAACAGAAGACTATATGATTGGGCAGAAGCAGAAAATAAAATTAGCAAAGAACAGGCAGGCTTCAGGAAAGATTTCTCAACAGTAGATCATATCTTCACACTAACATCCATGATAAGTAACTGCCTATACGGCAGAAGAAGAAGTAAATTGTATGTAGCCTTCATTGATTATCAGAAAGCGTTTGACACAGTAAATAGAGAAAAACTCTAGGAAATCCTACAGAAACACAAAATATCTACGAAGATGCTTAACATGCTAAAAGCTATCTATAAAACAGTACAAGCTTGTGTAAGACATGGAACTGAACTAACAGAATTCTTTGAATGTCACACAGGAGTGAAACAAGGGTGCTTACTGTCCCCCCTAATCTTTTCATTACTAAACGCCAAACAACTTAGTATACGGAGAACTAGGAAGATATCCGATGAGTATAGATAGTTCAATAAAAGCAATCAGATATTGGTTCAAAATAATGAAGATGACTCCAGACAGGACACCTAGACAAGCATATGAAAGAGAAAAAACAGAAACTGACAAACCACAGAACTGGGCGCTGGAAATTAAACGCTGTTTGGATATGTAGGGCTTCTCTGAAGTCTGGTTGAATGAAGGCGTAGAAAACGAGCAAAGATTTATCATAACACTAAAACAAAGAATCATAGATTGTTACAAACAGAACTGGCATAACAAAATAGCGAATAGTGAACGATTTACAACATACCATACATTTAACACTATTCACCAAACTGAAGAATACTTTCGCGCAATCACAATCGCGAAGTTTAGAAAAGCATTGACAAGATTACGATTAGGAATAAACGAACTGCATGGCAATAAAAAATATATAGATAATCAAGCTATAACAACATGCCCCTTCTGCCCAACAGTAGAAACAGAAATGCACTTCTTAATGTGGTGTCCCAATTACAGGCAATTGCGAACAAAATACATTTTCAAACATTTTAGTAATAGAAACGCAATCACACTGGAAAGTCTGCTACAAAACGATAATACTGAAATCATAAGAGATATTGCAATGTACATCTTCTATGCCTTAAAAACGAGAGAAACCCATATGTAATAGTAATACTGACGATATAGGAAAAATAGAAATTCTAAACAGAAAACAAAATATTTTACAATCAACGTTTCAATCAATGTTTTTGTTGTTGTCATGTTGTAATGTATGTTGCGTACTCCTGTGGACGGGCCGAGGGCCCCACAATAAATGTCGCGGCGTGAAAGCGCGCGTCAAGCGTCAAGCGTCAAGCGTCTCTCTCTCGCTCATTTCTTTTTGTACTCCCAGTTCTTATAGAACAGGGAGTACTTTAGAATGGGAACGAAGAAATGCTCTGTGTGTGTGTTCGTTCGTTCGTTCTTCTGTTTAACGTCTGTTCACTTTGAGTGATATTAGACGTGAATGAATGAAGAGAATGACTGAAGGAATGAATGATTAAGTGAATAATCCTATATGTTATATAAGCGTGTATGTATGCCTTTGTATGTGAGTGTATACGTGTATGTATCTGTATATGTATCTAAAGAAAAAAAAAACACACACACACACACAAAACAAGACAACCCCCCCCCCTCCCCCCCCCCCAAAAAAAATAAAAAAATAAAAAGGAATCTTAAATACAACAATTAATGGGTAAAATGAACAAAAGATATAGATCTAACATATAGCAATAAAACAAAAATCCTTCACTATCTAAACTTTAGAGTGGAGTAAAATGCAGGCCATCATCATATAATGCACTATGAACTAACACAAAACAATCTAATCAGACTATGAAATAAGTGTTCAGCAATTTCGATCAGCAGAAAGTGGTCCGAAAGTATATCTTGCAAGTTTTTTTCAGAAAATTATTAGATTTTAATGATGTTGGTAAGAAAGTAGTTAACTTGCTACAATTAAATAAAATATGGCTCAATGTTATTTCTTTACCACAAGTACAATTAGCATTTTTACTAAACTTTGTTTTTAAAGCATTTAGCTTTAATCGAATTATAAGGGAATATATTTGTCTGGAATAGTAAACTGGATGATCAGACATTTTTCTTAGAACAAGGTCTATTGGAAAAGCTTCCCACTGTTTGGATGAAATATCAACATTTATTTGAGCTCTCTTCTGTGCAGCTGATTCAAGGATACAATAA
This sequence comes from Conus canariensis, assembly GCA_033310375.1. NCBI lineage: Eukaryota > Metazoa > Mollusca > Gastropoda > Neogastropoda > Conidae > Conus > Conus canariensis. Next base: position 97,339,867 of record CM065717.1, read on the forward strand.
CATTCTACGACTGATGGTTTTATTTTCAGCTCGGAAGATGACCCTGCTTTTTTAGCACCTTTTTTTCGCAGCCTTATCAGCCAATTCATTCCCAAGTATACCAGTATGCGAAGGAATCCAGCAAAATTCTATAATGGTGCCTTTCGACGCCAGCCAGTATAAAAGATATTTAATTTCGAACACAAGGTCGGGTCGTGTCGATATATTTGATGAATCAAAGGCAAGTAAGACTGATTTTGAGTCTACAAAAAAAACCTATCTGAACAATATTACTGGAAAGATCTGTTAGAAATTCCATTGCTAGCATAATAGCTACTAATTCGGCTGTGAATATAGATAAATAACTACCCAGAAAGAACGATCTTTGAGTTTTAAGCGAAGGAATAACAAATGCTGCACCAGCGTTTCCATCATCTAAAACAGAACCATCAGTAAACACCTGAAGATGATTTTGATATTTTTCATATACATGTGATTTTGCTAAATTAGTGATAATATTAATATTTTTCCCCTTTTTGATGTCAATGTAACCAATATCAAGAAAAGGTTTTGGTATCTCCCATGATGGAATAAATGACGAAGATGGTTTTTTAGCCACATCTTTTATATCAATTTTTGAACATTCAATCAAATCAGTAGTATATGTACCTATTGTTTCTTGCGATGTAATCATAATTGCCCTTTTTGGAAAGTCTGTGTTCGATCTAAGTTTTAAGTCTTCTTGAATGTAATTATCATTAACACTTGATTTTATGACAAATTTTGATGCTGCTAGTTCACGATAATCATCAAGGGGCAAAATTCCAGCTTCTCTATATGTTTTTGCATTTGAGGCATGAATTGGGACACCAAGAGCAAGTTTAATGGCTTTGCAATCTAAACTTTGTAACTTTTTCAGAAGACATTTTGGAGCACTAAAATACACTTCTTGACCATAAGTAAGTTTTGATCTAACAAGAGCTATAGAGAGATGAAGTAAAGTTTTTGTATCCATTCCCCAGGGTAGTCTGCTTATAATCTTTAATAAATTCAAACTTTTCCTAGCTTTTGTTAATATATATTCAAAATGAGTATTCCAAGATAATTTTGGTGTAAAGAAAACTCCTAAAAATTTAACACTTTGTTTATATTCTAAACGTTCACCTAGAAGTTTGAAGACTGGTATATTTTCTGGATTGCTTCCTGCATTAAACAACATCATATTTGTTTTTTCAGTGGACAAAGACAGACCATTTTCTGTCATATAGTTGCCTATGCTGTCTAGATCTCTTTGATATAGTCTTCTAACATAATTCTGTGCTCTTTGTGGAGTTGACTTTTTCAGAGTTACTTCCATCCACATGCAGATATCATCTGCGTATTGCACTAGAACGACATTTTTGGAGACTGCTTTCGGGAGATCTTGTATAAGAATATTAAAAAGAATAGGCGCTATTACTGAACCTTGCGGGATTCCCATGTCTAGTTTTCTGAGTGTTGAGTGTGTACCTCCTACTCTGGCTAACATAGTTCTATTATCTAAAAATGATTTAATATAATTGTATATGTTTCCTGACAATCCAATCAGTTTCAGTTTGTATAACAAGCGCTTGTGCCAGACTTGGTCATAGGATTTTTTAACATCAAAAAAAGTAGCGAGTATACTTTTCCTACGTGCAAACTGACGCTTTATTTGAGTAGATAATTTAACCAAGTGCTCAACTGTAGATCTCCCTTTCATAAATCCAGCTTGATTAATTGGTATTACATTGTTCTTTTCACAAAAGTGTGTGAGCCTATTTAAGACGATTCTTTCTACAAGTTTGCCACAATGGGAAGTGAGGGCTATAGGGCGATAGCTGTTTTTGTCATTCATAGTTTTTCCAGGTTTTAAAATTGGAACAACTATTGAATCTTTCCATATTTGAGGAACAACGCCATTTTCCCAGCAATTCTGAATTATATGATGCAGGAAAACAATGCAGTTGTCAGGGAGATGTTTTAACATTTCATTACTCACTATGTCAAGACCAGCAGAGCATTTTTTGTTGCCGATATCACATATTGCATTTTTCAACTCTCTGATTGTTATCGGAGCATTAATAGGGATATCATTATCAGGAATAGGGTCTGAATAGAAAGACTGTGATTGTTCTTTTTCTCTATACATTTTACAATTTGAGGACAAGCATTCTGAACTACTATTTCTAGAAAATATATCCACAAAAATTTCCGCCTTTTCTTCATCAGAAGGAAATTTATTCTCATTAGATTCTATTGGATAGCTTGGGAGTCTAATTCCTTTTTTCATGCATTTCACTTTGTTCCAAACCTTATTAAAGTCCTTATCATCTGTAACTTCCTTTGTACAAAATGAATTCCAGTATAGCCGTTTTGTTTTGGCTATTACATTATTACTGTGTATCTTTGCTTTCTTCATTTCTATATAACTTTTTCTATTGACTCTTTAAGCAACTTTTCGTCTAGATTTTTTTTGTTTTCGACTTGATGTACAGATTATATTTTTCTTTTTTGTAATTAACAGCTTGTTCGCATTCACTAGTCCACCAGACATTCCCCACATGATTAGACTGTTTTGTGGTTTGTAATCTTGGGATTGATGAATTGGCTGCCACAAGAACTGCATCCTTGAAATCTGAATATTGCGTGTCAATATGCTCTTGCGTACATTTATCGAAGTTTTGACAAGCTAGAATAGTTGAAATTTATCCCAGTCTGCACGCTTATAGTCATACTTTATAGGAGTGTCATGTACGTCCTTATTATCCTGAATGTTTTCTTTCACCATAGTTATTATTATAGGCAGGTGATCGCTACCTAAAGTATCTTTATATGTTTCCCATGAACTTGATGGAGCAAGTTCTGGTGAAATCAAGGAAAGGTCTATAGCCGTAGCTCTGTGTTTAGACACATCTGGGATCCGGGTTATGCTGCCGTCGTTTAACAGATGCAATGAACTATCTACGATGCTTTCAACGAAACGGTTACTGGTAACAGTGTTACAATCATTTTCCCAGAAGGGCGAGTGAGCATTAAAATCACCCGCTATTAACCACTTATTACATTGTTGATCTTGAATAGCACGTAGCCAGTCAGAATTTTGATCATCTGGACCTTTAGGAAGATATACTGACATGACATTCATTGCGAAAGAATTACCGAATTTTATATTAGCTACGCATGCATGTACATCACCGACAGATTTTGGGATTGGTGATGAACTTATGTTATACTGAAGCCCTTCACGAATATATATTGCAGTATTTACTCGCCCATTGGAACTTCCCTTGTCATATACTGGAGGGTAATAATAGTTAGGCAAACTGGGTAATTTAGAAGGGCTAACATTCAATGATTGTAATATCAAGACTTCATAAGGATTTGTAGCTAGATGATGTAGTAAATATGCTTGGTTTGTGGTTATAGATCTACAATTCCACTGAAAAAAAACAACAAATTATGTGCTTTCGACCGCCTATGTGAAGCCATTATTTAAGAATCATTGGGATTTAGCATGACATCAAAGCAAATACTTAATGTACTAAAGGATGTAACGCGTGAATCTACAAAGAAATCACATGAACAACAATATCAGAAAAGACTCAAGACGAATAGGTCATTAAGAAAAATAAAAGTTAATAAAAACTCTTAGCAATAATCAACGTCTTCAAATGTACGGATGTATGCCTTAAGTTGGGCACAATCAAGCAACTTTGGTTCTATCAGAGATTATGCAATGCTACACTGACTATGATGTAGTTCACTCGAGAAGTAGGCTGGACATTTTCTCTTCATCAGTAATCGTACAACAGTTCAAATGGATTCCACCACGGATCTGGAAAGTCAGCAAAGTGCATGTGACGAAGTTGTGAAGGATGCACTCTGTTGAAAGGCCTGACGTTGAGCCGAGGTCTGGCTGTGCGCCGTGGAGATTGCCAGAATATGTTACGAAGATGTCTGCCGATATTGCCAGCAAGAATGCTGGTTCCTCTTTGATTGGGGTGCAATTTGTCTCTCATGTAGCTGCTGGTGGTGTTCAAGTTCTGGTGAGACACGATGGATATTTTCTTGTGTTCAGACAAATCATCACATAAAATGGCATTGAACAGATTACGTTTGAGTTCCATCTTTGAGTCTCTAGTTGGAGCTAATTGGCTAACAATGACGTTTGCTTCAGGATGTTTTTTCGAGACCTTCTTGACACACGTGAGAAAAGATCTGCAGGCTGTGGTTGCATCAGTTGTTTTTTTTTATGTCGTTCACCCCACAGTGGATTAAGATGGCATCAGGTGGTTGACTCAACTGCGAATAGACAGATTCAAGAGTCTTTTCTATGTCTTCTGTGGTGTATACTTTTCTTGTAATAGCTTTCATACCGTATGATCGACCTAATCTGTCAGCCTGGATTCCATTCATTACAGAGTCGTGTACGATCACAGCAACAGGGAGATTTTGATCTTCAGATGTTTTTTGACGTTTGTTTGGTATGACGTCATTTGTTTTGATGTCATGCGTTTTGCCCAGTGTTTGTTCCATGTTTGGGTTTTTCTTGTTTTCTTTGCTTTTCTTGTCATTTTTACCGGAGCGGATGGAATTGCTCGGTTTGTGTTTGACAGCATCGGCATACGAAATGAAGGTATCCTTAATGTCTGTCTGTGTTTGGGCGTCACTGACCTGTTTTGCGTTGGGTAGATCGTGTTGTTCCATATGATGTGGTAGATCTAACGCCCTTTCGTTCAGCGTAGTGGATTGTCCTTGTTCTCGTATGGCTGCTTCCAGAGACGAAACTCTCACAGAGTGACGAGATCAAGCCATACAGATCTTTGAGTGTGGCAGAAACGTCCAGACCTGTCACTGTTGAACTGGGAGAATGCTGCGTTCCATCCCAGTGACTCGTCCCTGTTAGGTCTGATTCTGTTGGCGCCTCGCTGCTCTTCACCCATTCCTGGCCCTGGTTCTTCTTCTGGCTGGATTTCTTGGTGCCGGTGCTTCCCGATTTTGTCGAAATTCCTTTCTGAGGGGTATGGATACTCCCCATACATCTGGTCCTCGTCATTATCGTGCGCTATCGCATAATCCCTGACAGTTGAAGTTTAGTTGCTTGCGCTCTCCGCCATCTTGATGTGTGTGTGTGTGTGTGTGTGTGTCCGTGGTCAAAATGTGTTCCACTCGCTCCAGACAAACCTACTCGGCAGATCTTCCTGAAAATTTGTAGGTATGTTCATTATGGGTCATGGATGATGCCCGATGTTTTAGTTTACCGCTATTGCCGTTACTAACGGCTGTAACGGTTTTTCTTCTTAACAAAATATAATAATAATAATGATAATGTATGGATTTTATATAGCGCAATTCTTGGGATCAACTCATTGCGCTCAGCACACACTCAAACACTCGCACTAACATGTGTTCACACACACACACACACACACCACACACACACACACACACACACACACATGATATGTACAGAAATTGGAAAAATGGCATCAAAAAGGATAGACCTAGCAGGAAAAGCGTCATTTGTGTCACCTTCCCCATCACCGAAAGAAGACGTAGAAACTCCTGTGTCGACCCAGAAATCAACTGATACGTCTCAGTCAGTTGATTTGCACAAAAAAGACCTCCCAAAATACCAGAAAAACAAAAAAAATGCCACATCTCAGCATTCACAAGGTAGTGCCTCTCTCAAAACGACACCAAATCCTAGACCTACCTTAGAATCAACTGTGTCGCAAAACGAAACTGATCTGAAAGAAAAAGAAAAACCTGCCCGTACCTTATTTTTTGATACAGACATTGACAAAAACACAGACACAAGCAACAGTGACACAGACATGGATTATGATGAATTGCCCAGTCTGCTCATTTTACATGATTCTGTGTTAAAAGGGGTTGATGCTGAACGGCTTGGAAATTCATATGGCTTAAAGGTAACCATGAAAAAACGACCAAAAATCACAGACTGTGCTACAGAGATAGAAACTTTACACGGCAAACAGCCAGATGCTGTTCTTCTTCACGCTGGAATTAATGAATTGAAAACATTATCACCAAAGGAAGTGAGTGAAAAGATCATTACCTGTGTGAAGACATGTCAGTCCATGTGCAGTAAAGAGACCAAACTAATTGTAAGCCATATTGCACCAACAGATGAAGAAGAACTGAATGCAAAGGGGAAAATCGTCAACGCCACTGTGTTTGCCGCTCTCTACCAGGAGAAAAGTGTATCTTTCATCGAACACAACAATCTACAAAAATCTCCATACCATCTAGCAGATATCATTCATCCCTCAAAAAAGGGTGCCAGTATTCTGGCAACAAATATCGGGAGGCACGTGCACAGTCTTTTTTGGAAGAAACAAAGACCCCGACCATACAAACGCTTCCCTAGAGACAGAAACTGTCCACAAAAAACGAGCACAACAGGCAACGGAAGAAACGAAAAGGGGACAAGACGTCAAAATGACTTCTCCTGGAGACAAAACCCTAACAGAAATAACACCAGAAATAAGCAACACCAGGACAGAAGTCGGCAACAGTTCTTTACACAAAGACCGGACAAATTCTACACGTCACGTCGACAAGCGGAACCCCACCAGCGCTTCCAGCCAGATGCAGACAGGCAGGGACGTTACAACGACTACAACAGGCCTTACCACAACCGATACACGGCGAGACGATACAACGAACGGGACAACGACACGGATCTCCAGGCAGACCACAGCAACTACTACCACACCTGGACTGACCGGAATGACTATCAAAACAAGCACTTAAACAAACAACGTGACAACTACAAGGACTTCCGGGCAAACCGCAACAGCTACCAATACGACTGGAACGAGTACAAAAACAACCGTTATTGGGACTATGGATTCTGGTAACCAGAGCAACTGAGAACTAAAACTTCTTGAGACAAATTTTCATCCACAAAAAAAAAAAAAAAAAAAAAATTGCGAATACTTTATTTGACATTATGATATGACAGTGTGAGTCTACATACATAGCACCACATGAGATGCGCTTCTTTGAACTAAGTGTTTAGAAATGTTCACTTTATTCCTTTTCACTTGAGTTTAAATCACAGTATGAAATTGTGTTTGGATAATATGATTTTAATAACATTGGTTGTTCAATATTAACACATATGGTACAGAAAAAAGTTAAGATATTTTCGTGGAACATTAAAGGATTTAGGGAGACAATCGATGGTAGTATGATTAACAAATTCTTTGAAGAAGAAATACACAGAATATGTTCTGATTATGACATAGTAATATTACAAGAAACTCATCTTGAACGAGAAGATATTAACGATATCTTTATACCAGGCTTTGCCCCTGGTGTTCATTACTGCAGGAAAAAACGGAACAAGGCTCCCAGTGCATCAGGGGGAATATCAGTTTTTATCAAGAAGGAACTACGAACGCTAATCAAGTTTCACCCAACGAGTAATTCTGACATTGTTTGGTTAATTCTTTCTTCCACAAATGACGAGCTTGATACTTTCATCGGTTGTATATATATACCACCTGAATCGTCGTCTTATGGACGTGATAATACGGTGCGCATTTGGGAAGAGTTGGAAAGACAAACAGAACATTTCTCTACCAAAGGGAATGTTATATTGTGTGGGGATTTTAACGCAAGAACTGGACAATTAATAGATTATACTGACACGGACGGTGAAAACAACTTGTATGCATATCCTAATGACAATCTTTATAACGTTATTCACAAACGATGCTCTCAAGACAACGTTATACAAAAAAATGGAAGAAAATTAGTAGATATTTGTTTGGAAAATAATATGTATATTCTTAATGGTCGCTCACTTGGCGATCTTCAAGGAAATTTTACTTGTTTCAACACAAAAGGAAGTAGCGTTGTAGATTATTTCATTATATCACAAGAGCTAATGAAAGATGTTATTGCATGCAAAGTTCATAAACTCACTGTATATTCTGATCATTGTCCTATTGAACTGTCAATTTTACTTCCTACTGTTAGCAATGATAGACCTAATATGAAAACAAATGCGCATGCTGACAGTGCTCCCTTACGTAATAACACGTCAAACAGAAATGACACAAAAGTTAACACAACCATTACGTCATTTATTTGGGATGACGAATCTGCAGTAAAGCTGAACATTGCTTTAAATAACCCTATCATGAAGAGTCGTATAGAAGAAATAGAAAAACGTATGGAGAAGACACAAGATCATGATACGGAGACCTCGGTCTTCATTAACAACAAGATTAATGATCTGACCCAAGCAATAAAAGACGCAGCATCCTTATCACTCAAACAAAGACAAATGCGCAAAAGAAAAAAAAATCCGAAACACAAAAAATGGTTTGATGAAAAATGTTTTTTCTAAGGAAAGAAGTAAGATCACTTTTAAATGCACTGAACAGACACCTTTCAATCGATACCTACAGGCAAAATACTTTTCAACAGTGAAGGCATACAAAAGTACTTTAAGAAAGACAAAAAATATATACAGAGACAAACTTGTTAGAGAACTAAATGAAGCATTTGAAAAGGATCCAAATCAAGTATGGAGAACACTAAACGAATTAACAAACATGCAAAATACGAATCAAAATAAAAGGAAGGAAATCCATGAAGACAAATGGATATCTCACTTAGAAAAATTAGTTAGCAGGAATATTGAAATAACAGAACAGAGAAAAAAACTGATTGAGCACAAATTGTCTGAAGCAAGAAATGTTATATATAATCCAAACGTTGATGAACCAATTAGTATATCAGAAATCCATAAGACATTTCGAAATTTAAAAAATAAAAAAGCCACGGGAAAGGACGGAATCTCAAATGAAATAATCAAAGCCAGTTTGCCTAATATAATTATACCTCTTAAGAACATATTTAACTGGGTACTAAGATATGGCCAGTATCCCACTCTGTGGAAACATGGCATTTGTGTGCCCATTTATAAAAGCGGCGATCCTACAAATCCTAACAATTATCGTGGAATTACTTTAAACTGCTGCCTGAGTAATGCTTTCTGTCAAATATTAAACAACAGGATAACAAATTACATAGAAAGCAGAGATTTATTTATAAAAGAACAGGCAGGATTTCGAAAATCCTACAGAACAACAGACCAGATATTCATTTTAAAAAAGATCATTGATAGTGAAATAAGAAAAAAGAATGGCAGACTATACTGTTGTTTTGTAGACTTTAGAAAAGCATTTGACAGCATATGGCATGACGCTTTACTTCTGAAACTATACAATATAGGAATCAATGGCTATTGTTATCGGGTTTATAAAAGATATGTACACAAACGCGATGGTTTGTGGAAAATCAAATAATGGATTTACAAGATCAGTCCCGGTCAAACAAGGACTTCTTCAAGGCAGTTCGCTTAGCCCGACGCTGTTTAATATCTTCATAAATGATATCTCAAACTATATTGATAACAATGATTCTCCTGTTATAAACAAGCTGAAAGAAACACGAATATCGCATTTATTATATGCTGACGACATAGTTATGTTGTCAAACACAAAATCAGGATTACAAACCAAACTTAACCGACTTCATAATTATTGTACAGAATGGGGCATGAAACTAAATAAAGATAAAACAAAAGTTGTCATATTCACTAAAACTGACTCAAAATTTTCAACCGCATTTACATGTGGAAACGATTCTCTTGAGACAGTAAATGAATTCAAATATTTAGGAATAATTCTTCATAAAAGTGGAGAGTTACATAAAGCACAAGATCATCTAGCAAAACAAGGTAACAAAGCTGTACACTCCTTACTACGTAAAGTAAAGGGAGAACATGTCAATGTATCATCAATAGCAAAACTCTTTGATGCTTTGATTTCACCAGTTATGCTTTATGGCGCAGAAGTTTGGTTTCCATTTACAGAAAAGATAGGACATGTTGAAAAGCAGACTACAATGTTCGACATTTATCACAAATACTTATTATCCAATAATCCGATCGAGAACGTACATGTAAAATTTTGCAGACATATATTAGGCGTACACAGAAAAGCAATGAAATTGCCAGTACTAGCTGAACTTCGAAGATTTCCCTTGTGTCAAGAAATAATGAGTCAAGTAGTCATGTTTTGGATCCATATAATGGAATCAAAGGAAGACTCATATCTAAGAGAAGCGTACGAAGATCTTGACCCATCATCTTCATGGAAATCTTCTGTAAAGAAGATCTTAAGTAATATTGGAATGACACATGTATGGAATAACCAAAGTACACTTAACCCTAAAAAATTGCGTTATGCAATAGAGAGAAAGTTACAAAGTGAATATATACACTTTTGGGAAAAATAAAAGGAAAGAGCACCAAGGTTAAAATTTTATAATGACATCAGTAATAAATATAGGCTTGAACCGTACCTCATCAAATGCACAAATAAACATTACAGGAAAGAACTTTGTAAATTAAGAATTAGCGCACATGACCTCGCAATAGAAAGAGGTAGATATTCCCATATTAAGCGTGAAGACAGGAAATGTACAACTTGCAATATAATAGAAGACGAGGTACATTTTTTAGACTCTTGTAAACGTTACGATAAAATCAGGAATACGTTTAAAAAACGTATCATAAACAAAATGGATATATACGACGCTACCTCATTGAAAATAAGTACTTTGATGTCTAATGATGACCTTCAGGTTGAAATTGCGAAATATGTATATGACTGCTTTACATAATGACTTTTTGTGTAAAATGAACAAATCATTATTTCTTTGGACGATGAGTTGTTTAATCATCGCCATCTTGTGTCCATAAATCCTTTGATGGTGTTTAGTGACAATAAAAAAAGTTTCAAGTTTCAAGTTTCAAGTTTCACACACCGACACAGGCGCACTTATCAAGTTCATCGGTTCAAGCGTAAACAATACAGTTATGCATGCAGTACATAAAAAGTCAGGTCAGAATAATAGACACAGCATTCAGATATTATGGTTGAAGAAGGCTCAGTACTTGGCCGATCTTTCTGAAAATTTGTAGGTATGTTCATTATGGGTCATGGATGATGCCCGATGTTTTTTAGTTTACCGCTATAGCCGTTACTAACGGCTGTAACGGCCTGTAACGGTTTTTCTTCTTTACGGAATATCTCAGAAAGTACTTGGCCGATCTTTGTAAAAATGAGCAGGTATGTTCATTATGGGTCACGAATGATGCCCGATGTTTTAGTTTACCCCGCTATAGCCGTTACTAACGGCTGTAACGGCCTGTAACGGTTTTTCTTCTTTATGGAATATCTCAGAAAGTACTTGGCCGATCTTTCTGAAAATTTAGCGTATGTGAATGTTCTCTATTATATGTATTTGTTGTATGATTGAACGTTATAGGATTAAGTTTTTTTGTAGTGATATTTGAAGAATAAGTGAATGTCACATTGGTAGGATTAGGATTTGTTAGTTATTGTAGTAATAGTATTTGTAGTTGGGTGTAAGGTGTATTATTGTATATGAGAAGGGTGAATGTAGTATGACTTTGTAAAGCGCTTAGAGAAATTCGCTTGATTAAGCGCTATATAAGAAATCATTATTATTATTATAAATTTGTAGGTATGTTCATTATGGGTCACGAATAATGCCCGATGCTTTAGCTTACCGTTATAACCGTTACTAATGGCTGTAACGGCCTGTAATGGTTTTTCTTCTTTATGGAATATCTCAGAAAGTACTTGGCCGACCTTTATGAAAATTAGCAGGTATGTTCATTATGGGTCACGGATGATGCCTGATGTTTTAGTTTGCCCCGTTATAGCCGTTACTAACGGTTGTAACGGCCTGTAACGGTTTTTCTTCTTTATGGAATATCTCAGAAAGTACTTGGCCAATATATAAGCGGTTTAGATGATCTTGTGACAAATCGGAGCCTCTGTCCATATGTAAGTGATGCAACGCTGAAAATGGATTAAACAACCGTTAAAACCGTTATTCTGCCGTTATTTCTTATATATCGGTGGATTTTAATTAAGTTTGGTATATAGAAAGGGCTCTGTGGGCTGGCTCCCCACTTTGCCTTAAACATGTGGCTACTAAAAATAAAAGGAAAAGATGCTCCCAGAAAGGGGAGAGAATGATGAATCCATCGGTGCTCAACCAATCATGACTGCAAATCCCAAACGGACTATGAACATGGACCAAATGGAATATCCATGTGTCTGTGGAAAGCGTTTCGCTACCACCCGTGGCATGAAGATCCACAGAACAAAGATGGGATGTGTGAAGACTCATCTGAATGAGCAGCAGCGCACTGCATCAGCAGATAAGACGTCGGAAGACCAAGGCCAGGATTTAAACCACAGTGCCAAGGACATCCACGCTGTTGGTTCGGATGAGGAATTTGCACAGGCCCTCGATGCCAGGCGCCTGAAACTCAACCTGCCACGAGCAAACGAAACTGAAGATTGGGAGAAACTGGATGCAAAAATCGTCCAAAGACTCGATGCACTGATAGGGAAAAGCACCCTGGAACACAAACTAGCCACATATGGGGACATTGTGTATGCCACATGTAGAGACGCCTATGGAGCAAAACTACCCAAAGAGAAAACACCTCCAAAGAAATCCAGACGCCAAGAAAAGATGGACAAGATCAGGGTCCAAAAGAAAAACCTCAAGATGCAAATGAAGACCGCACTGCCAGCTGAAAAACAAGGCTTGGAAAAACTGTGGAAAGACCTGAAAGAAAAACACAGTGCCCTCAGCAAAGCGGAAACTGCGAGGAAGAGGAAGAGCAAAAAGAAGAAGACACAAGAGCGCTTCTTCAGAGACCCCTTCCAGTTTGCCAGAACACTGTTTGAGCAGCCAAAATCTGGGACCCTAAGTGTGGACAAAGGAGTTCTTGAGCAGCATCTGAGGAAAACATACTCTGACCCACAGAGCAAAGCACCACTCGACATTCAAGGTCTGGTGTGGCCAACCAACCCTGAGGAACAGTTCAATGGCAAGCCTCCAACGTTGGCGGAAATCAAGAAGGTGGTCGACAAAGCCAGAGCCAAATCATCACCAGGGCCAAACGGAATACCTTACCAGCTTTACAAGAAATGTCCCAAGGTGCTGGAGTGGCTCCACAGGCTGCTGCGATCGGCTTGGAGAAACCAGAAGATCAGCGGCCAGTGGATGACGGCAGATGGTGTGTACATCCCCAAAGAGCAAAACTCAAGTGACATTAGCCAGTTCAGGCCAATATCACTACTGAACGTCGAAGGGAAAATCTTCTTCTCTGTCATGGCAGCAAGGCTGACCAAGTACCTGATGGAAAACAAGTACTTGGATGTGTCAGTCCAGAAAGGTGGCATCCCAGGCGTGGCGGGCTGTGTAGAACACGCCACAATGATCTGGGACGCAATCCAAAAAGCAAAAACAGAAAAGAGAGACCTGGACGTAGTGTGGCTTGATCTGGCAAACGCATATGGATCTGTGCCCCATGAGATGATACAGTTGGCTCTTGAGATGTACCATGTGCCAAAGAACATCCGCGACATGCTCAAGAAGTACTTCAATGGCTTCTCAATGCGGTTCTCTACCAAGGAGTACACAACAGACTGGATCAACTTGGAAGTGGGTATTGCAATGGGCTGTGCAATTTCCCCAACACTGTTCGTGCTGGCAATGGAACTCATCTTGAAAGCAGCAACAAACAACGCGAGACAAACAGACCTTGGCGATGGATACAAGATGCCTCCTCTCAAGGCCTTCATGGATGACACTACAGTGATTTCATCCAGAGAAGACGAGACACGTCATGTGCTGGAGAGGCTGGACGACATAGTTGCCTCATCCAGAATGAAGTTCAAGCCAAAGAAATCACGGAGTCTCTCACTGAGGAAAGGAAAAGTGGCCGGATCTGTGGTCTTCAGTGTTGCCAACCAGGCCATTCCAACAGTCACAGAAGAACCAGTCAAGAGCCTTGGAAGATGGTATGATGATACGCTGAAAGACACACAAAGAGCAAAAGAAACCAAGCAGATGGCGGAGGAAGGCTTGGAGACCATTGACCAGTGTGGGCTCCCTGGCAAATACAAGGTCTGGTGTCTGCAGTTCATGCTGATACCAAAGCTGCTATGGCCTCTGATGATATACGACATCTGCACCAGCATAGTGGAGGCAATGGAAGCCAAAATCAACAAGTTCACAAGGAAATGGCTTGGTGTCCCACCCTGTCTGACTGACATAGCGCTGTACTGTCGCCAAGCAAAGCTGAAACTACCCCTGAAATCCATCCTGGAGGAATACAAAGCAGGGAAGATCAGACTTCAAAGCATGCTGGAGGACTCAGGAGACAAGGTGATAGAAGCAATTAAGCCCCAGCTGAAGACAGGCAGAAAATGGAAAGTTCAAGAGGCGATGGATTCTGCAAAAGAAAGTCTCAAGATCAGAGAAATAACAGGACACACACAGACCAACAGACAGGGACTGGGGGTGACCAAAACTGAATGGTGGTCAAAGGCCAAAGGAAAAGCCAAAAGAGACATGATGATTCAGGAGATGAGAAAAGAAGAAGACCAAAAAAGACTCCAAAAAGCAGTCCAGCAGAGCCAGCAAGGGCAATGGACAACGTGGGAGAATGCACTCCAAAGAAGTCTCACTTGGAATGACATTTGGCACATGGCCCCTCTCAGGATCAGCTTCATTCTCAGATCTGCATATGACCTTCTGCCCTCAAATGCAAACCTGGTGAAGTGGGGGAAAACAGACGATCCTGCATGCCCCCTCTGCCATGAAAAACAAACAGTGGAGCATGTCCTAAGCTCATGTAAAGTAGCCCTGGCTCAAGGAAGGTACACATGGAGGCACAACCAAGTGCTCAAAGAAATTGTACAAGTAGTCTGGGCTAGTACCAACACCACAAAAGGGAAAATCAGGACTCCAAAAGCACCCGCAACATTCTTCACGGCAGGAGGCAGCAAATCATGGCCAAGAACAACAGTGCCACTCGAAACATGCAGGCAGAGTCTGCTGGACGGGGCAGATGACTGGGAGTGCACTGCAGACCTCCCAGAATGGAAGAGTCACCCAGAGATCATCAGCAAGAGTGGCATGAGACCAGACATAGTAGTCCACTCTAAGTCAACCAAGCAGCTGATCATGATCGAGCTCACGGTGCCATATGAGAACAGAATGGAGGCAGCTCAAATCTACAAGACTGAAAAGTATGCTGATCTGGCAAACAGCCTGAGGAGAGAAGGCTATCAGGTCAAAGTCCTCACTGCAGAAATTGGAGCTAGGGGGTTTGTAGGAACGTCTGCATACAGCCTCATGAAACAGCTCTCAGTTGCAGGGAAGGAAAAAACCAGAGCCCTGAAAGCAATGGCAGAAGCGGCAGAGAGGTGTTCAAGCTGGATCTGGTCAAGGAGGAACAAAAGTGAACTTCATAAGGCTTAATTTCCCTACAAATATCAGGTGTCCCTGTGGCTCAGTGGTTAAAGCGCGAGTCATTAAGTGGAAAATGAGCATGTCCAGAGGGTCATGGGTTCGAATCCCAGCCATGGCTCGTCCCAAGATGGGAAAAAAAAAAGGGGCAGCAGAGGGACATCCGGAGTCATGAACCGGGTGTGGCCCAACCCCCCTAGAGTGTCAGGAGATAAGGGCCGAAACACTTGCTTGAAGGGGGCTTCTCTTCTGAGGACTCTCTGCTGCCACGCTCTCCACGAGTTTCTTTCTACAGGTTATCACACACAAATGGCACTTCTATATAGTGTTTCAAAATTTGACCGTTAAAAACCGTTATTCTTGACATATTGTCCGATTTGGATGAAATTTGATATGTACACAGGCTTTAGCCCAGTGAGGACTAAAATACCGGTTTCAAAAGTGTATATCGGTTATATAACCGTTAAACCGTTATTTTGCCGTTATTTTTTATATATTGGTGTGTTTTAATGAAATTTTGTATATAGAAAGATTATCACACACAAATGGCACTTCCATGTAGTGTTTCAAAATCTGGCCGTTAAAAACCGTTATCCTTGACATATTGTCCGATTTGGATGAAATTTGGTATGTACACAGGCTTTAGCCCAGTGAGGACTAAAATACCAGTTTCAAAAGTGTACATCGGTTAAATAACCGTTAAAACCGTTATTTTGCCTTTATTTCTTATCTCACAAAGCACCTGGTCGATTTATAAGCGGTTTGGAAAACTGGGAGTACGTTTATATGCTTCGCATCTTGTTTTTGTGCTCCCAGTTCTTAAAGAACAGGGAGTACTTTAGAATGGGAACGAAGAAATGCTGTCTGTGTGTCTGTGTGTGTATGTCCGTGGTCAAAATGTGTTCCACTCGCTCCAGACAAAACTACTGGGCCGATCTTTCTGAAAATTTGTAGGTATGTTCACTGTGGGTCAAGGATGATGCCTGATGTTTTAGATTACCGTTGCAGCCGTTGCTAACGGCTGTAATGGCCTGTAACGGTTTTTCTTCTCCATGGAATATCTCAGAAAGTACTTGGCTGATCAACGTGAAAATTAGCAGGTATGCTCATTATGCGTCACGGATGATGCCCGATGTTTTAGTTTACAGTTACACCGTTACTAACGGCTGTAACGGCCTGTAACGGTTTTTCTTCTTTATAGAATATCTCAAAAATACTTGGCCGATCTTTGTGAAAATTTGTAGGTATGTTCATTATGCGTCACGAATAATGCCCGATGTTTTAGTCTACCGTTATAGCCGTTAGTAACGGCTGTAACGGCCTGTAACGGTTTTTCTTCTTTATAGAATATCTCAGAAAGCACTTGGCCGATCTTTCTGAAAATTGATAGGTATGTTCATTATGGGTCATGGATGACGCCCGATGTTTTAGTTTACCGTTACATCCGTTACTAACGTCTGTAACGGCCTGTAACGGTCTTTCTTCTCCATGGAATATCTCATAAAGTACTTTTCAGATCTTTCTGAAAATTAGCAGGTATGTTCATTATGGGTCACGGATGATGCCCGATGTTTTAGTTTACCCCGTTATAGCCGTTACTAACGGCTGTAGCAGCCTGTAACGGGTTTTCTTCTTTATAGAATATCTCAAAAAGTACGTGGCCGATCTTTCTGAAAATCTTTAGGTATGTTCATTATGGGCATCGGATGATGTCCGATGTTTTAGTTTACCCCGTTATAGCCGTTACCAACGGCTGTAACGGCCTGTAACGGTTTTTCTTCTTTATGGAATATCTCAGAAAGCACTAGGCCGATATTTCTGAAAATTTTTAGGTATGTTCACTATGGGTCACAAATAATGCCCGATGTTTTAGTTTACCATATATATCGTTACTAACGGCTGTAACAGCCTGTAACGCTTTTTCTTCTTCATGGAATATCTCAGAAAGTACTTGGCTGATCTTTGTTAACATTAGCAGGTATGTTCATTATGGGTCACGAATAATGCCTGATGTTTTAGTTTACCGTCATAGCCGTTACTAACGGCTGTAACGGCCTGTAACGGTTGTTTTTCTTCATGGAATATCTCAGAAAATACTTGGCTGATCTTTGTGAACATTAGCAAGTATGTTCACTGTGGGTTACGGATGATGGCCAATGTTTTAGTTTACCGTTATACTGTTACTAACCGCTGTAATGGCCTGTAACGCTTTTGCTTCTTTATAGAATATCTCAGAATGTACTTGGCCGATTTTTGTGAAAATTAGCATGTATGTTAATTATGGGTTACGGATGATGCCCGATGTTTTAGTTTACCGTTATAGCCGTTACTAACGGCTGTAACGGCCTGTAACGGTTTTTCTTCTTTATGGAATATCTCAGAAAGTACTTGGCCGATATTTCTGAAAATTTGTAGGTATGTTCATTATGGGTCACGGATGATGTCCGACGTTTAAGTGTACCGTTATAGCCATTACTAACGGCCCATAATGGTTTTCTTCTTTATGGAAAATCTCAGAAAGTTCTTGACCGATCTTTCTGAAAATTTGTAAGTATGTTCATTATAGGTCACAGACGATGGCCGATGTTTACCAGAATAGCCATTACTAACGGTTAATCCAGTCCAAGACGGTTTTTCCTCTTTATGGAATATCTCACGCGTATTCAGGATAAACTGGGAGTACGTTTATATGCTTTGCATCTTGTTCAGTTTTCTTCTGTTTGAGATTATAGAGTCCCGTTTCTTCCTGTCGAAAAATCTAACCAGTATAGATCTGGGTTTGCCACTACCTCGTTTTTCTGACCTGTGGGCCACTTCGATGTCCGCAGCAGTGGTGGCGATGCCCACTCCGTCGGTGAAGACCTTACACATTTTCCCTACACAGTCTTCAGTCGCCTCCCCGTCAGCCTCCGGCACTCGGTACACGCGCAGGTTCCACCGTCTGCTGTACTGCTGCAGGTCGTTCAGACTTCTCTCGTTCTCCTTCATCCGTCTGTCCTGTTGCCTAATCGTGTTCGTCAAACTCTCGTATTTTGTACTCCCAGTTCTTATAGAACAGGGAGTACTTTAGAATGGGAACGAAGAAATGCTGTCTGTGTGTCTGTCCGTCCGTCCGTGGTCAAAATGTGATCCACTCGCTCCAGACAAAACTACTGGGTCGATCTTTCTGAAAATTCGTAGGCATGTTCATTATGGGTCAAGGATGATGCCCGATGTTTTAGTTTACCGTTATAGCCGTTACTAACGGCTGTAACAGCCTGTAACGGTTTTTCTTCTTTATGGAATATCTCTGAAAGTACTTGGCCGATCTTTGTGAAAATTTGTAGTTATGTTCACTATGGGTCACGAATAATGCCCAATGTTTTAGTTTACCGTTATAGCCGTTACTAACGGCTGTAATGGCCTGTAACGGTTTTTCTTTTTTATGGAATATCTCAGAAAGTACTTCGCCGAACTTTCTGAAAATTTGTAGGTATGTTCATTATGGGTCACGGATGATGCCCGATGTTTTAGTTTACCCCGTTATAGCCGTTACTAACTGCTGTAAGGGCCTGTAACGGTTTTTCTTCTTTATGGAATATCTCAGAAAGTACTTCGCCGATCTTTCTGAAGATTCGTAGGTATATTCATTATGGGTCACGAATAATGCACGATGTTTTAGTTTACCGTTATAGCCATTACTAACGGCTGTAACGGCCTGTAACGGTTTTTCTTTTTTATGGAATATCTCAGAAAGTACTTGGCTGATCTTTCTGAAAATTTGTACGTATCTTCATTATGGGTCACGGATGATGCTCGATGTTTTAGTTTACCCCGTTATAGCCGTTACTAACTGCTGTAACGGCCTGTAACGGTTTTTCTTCTTTATGGAATATCTCAGAAAGTACTTCGCCGATCTTTCTGAAAATTTGTAAGTATGTTCATTATGGGTCACGAATAATGCCCGATGTTTTATTTTACCGTTATAGCCGTTACTAACGGCTGTAACGGCCTGTAACGGTTTTTCTTCTTCATGAAATATATCAGAAAGTACATGGCCGATCGTTGTGAAAATTAGCATGTATATTCATTATTGGTCATGAATAATGCCCGATATTTTAGTTTACCGTTATAGCCGTTACTAACGGCCTGTAACGGTTTTTTTTCTTCATGGAATATCTCAGAAAGTACTTGGCCGATCTTTGCGAAAATTAGCAGGTATGTTCATTATGGGTCACGGATGATGCCCGATGTTTTAGTTGTCGTTATAGCCGTTAGTAACGGCTATAACGGCCCATAACACTTTTTTTTCTTAATGGAATATCTCAGAACGCACTTTGTCGATCTTTCTGAAAATTTGTAGGTATGTTCATTATGGGTCACGGATGATACCCGATGTTTTAGTTTACCGTTATAGCCTTTACTAACGGCTATAACGGCCCATAACGGTTTTTTTTTTTATGGAATATATCCGAAAGTACGTGGCCGATCTTTCTGAAAATTTGTAGGCATGTTCATTAGAGGCGACGGATGATGCCCGACGTTTTAGTTTACCGTTATACCTGTTACTAACGGCTGTAATGGCCCATAACTTTTTTCTTTTTTATGGAATGTCTCAGAAAGTACTTGGCCGATCTTTGTGAAAATTAGCAGGTAAGTTCATTATGGGTCACGGATCATGCGCGACGTTTTAGTTTACCGTTATGGCCGTTACTAACGGCTATAACAACCCATAACGGTTTTACTTTTTTATGGAATATCTCAGAAAGTACTTGGCCGATCTTTCTGAAAATTTGTTGGTATTATGGGTCACGGATGATGCCCGATGTTTTATTTTTACCGTTATAGCCGTTACTAACGGCTATAACGGCCCCTAACGGTTTTCCTTCTTTATGGAATATCTCAGAAAGTACGTGGCCGATATTTCTGAAAATTTGTAGGTATGTTAATTATGGGTCACAGATGATGCCCGATGTTCAAGTTTACCGTTATAGCCGTTACTAACGGCCCATAATGGTTTTCTTCTTTATGGAAAATCTCAGAAAGTTCTTGGCCGATCTTTCTGAAAATTTGTAAGTATGTTCATTATAGGTCACAGATGATGGCCGATGTTTACCAGAATAGCCATTACTAACAGTCAGACCAGCCCAAGACGGTTTTTCCTCTTTATGGAATATCTCACGTGTATTCAGGATATACAGGGAGTACGTTTATATGCTTTGCATCTTGTTTCTCTTTTTGGCTACGATTTCAGTGTGTGCGTTTTCCAGCTTAGTTTCTGCCTCAAACATCCTGCCCTCCAGTCCTTCCATCTTGTGCATAAAACAGTCTTTCAGATTTTTCACTTCGTTTTTAATTTGTTGCAGATACTCTTTTGTCAAGAGGTTATCGAATCTTTGATTGATCTTCTCAAGAGCTTCTTGTATATTCATGTTGTCACTGGTGGGTTCAAAATTCAGCCATTTCTTTTCAGGTTTTAGACTTCCGTCTTCACATGCACTTCCTGGCGCCGAGACCTGCAGTCAGACGTGACAGTGTTGGAGAAAACCTGGAACCAGCTGGAGAGAATCGCCCTGGACCGTGATGCCTGGAGGACCCTTGTCGGCGGCCTATGCCCCAGAAGGGGTTGTAGGCGAAAGTAAGTAAGTTTTCACATGCGCTAATGTCACTGTCTGAAGTAGAGGAGAGCTGTCTTCTCTGCCTAACTTTCGTCTGATCATCGCCACTCATGACACCACTGTCATTCTTACTCCATCTGCCAGCACAGGAATTTAAAGTTGATGACGGGCGAAGATAAACCGCTTCTGTCGCTCCTCATTCAGCAGCACGCCTGATTTCAAGCGCCTATGGGTTGTTTACATTTTCTTTACTGCACTGCCGCTGCCATTTCCGGGGTTAAACTCCAAACAAAAACAAAACATACCGTTGGAATCACTACAGATCCAGGAAAACTTTTACACAGTCGCCATGATCAATCGCTGTCTAATTAACACTGTAATTAAAAAATTTCCACGGAGGTGTGCCGATGTCTGTCTGGTCTTGCTGTGAGCGATCACTCACCCCTTCTTTCTTTCTTTCTTTCTTTCTGTCTTGCTTTCTTTCTGTCTTTCTTCTTTCTTAGTTTTCACGCTCCCCCCCTCCCCCCTTTCTGTTCCTTCATTATTTCCAGTTTGTTTACTTTCGTTTTCATCCTTCTTTTTCATTCTTTATTTCTATCGAATCTATGGTTTGTTTTTAATATATATATATATATATATATATATATATATATATATATATATATATATTACTTGCTTATCTGATGTTCCATCTGAAAATAAAATTTTGATATTGATTTTAACACGTCAATGTATGATTCAACCGCAAAGTGGCTTACTGTCTGCATTTTCGATTTCAAAGTAAAGAGTCGTATCAGGTGTAGTTTTTATCTCCTGTATGGGCATTAATGTCACCACACATGATTACATGTAAGTCATCAAACTGGTTATGTAGATATACAAGACGTTAACCCCTATTCCATATCCATTCTCAGCGACATCCAAGAATTTCTCATTACATACAGGAATATACGTACATACTGAAAGGTTTTGTTTGTTTTTTTATTTGGAGTCATTTGGTTTTTTTTTTACAATGATCAAGGACAATTATCTTTTCATAAACACACCTTTTTGCCAGGAAAATGTCGTTTTGACAAAAACTGCCGCAGATTCAGCTTTTTTCACTGGCAAAAGACTGGCCGATTTTGACATAAAAACATTATGAAACTTAGATGGCTCTTAATCAAACTCTTCATCAACAAAACTTTCTGATACGGAAAATGCGTCAGATTTGTGTAGTACACTCACCATCTCACTCAACACAGTTTCTGCAACAGCCCCTTACATTTTCATGTACATAGTCTGATTGTGTGTGTGTGTGTGTGTGTGTGTGTGTGTGTGTGTGTGTGTGGACCTAGGCCATACCCCTCGCTCTTTTCTGGTCCACCAGCATCTCTGACAGATTGTGACCATGACTGGCTACCAGCGTTCGGAAGAGTTCCAGTTTTCGGTGAAGCTGGCTGAACAGTCGACACATGCCTAGCGCCTACTCTTTTACTCCTTCACACCGTCCACACCCTCCTCCTCCTCATATACCACAGCATCTCTGTAGCCCAGTGCTGGTGATGTACGTTCAGCTGTTGGAGAGCTGTCGCCCCTCCTTGAATCCACACCTCCCCTGACCCTAACAAAGTGCTAGCTTCCATCACTTCACAGCTGGATGTTTGTCTGGGTAAGGGGATCGACCTGGGAATCTCTCACCGGCTATTGGTTTGTTACCATTGAAGCAGGCCCGTACATGCATGTTGCGGCACTTTCGGATCAAACCTTGCTCGCAGTAAGTCAGGTCTCCTGTTACATCAGTCTCCTCCTTCTGCAGTCCTTCCTTTCCTTTTGTCGGAACATGCATTTTCTTTGCCCAGGATGCGCTCGTGACAGTCAATGGTCTGGGTCTGCCATGGCTGTGACATCACTGCTTGTCCTGTCTCGGGGCATGTTACTGTCCAGTCTGTGGGTCCACACTATATCTGACTTTGACCATTCCTTATCTTCAGTAGACCTCTGACTACTTCAGTACAGGAATCACAGTCTGTGGGCCCACACTATATCTGACTTTGACCATTCCTTATCTTCAGTAGATCTCTGACTATTTCAGTACAGGAATCACAGTCTGTGGGCCCTCACTATATCTGACCCTGACCATTCCTTATCTTCAGTAGATCTCTGACTATTTCAGTACAGGAATCACAGTCTGTGGGCCCACACTATATCTGACCTTGACCATTCCTTATCTTCAGTAGATCTCCGACTATTTCAGGCCAGGAATCACAGTCTGTGGGCCCACACTATATCTGACCTTGACCATTCCTTATCTTCAGTAGATCTCCGACTATTTCAGTACAGGAATCACAGTCTTTGGATCCAGAGGTTTTCTAAATGTAAATCGTCTCTTCTGAAGGGATTCAATATCGTTTTCATAGTGATGTGACAGCAGGCGGATTTCAACAGCTGCAGTTTGAGGGGATTCACTGGCCTTTGTTTTTTCTCTACACTTCATGGCAAGATTTCCTGTTGCATCTCCATATATTTAATCCACTCTCCCTCTCTAGGATAGCTCACATCACTACCAAGAGCTTCCACCAAACCCCTTATCTCGATTACTTCAAACGATGTTTGATCTTTCACTTTTTGAGTTTTCTTCTTGAAACCTTTGTTTTCGGTTATCAAACACCTTTATTTTAATTATGGTTCCGTTCCAGCCAGAATTTCCATTTGCAGATTAGACATGACAGTCGAGTGTTGATCTAGTTTCCTCAACAGGCCCTTGGTTTTTCTAGTCATGACCACACATCGACAACAGTCCTGATATCATAAAAAAAGACTTACAAGTGCTTTCACCGGTACATTCAACACACGTGTTGTCTCAAGGCCGTTTTGTTCGTTGGCACAGCCCTGAAACCCACAAAACTACCATGAACTTGCCAGTGGCAGTTTTGTGTTGTCGATTGCTAACTGGCTTGTTTCTTCAATAGCATGTTTCGTCCTCGACATGCATCACCCACACACACACACACACACACACACACACACACACACACACACACGGAGAGAGAGAGAGAGAGAGAGAGAGAGAGAGAGAGAGAGAATGAAAAATGCTGTCACCTTGTGCAGGCTATAAAGCATCCGAAACCCCTTATTTCTGTACACTTTATGGTGTTCAGAGAATTCAGACAGAACGGGAAGTCTCCCCTCCGCCTCCACAGTCACCTCCTGTACGTCACCCATCGCTTCCGGTAAGGGAGGTAATGTTCCACAACGCGTCCAAAGTTTCTCTTTCCGACCATTTCTCACGGTGTATACAGTGACCTGGTCCTGGGCTTCACATTCCAGGTACATGTGACGAAAGCTGATCATGATGCGTTGGTTGTCGTGGACCAAGAGGGATATCGTGTGGTTGAAATACTTGGGGAAGATTCTT
Source organism: Conus canariensis (assembly GCA_033310375.1). NCBI lineage: Eukaryota > Metazoa > Mollusca > Gastropoda > Neogastropoda > Conidae > Conus > Conus canariensis. Next base: position 97,364,275 of record CM065717.1, read on the forward strand.
ATTTCAAACCTTGAATCGTATCCCGCTTCAGACTCTGGGTTGTATCCCACACGCTGCACGTACCCTGGAATCAAATTCGTCATCTCCACTGTCACAAAAATGTGGACAGTCTAGCTGAACCCGCGTCAGCTTCCTAAAGCGGAGGTCAAACACCCGCTATGCCGTATCCATGAGACCCTGTCGGCTTAAATCATTTCATCTGAATCATTAATTCATTTCTCCTTCAGCTGTAAGTCCAGTGGTATTGCATCTTGGCAAATTGTCGTCTAAGTTAAATTCTTTCACCTGACACATTAAATCATTCATCCTTCAGCTGTAAATCCTATAGTATTAGAGCTTAGCAAATATCGTATTACATCCCTTCAGCTGAGTCATTAATTCATTCATCCTTAAAGCTGTAAATCCTATGGTAATGCAGCTTAGCAGGTATTGTCTTAAATCCTTTCATATGAGTCATTAGTTCCTCTATCCTTCAGTTGATCGCAGTTCAGCGAACATCGTCTTAAATCCTTTCATCCGAGACATTAACACGTTCATCCTTAAGCTGTAAATCCTATGGTATTGCAGCCTAGCAAATATCGTCTTCAATCCTTTCATCTAATTCATTAATTCATTTATCCTTCAGATGATCGCAGCTTAGCAAATATCGTCTTTCCTATGGTATCAGAGCTTAGCATATATGGACTAGTCTGCACGCAGTAACCTCCTTGATGATACTGAAACTGACGCACACGGCTCCTGTTTCTGCCTTTTACATAACTGTGCAGCAAAATCCCGCTTAAAAACTGCTCAACTCTGTTCGTTTTTTTTTCTTCAGATTTTAATTATCCTGCTGCTATTCAAATAACTGTTTTTCCTTACACACACACACACACACACATATATATATATATATATATATGTGTGTGTGTGTGTGTGTGTGTGTGTGTGTGTGTGTGTGTGTGAAATTAGTAGTGGGAAAAAACAAGTGCAAGCAAGCTGACAATTTTTTCTTTATTATTAATGACTTGGATAAGATTTTTTTTAAGGTGGGAAGAAAGGGTAAAGAAGATAGGATTGGAAAGTCAGGGAAACACATTATGAGATCCTTCACTAGCAACCTATTCAGACCATAGTAACCCATCTTCAAGACAGACCTATTCCAATTGCCTACTTCTAGACCTTCCGTCCGCTGAACAATTTAGAAGTGGGAGAAAACAAGTGCAGGCCGACAATTCTTACACACACACACACACGCGCGCGCGCGCGCGCGCGCGCGCGCGCGCACACACACACACACACACACATGTACGTATACATATATACATACGTATATACATACAGAGAGAGAGAGAGAGAGTCAGTTTTATGTTTGCTTAGATCAAGATCACACTGGCAAACAAGCAAAGTTGCTTAGCCAAAACATGAAGAGGACAAACGTATTAATGCAGTTATACTTTTGAAATATGTACTAGAAATAATGGACTCCTTTATTTTTCTTCATGGCAGATTGAGGGTGTTAATCTTTCACTCTGCGGTTGTTCTAAACACAGATAGAATAATCGTTCTTCTTCAATTTAACGTCTATCCACGTTAAGTGATATTAGACAATGTTAGAGGGAAAGGGGGGAGGGGTAGAGGTATTAAGTAATATCTTCAAAGGCTTTGAAGAAAAACAGCAACAGCAACAATAAAGTAAACAACTATGAGCTAACAAAGAACTACTGATCGAAACACTCAACATCGGTTCCAGTTTACAGAACAGAAAAAATAGGACTTGAATGTAATGAAACTGCAATTTTACACATCAGTGATAAATCTGATACAACTTGATCCAGAGAACATTTAGGTAGGGATGGTAGGTAAGGTTTTAAGTGCTCACATTGAAAAAGGATGTGATTATTTGTCATTTTTCCGTCACAAAGGCATGTTATGTTCTTACAAAACTTTGTCTTAAAAGCATTCAATTTGATCTTATAAATCAAAGAAATTATAATCCGTGAATAAGGTAATCTACACTGATGAAATGAATTAAGTGTGTCAATGTTATTAGCTGGCGTGAGTGAGTATCTAGAAAACATCCAGAATTTTTTTAGTTTTTTTCTAAAATGTTTCCAGCACGCATTTTCTAATAGACTGTATCCCTCATGGACAGATAATGGAATACTGATACATTCTGACCCGCTTGTATTTCTTGCTCCCCGCTTTGCTGCTCTGTCGACCCTCTCATTAAACTGAATACCACAGTGAGAAGGAACCCAACAGAAAGAGATATTCGTACCCCTAATAACCAAAAAATGTATTAATTGGTGAATGTCTGTAATTAAATCTTTTCTTATTGTTGTTGATTTGCTGAGGGCAAATAAAACCGATTTTGAATCGACACAAAAGAGGGCCTGAAGTGTTGGGCAAGAAAGATCAAGAAGATAATACAGGGCCATTAAAATGGCAGTTAGCTCGGCTGTAAAAATGGATCTGTTTTTTCCAAGGTAGTAAGATTTTTCCACTTTTATAGAAGGAATAGCAAATGCTGCACCTGCTTCTTTGGTATCTAAAAGAGGTCCGTCTGTATATATCTTAAGATGAAGCGGGTACGAGTTTTCTATATACTCTTTTACTGTTATGCCAATCAAGTTTTCATTGTCACCTTTTTTCAAAGACGAATGGTTGATATCAAATGATGCTCTTTGAAGTTCCCATGGTGGGCTGGGAGATGAAGGAAGTTGAGGTTTAATTACTTCGTTATGGTTAATTTCTGACTCTTCGAATAAATTGGAAGTGAAAGTCCTAATTGTCG
>CM065717.1:97372050-97422050 GCA_033310375.1 Conus canariensis
AGAGCGGCCCAGCTCCTGGCCGACTTCCACAGGAAAAGAACCCTGAACAAAATACACTGTCTTTGTTCTTCCTCACTTAGTCTGTTTTACCCCTTGGTATAAAGCGAAATCCTTCCTTGTCTGGTCCTCTTCACTGTTCCTCTTACTGTCCTGTCCTCCAACTTCTTTACTCCTACTTCCTATTCACACCACACACACTGCTCAACATTCACACCAAATTAACAGAACCTATTTACTTATTGCCTTATCACATTTGTGTTATAATTATCAAGATACCATAACTTTAACATCGCTAATCAAATATTAATCATCAAATCACTTGGAAACAAACTTCCTTTCCAGACAACTTGATACAATGAAATTACTGTGCCAAGAAAAGAATAATAGACAATAGCAGCATACACAAACATTAATGATTAGCCATTACACCAGCAAGGAGAAACAGTAGTTAAATGTAATAGTCACCTGGTGCACGGAAGCATTCAGGGTATGATAATATTCAGCTTAACAACAAGTGAACTTCTTCCTAACAAAGTCAACCCAGAACTGACAGAAGAAAAAAGTCTCACTCAAAAAGAAATTGACGTCAAGGTGACGTCACGTATTACGCAAAACAGCTAGCAGTGCCACACAGGTACTGCAAATGCCTTAAGCAAAAATTCAAAGATCAATAGGTATCTGAAATACAATTGAAAATCAAACAGTCTTCTCACTTCATAACAGCAACCATTTTAACCATATTAAAGCAGCACTAAGTGCATCTGCTTCGATGTGAATGACTCTTGTGAAATGAGTTAATTTGACAATGCACTTATCTCTGCCGCTATATTCTCCCTTCTGTATCCAAATGTGGATTTATTTATTTATTTCATTTCCCTTCGTTATCACTATAGAATTGGCCAGTATTATTTATGAGCTAAAGCTTGGTAATGTTACCAAAGTGGGACTGTTGACAACTGGAGACTGACGGGCAGCAGAGCGTTGAATCTTCAGCACCCCTGAACATCCTGAATTCTCATTGGTCCATAATACGTAAATCACAACGAGGCTTATAGCAGACGCCTAATTCTACATCCCCCTCACTGAACCTAAAACGAAAGTATCTAACAGCACATGTCCAAATGGTGTCTGTCGATTATTATTTTTTTTTAGAGTCAATTAAACACACTCAGAAATTTAAACAGATAAAAACTTAAAACTCAAGTTGAACTACAACTAACATATTTTATAGTCATCATCGTTTGTTTTGTTTTGTTTTGTTTTCTTGTCCTGTAAGTTCAGTTTCTGTGGACACTTTACATGTCTTCCACTTTTTGTGATGATTTTTGTTTCTGACTGTGTGTTCCTGTCAGTGAAAAATCCGGGATGTTGCGAGTTTTCTTCAACAGTAGATTGTTCTTCATGTGTCTGCTGATCAAAACGCTGTGCCGGGAGTGTTGATACAGCTTGGGGTGTTTGCTGTATTCCCTCTGAATGCTGATTACTTCTCTGACGAAGATGATGTCGATTTCTCCTCTGAATTCCTCTTTCACATTTCACTATGTAGGACCTGGTAGCATTTTCCGATGATGATGATGGTGTTGATGGTGACGGACACACTACAATAGCTTCTGTATCTGCTGGTGTTTTTATCCACACCTGTTGTCCGTTTCTCAGTTCTGGTAGTGGTCTCGCTTGGTGACGCATATCAAAGTCTTCTTTTTGTCGTTGTTTTATCTGAGCGTCAAGATCTTGAAATTTCTTCAGATTTCTTTCATCTGGAACATGACATTTTGACAGAGTTGGAATTCTGTTCCTCAATTTTCTGCCCATCAGTAGTTCAGCAGTGCTTGATCCATGTTGAAGAGGTGTTGATCTGTAATTCAACAGTGCAGTGTATGGATCATCCGCTTTTTTCAATAGCATCTTGATGGTGCGAACAACCCTCTCTGCTTCTCCATTCCCTTGTGGGTGCTAAGGACTACTCTTCAAATGAGTGAAGCAGTAAGATTTTGCAAACTTGACCAAGTCCCACGAACTGAATTGTGGTCCGTTGTCTGATACAATGACTTCAGGGATGCCTTGACGAGCAAAAATCGTTTTGATGTGTTCAATGACAGCAAGAGAAGTTGTCTGTTTCAGATGAGCAATCTCAATCCATCTGGAAAAGTAGTCTACAATCAGTAGATAGGAGTGACCTTTCCATTCAAAGAGATCCATCCCAACTCTTTGCCGAGGGTAGTCAGGTGTCTTCGTCGGTTGTAGTGGCTCAGGATGAAGAACTCTCTTTTTCACAGATGGGACAATTTGAAATTTTGTTTTCAGTCTGCTTTGATAAACCTGGCCACCAAACACAGCTCCTGGCTAATGCTCTGCATTTTACAATCCCTTGGTGTCCTTCATGAAGGCGCTGCAGAATATCTTCTTGCAGTTCAGACGGAATGACTATGCGTGTCTGAAACAGCAGCAATCTATCTTCAACAATCAAATCATCACGTACTGTCCAGTACAGCTTCAAAGATACATCTTTCTTGGCTCTTTTCGGCCACTGTGACTTGCAAAATTGTTTGACCTGACTGCAGATAAAATCTTTGTCCTGTTTTTCCCTAATTTCTTGTAGTCTTCCTTCACTCGCAGGAAATGTCTTCAAGACTGCATTGACACAAAGTTGAGCCTCAAGCTCCATAAGGTGATCTTGTTCAGAAAGAACACTGACAGGAGCCCGAGACAATGTGTCAGCAGTCACAAGGTTCTTTCCAGCGACAAGGACAATACTGTAGGAGAAACGCATCATTCTCATGCGGAAACGTTGGACGCATGAAGTCAGCTCATCCAAGTGTTTGGTTTTCAGAAGAGCAAGCAGAGCCTTATGATCAGTTTCGATGGTGAAAGTTGGCAGTCCAACCAGGAAATCTGAAAATTTCTCGCAACACCAGGTTACTGCTAATGCCTCTTTTTCAACCTGAGCGTACCTTTGCTCTGTGTTGGTGAGTGATCTGGTGGCATAAAATACTGGTTTCCAATCTTCTCCTTCTTTATGTAGTAATACGCCATCCATTCCATATGATGAAGCATCCGCTGAGACTTTAGTTGGCTTCTCAGAACTGTAATGAATGAGAACTGGAGCCTGACTTAGGTGCTTCTTTATAGTCCGAAAGGCTGTTTCCTGCTGATCGTCCCATGTCCATGAGATGTCTTCTCTCAACAGATCTCTGAGTGGCTTCGTGATATCTGTCAGATTTGGAACTAATTTCCCAACATGATTCACCATGCCTAACAATCTGCGGAGTTCTGAAACATTCTGTGGCTTGGGTAGGTTTGTAATGGCTTTCACTTTTTCTGGGTCAATTTCAATTCCTTTCTCTGAAATAATGTGACCAAGAAATTTGATTTTGTTTACTGAGAAAACACATTTTTCACTCAGAGTTGCTCCTTCCTCTTTCAGTCTCTGAAGGACCATTCGGAGTCGACTGTCATGTTCCTCATTGTCTCTCCCAGTAATCAGAACATCCTCTATATCACACACCACTCTAGGAATCCCTGCGAGTATATGTGACATTTCTCTTTGGAAAATTTCAGGGCCTGAACTTATTCCAAATGGAAGTCGCTTGAAGCAGTATCTTCCAAATGGTGTAATGAAAGTTGTCATCAGCTGAGACTCTTCATCAAAAGGTATCTGGAAAAATCCACTATTGCAATCTAGCTTGCTGAAGACAGTGGCTCCTGATAGCTGAGCAAGAAGATGATCAGTGGTGGGTAGAGGAAATGTTTCTCTTCTCACACTTTCATTGAGTCTGGTATAGTCAACACAAATCCTGATTTTGCCATTTGACTTTGGTACTGTGACTATAGGTGCGCAGCAGTCTGTTGGTTGTGTCACAGGTCGGATGATGTCATATTCTTCCATCTTTTTCAACTCCATTTCCGCTTTAGCTCTGATGTGAAGTGCCAAACGTCGAGAAGCCGTAATGGAAAAAGGTTTTGCATCTTCCTTCAAATTGGTTTTATACTTTGTTTTCATTTTGCCCAAACCTGTGAACAGCTCCGGAAATTCCTTTTGAAATTTAGTTTCTTTCTGGACTTTATTTTGCTGCTTGATCTCATTCACTCTCTCCAATAAGTGTAAGGCTTCTATGGCTGGCCTGCCCAGCAGTGGCTCTTTCAAGTTAGAGATGACTTAGAGATCTTGTTCAGCTGAGGTATTGTCAGTAGACATTGTAGTGTGCACAACACCTACAACCTTGAGTGGATTTTCTCCTGGACCATACAATTTCTTGTCAGTCTTCTTTATGAGGGGAGAATTTTTTTTGAAAAAATTTTTTTCTGGCACGACTGTCACGTCTGCACCTGTGTCCACTCTATATGTGACTTGCTTTCCACTCGTCATGATTTGCGCATGCCATAAATCTTCTTGAATGGTGCCAATGGAGTTGGATTTCTCCTCCTCTGTTGTAATGGAGCCCAAAATAAAATCATTTTCTTGATCTTCTTCTGTTTCCAGTCGTCTGACTGTTTTCTTTGTCCTGCACATAGCTGCATAATGATTTTTCTTACACTTATGACATTCCGCTTCTTTGGCTGGACAGTCTTTGTATGCATGCTTGAGGATTTTTCCACAGCGTGAGCACTTTTTATTATTCGTCTGCTCCTTGAACCCCATTCATCTTTCTTTGGTTTGAACTTCCTGGTCTGAAATCTGCTGACTTGCTGTCTTGAAGTTTCATGGGCTCTGCCTATCTCCAAGCATATAGCTAGAGTCAGTTTTTTGTCTTCAGGAAATTTCTCCCTGACTGCTTCTTCTCTGACTCCGACTACTGCTTGATCTCTTAACAAGCGATCTACCAGTTGTGCTTCTCCAAAATTCCAAGATTTTGCTAACTGACGGAGGGATGCAACAAAAGCCTCAATACTTTCACCCGGCTCTTGGCGGCGCATGTGAAATTTGTAAGACTCGAATGCCTCATGTGTCTCTCCGACACAAAAATCATCAAAGGCTTTCAAAACTTTATCTAGGCTCTTTTCGTCCCTTTCGTTTTCAAAATAAAACCCATCAAATATGTCCATCGCATCCTCACCGACAGTGGCGAGAAACACAGCACACTGGAATTCCCCGTCTTCTCTGTTCAATCTTGTTGCAATAGCATAGTTTTCAAACTGACGTTCGAATTTCTTCCTGTTATTTGCAAGTCCACAACTATCTACATTCAGTTTTGACGGTAATGGTACATTTGCCATACGCTGCCGCGGGTTTGCTATTATTTTTCTTTTGCGATTCAATCAAAAGTTAACCGAACATCGATACGCGACTGAGAGTATCAAATGTAAACAACGGTCGTATCTTTCAATCAATCTATAAGAATTGAAAACAAACTCCACTTACAGTTAGATCCACATCTGAAACTTGCTTCTTTGCGTCTTTTACCTGGCTTCAGCGTTTTCTGACACCATACAGACTTGGCCAGTGTTATTTATAAGCTAAGGCTTGGTAACGTTACCAAAGTGGGACTGTTGACAACTAGAGACCGACGGGCAGCAGAGCGTTGAATCTTCAGCACCCCGAATATCTTGAATTCTCATTGGTCCAGAATACGTTGATCACAACGAGGCTTATAGCAGACGCCTAATTCTGCAATCACTGCCTGTTGATTTTTGTGTAGCTTTAGCTGTTGTGTGAAAAAAAAGTAATAATAGAAAATTCAAAGCATTCCGAAGACTTAAAAATATCAATCATTTTAATGTGTATCTGTAGTAGTAGCTGCAGTAGTAGTTGTAGTAATAGTAGCAGCAGTGGTGCTAAAAGCGGTAGCAGTAGTAGTAGTGGTGATGTGCTGGTTGTGGCAATAGTAGTATACGAAGTAGTAGTGGTAGTAATACTAGAAGTGATGGTGGTGGTGGTGGTGGTAGATTACATAATGCCTCACCTTGGTTAGAGACCACGCTCTAAGCGCTTTACAACCCACGCTTATATCCATGAAATCATATCGATGATTACATGATTTAGCCTCAGTCTCTTTTCTTCTTTTTCAATACTCTCCATTTGGTCTGTACCCCTCCACTAAAAGATCAGTAGGACACTTAACGTATTGCTGAAAGCACAAAACCCCATAAAACTTATGAGTTTAAGTATACAAAGCAAAATATTCTTTTTTCTCAAGCGTTTGTAGTGGAAAGTAAATTTCATTTGATTTAGAAAACAAAACAAAACAAAACCCACAGTCAACAAGAGAATAATAACATTTTCATCGCAGCAACTTCTCAAACTGTTCCTCTTTTTTCCGCTGTCGTCTTTGCAAGTATATATTGATGGTGTAGAGGAAGGGATTAAGAGCCGAGTTCAGTGGCATCACAATGATGGCCATAGCAACGTTGATCTCCCCTGACACAGGTACTCCCTGTGAAGCTAGGAGGCCCAGTAAACCCACAGGAAACCAACAGAGGAAATCTGACATGGCCACAGTGAACAGTCGACGAGCTATGTCTGTGTCCTGAGAACTCTGAGTACTTCGACCATGTTTTAGTGTGTTTGACTGTATCGACAAATAGATAGCTATCTGACCAAACGCAATGACCAGAAACAGAACAAAGTTCAACACAATCATAATCCCAAAGGAATAATTGTGACCAGCGAACATTTTCCTGGTGATGGGCAGAGGAATGCAGATCCCTGTCTGGCTGTAGAACTCCCAGTGAGCAGCAGCAGGCAGTAATGGAACCAGTGCCAGAACAACACCCACGATCCAGGACAAGCAGGTGACGAGCTGCGCACTCCACCCTTCAAAGTGCAAGAAGCTTAGCGGGAAGTGAACGACAAGGAATCGGTCCAAGGTGATTAAACAAATGATAAATGCAGACACCTCACAAGATGTAAAAGAGAGAAAGCCAGCCGTCCTACAGAAGACACTGTGTCTCCATGTGGTGTCCTCCCAGACATAACGGTTTTTATAGAACACATCAGCTGCTCCTATCACTGACAGGTAAATGCCCATCAGAAAGTCAGACACACACAAATGAAGGACGAAGACACCGAAGCCTGATGAGCCACTTTTCTTTAGAGAAAACAGACGGAACACAAACCCCACGCCATTACCTAACAGACACAGGGAAATGAAAAAGGCCAGACACACCCTATAAACATTGGATTTAAGCAGGTCCTTGCATGAAGATATTTCGTCTCTTGTTGCCCGACAGTTGTTGAAGTCAAAGTGAGGCAGAAGTGTGGCCACACAGCACAGTTTGTAATTGTCAGTATAGACAGTGTGCAGCTGGTTCAAACCTTGCAACAGTTCTTTGTTAATCTCTGTCATCGGGCAACCGTCCAGGTCCAGAACCCGAAGATTTCTCATTGGCTGAAATCCCTTTCCAGTCACGCGCTGTGTACCACTATGTGACAGATTCAGTAAAATGACCCCGGAAAAGAGAATAGAAAACTGTTGGTCCAGTGTGTAAAGATTGTTCAGTGACAAATCCAACGTTTGGATCTGTTCGAATGGTCTGATGCTGTCGATTTTGTTTGGTAGAAAGAACACGATAGGATTATTTGATAAAAGCAACGTTTTCAAATTATATGTCCGACGTAAAACTCCGAAAGGAATGTTAACAAGCCTGTTACAGCTCAGATCCAGAGTGATAAGATTGGGTAGAGTCACACTGGTAACATTGTGCAGGTGGCAGTTAGAAAGACTGAGGAAGATCAACATTGTATTGGCCACTAGTTGTGAGAGAGTCATGTCACTGCCACTCCCGTTCAAATATCGCAGCTCGGAATAACCTTCGGCATGGAAAGGTTGAGGACAGGTGAAGGCCAGTCCATGGCACGTGCAGCTGTGGGGACAGTGCAGGCCACACAACAGCTCATCTTCAGATCTGGGACACTGATAGATTCCATCACACACCTGGTTCGGATGGACACACACCTGGGAGTGAAAGCAGCGATAGTGACCTGGACAGGTGTAGCTGTCACAGCCTGCTTCGTCTTCATGGTAGGGGCAGTCATAAAAGCCATTACATCTGGTGAAGGTAGGAAGGCAGTAGCCATTACGCGCACACTGGTAGTGAGTGTCTGGACAAACATGAAAGAGTGGTGACTGTTCATTTTCCACGTTGTTGAGTGGACTGGTGGTGGCGCTGTATTTGACAAACTCAATGACAGCTGGAGGAGTCAAAGGCACGGGAAAATCCTCTAACTTCTCCCCAGTTATGACATGAGGACACATGGCTTCATCATCCTCATTAACGCAGTCTGCTTGCCCGTCACAGAACTGGACTGAGGTGTAACACTGTAACACCAAGTAAACGTCTGACAGAGAATCCAAAAAGGATGGCAAGTCACAAGAATTCCCAATATCCCGACTCATAAGATAATGTACGTAATTCTTACATTTGTAACCCCAGAGGTAGCTACAATCCATTCACTGCACGTTGAGGATGACCTTTGGGCGACGATCATCTTCCTGTGATACTAAGATTTACAAAGTCCCTACAGCTGAACGAAGGATTCTATGATACAATACCAATATTCAGTTATGAATCTGCAGAGTAGGTAAAATTCCAATCTTTTCTTACAGATCGCAACCACTTCTAAGCGAAGCGGCGAATATTGAAGAATATTGTTAGAAATTTACGAAGACAGAAAAGGACACCTCTCAGAAATTATTACCGAGTTGGCAATACGTTATAGAATAGAGAGAGTGCATATGTTGTCAAGATGAAAAAAAAGGAGATAAAAATGCATAGTAATTAAAAAAAAAACAAAAAAAAAACAGACGTTAATCATGGAGAAATGAGGAGGGCTAAAAATCATAGCCACAGAATAATTGGTCGAGCTAAGAGACAACATCGGTCAAAGTTCTTTGAGGAAGAAATATCAAATTATAGAGATCCACACAAAGTGTAAAAGACAATAAATGAAAAATGGATTATCTTACCAACAATGACCTATGAAGAAAAAAAAGAAAACTCCAGGTAAAGTACAACCTGCATAGAAAAGGTAGAAATTTTGCAGACATGTTTTACAAAACTTGCTATAATTAAGGACTAGCACCTGAACAACTCGGTTTCAGAATTAAGAACGGGCAACGTGAACATTATGGAGACCCCAAGTTAATAATGTTATTTTCATTGATGTAACTGTGCCCTCAAAGAATAAGAAGAAACTATTGCTTCACTTGTTAAAAGCAAAGCAGCAGTAGATTATTATACAATTTCCTATGATATGGTCAGCCATGTTCCCCAGAACTGCCAATTGTTTCTGCAAATTATTCATTAGATGCTGGGAACCATGGATCAATTCTAGACTATGGGAAACCATTACTGTTATTAGCTCGTAGCTCAAAACTGCCCCAAACTGCCAAACTACCATCAGGTGTCGCTAGTCATATACACGTATCTCTTATGTCAGGTGTAAGTAAAGCTTTGGGGGAAAATCATGCTAAAAACATCGACATGTTTTTGCAAGAAAAATCAAATAATTCCTGCCACACAACTTGGTTGAGGAAACGTAGTTCCGCATTGCAGTAGAAAAAAAGTCAAGGGACAGCTTGACAACCGAAGGCTTTCAGAGAAGAAACCCCATCAGACAGCTTGACAGCAGAAGGCTTTCAGAGAAGAAACCCCATCAGACAGCTTGACAGCAGAAGGCTTTCAGAGAAGAAACCCCATCAGACAGCTTGACAGCAGAAGGCTTTCAGAGAAGAAACCCCATCAGACAGCTTGACAGCAGAAAGCTTTCAGAGAAGAAACCCATCAGACAGCTTGACAGCAGAAGGCTTTCAGAGAAGAAACCCTATCAGACAGCTTGACAGCAAAAGGCTTTCAGGGAAGAAGCCCCATCACATCAGACAGCATGACAGCAGAAGGCTTTCAGGGAAGAAGCCCCATCACATCAGACAGCTTGACAGCAGAAGGCTTTCAGAGAAGAAATCCCATCAGACAGCTTGACAGCAGAAGGCTTTCAGAGAAGCCCGATCACATCAGACAGCGTGACAGCAGAAGGCTTTCAGAGAAGAAGCCCTGTCAGACAGTGTGACAGCAGAAGGCTTTCAGAGAAGAAACCCCATCAGACAGCTTGACAGCAGAAGGCTTTCAGAGAAGAAACCCCATCAGACAGCTTGACTGCAGAAGGCTTTCAGGGAAGAAGCCCCATCACATCAGACAGCATGACAGCAGAAGGCTTTCAGGAAGAAGCCCCATCACATCAGACAGCTTGACAGCAGAAGGCTTTCAGAGAAGAAACCCCATGAGACAGCTTCACAGCAGAAGGCTTTCAGAGAAGAAGCCCCATCAGACAGCTTGACAGCAGAAGGCTTTCAGGGAAGAAACCCCATCACATCAGACAGCTTGACAGCAGAAGGCTTTCAGGGAAGAAGCCCCATCACATCAGACAGCTTTACAGCAGAAGGCTTTCAGAGAAGAAATCCCATCAGACAGCTTGACAGTAGAAGGCTTTCAGAGAAGAAACCCTGTCAGACAGTGTGACAGCAGAAGGCTTTCAGAGAAGAAACCCCATCAGACAGCTTGACAGCAGAAGGTTTTCAGAGAAGAAACCCCATCAGACAGCTTCACAGCAGAAGGCTTTCAGAGAAGAAACCCCATCAGACAGCGTGACAGCAGAAGGCTTTCAGAGAAAAAGCCCCATCAGACAGTGTGACAGCAGAAGGCTTTCAGAGAAGAAACCCCATCAGACAGCCTGACAGCAGAAGGTTTTCAGAGAAGAAACCCCATCAGACAGCTTCACAGCAGAAGGCTTTCAAAGAAGAAACACCATCAGACAGCTTGACAGCAGAAGGCTTTCGGAGAAGAAGCCCCATCAGACAGCTTGACAGCAGAAGGCTTTCAGAGAAGAAACTCCATGAGACAGTGTGACAGCAGAAGGCTTTCAGAGAAGAAGTCCCATCAGACAGCTTGACAGCAGAAGGCTTTCAGGGAAAGATAACACCTCGTCACACAGCTTGACAGCAGAAAGCTTTCAGAGAAGTAAACCCCGTCAGACAGCTTGACAGCAGAAGGCTTTCAGAGAAGAAACCCCATCACATCAGACAGCTTGACAGCAGAAGGCTTTCAGAGAAGAAGCCCCATCAGACAGCTTGACAGCAGAAGGCTTTCAGAGAAGAAGCCCCATCAGACAGCTTGACAGCAGAAGGCTGTCAGAGAAGAAACCCCATCACATCAGACAGCTTGACAGCAGAAGGCTTTCGGAGAAGAAACCCCATGAGACAGCTTGACAGCAGAAGGCTTTCAGAGAAGAAGCCCCATCATACAGCTTGACAGCAAAAGGCTTTCAGAGAAGAAACCCCATCAGACAGCTTGACAGCAGAAGGCTTTCAAGAAAGTAAACCCCATCAGACAGCTTGACAGCAGAAGGCTTTCGGAGAATAAGCCATGTCAGACAGCTTGACAGCAGAAGGCTTTCAGAGAATAAGCCCCGTCAGACAGCTTGACAGCAGAAGGCTTTCAGAGAAGAAACCCCATCAGACAGCTTGACAGCCGAAGGCTTTCAGAGAAGAAACCCCATCAGACAGCTTGACAGCAGAAGGCTTTCAGAGAAGAAACCCCATCAGACAAGCATTTCGGCTTTGAACTCATTACACTTTAAGGGGGCCAGGCCGCATCCAGGTCATGATTCCCAAATGCCCTCCTGCTGCCATTTTCTTTCCTGGCCCTGCCGGGATTCGAGCCGCAACTTTGGCGTGCCGTTTTCGACGATCACTTTTGTTCCTCGACCAGATCCAACTAGAAATGTTTTCAGCTGCCTCTGCCATTGCCTTCAGGGTTCTGATCCTCATTGTAGCGGAAATCTCAAGCTGTTTCATTAAATATATGCTGACAAGCCTACAAGTCCCCTTGCTCAAACCTCTATGGTGAGGACTTGGGCCTGGAAGCCAGATTCCCACAAGCTGCTGGCCAGACAGGCATACGTCTCAGTCTTGTGAGCTTGCTCCATTCTGTTCCGTATGGCACAGTGAGCGCGATCAGAATCATTTGTTTCCATGAACCTGAGTGGAGGACGATGTCTGCTCTCGTGGCACTCTTCCTTATGATCTCTGGATGGTTCTCCTAATTTGGAAGGTCTATGGTATATTCCCGTTCATCCACTCCATCCAGTAGAACCTGCGTACATGCGCTTGATACCTTCTCCAGATCATGATTTGTGGCCTTCTGCTGTATAGAACTTCGTTGTTGGAGCTTCTGATGGCGTAATGCTTCTTCCAGCGGTGCTAGCAGTGTGTGCGATCTCCTTTAGCACTTGATTGTGCTTTCCCTGGGCTAGCGCTGCGTTGCATGAACTCAGGACATGTTCCACTGTTTGTTTCCCATGACAGAGTGGACATGTAGGATCATGTGATGTCTCCCATTTGACCAAGGTTGAATTCGAGGACAGGGGGTCATATACAAATGTAAGGATGAAGGCGACTTTCAGAGGGGCCATGTCATTCCTGGTGAGACTTCTTTGTAGTGCGTTTCCTCACGTAGTTCATGCTCTTGTTGGCCTTGCTGGACTGCCTTCTGGATTCCCTTGGCATCCTCTTATTTCTTGAACTCCTCTACGACCATGTATCTCTTTGCTTTCCCTTTCCTATTTGACTACTGTTTGATTTCTATTGACCCCAGTCCCTGTCTGTTGGTCTGTTTATGACATGCAGTTTCCCTGATTTTGAGGCTTTCCTTTGCCACGTCCACCGCTCTCTTGAACTGTTCGTTGTCTGCTAGTCTTTAACTTGGGCTGGACTGATCTCACAGCTTTGTCTTCCTAATCCTCAAGCATGGTTAATAACCTTGCTTTACTCACTTTGTATTCCTCGGGGATGGGATTTAGACGAAGTGTAAGCGACGTATGAGAGCGACATCAGTGAGGCCAGGTGGGACAGGAAGCCAGTTCCGTGTTGATTTGTTGATGTTGGCCTCCACTGATTCCACTGTGCTAGTGCCGATATTTTATGTCAGTAGAGGGCACAGAAGCTTCGGGGTCAGCATTAACTACAGACACCAGACCTTGTATTGACTAGGGCGTGCACACTGGTCTATTATCTGCAGGCAATATTCTGCCGGTTGTTTGGTTTTTTATTTCGATATGTCTTTCTAGGAGTCATCATACTATCTTCCAAGGCCTTTGACTGGTTCTTCTCTTACAGTTTGGATGGCTGGGTTAACTATAGTGAACGTGGCATTTGAGCTACTGTTCCTTACCGCAGGAAGACGCCTCCTGATTTTTTTGGCTCAAAAGTCATCGTGGATGAAGCAAACAACTTGTCTGACAGTTCCAGTATTTTGCGTGTCTCATCTTCTTTGGTGGGACTCATAGTTGTGTCATCCATGACGGCTTTCAGAGGAGGCATTTGGTATTCATCCCTGAGGTCTGCCGAACCTGTACAAGTCATGGCAGCTTTCGAGATGACCTCCATTGCTAACACAAACGGTATTGGAGAAATTGCACAGCCCATTGCTATGCCGACTTCCAGATTGATCCAATCTGTTGTGTGTTCTTTTGTAGAGTACCTCATTTTAAAACCATGGTAGTATTCCCTTTAGCAATTCTCTGATGTTCATTGGAACATGACACATCTCGAGGGCCAGTTCAATCATTTTGTCCGAGACTAATCCATGTGCATTTGCCAGATCGAGCCACACAACGTCGAGAACCCATATCTCTGCCTCAGCTCTTTGAAGTGCTTTGCAAATCCTAGTGGCATGTTCTATACAGGCAGAGACTCATGGATTGCCTCCTTTCCAGATTGACAAATCCAAGTACTCATTTTCTGTCAGGTATTTAGTCAGTCTGGCTGCCATGACAGAAAAGAAGATTTTTTCCTCGACGTTCAGAAGTGATATTGGTCTAAACTGGTTGGGTCACTTGGGTTTACCTGTACAGGAAAGCACACTCCTTCTGCCGTCGTTCATTGGTCACTGATCTCCAAGTTCCTTCATGTTGATCTTATCCCTTTATAAGGCACACTTCTTCTGCCGTCATTCATTGGTCACTGATCTTCTGGGAAGCACACTCCTGCCATCATTCATTGGTCACTGATCTTCAGGAAAGCACACTCCTTCTGCCGTCATTCATTGGTCACTGATCTTCAAGTTCCTCCATGTTGATCTTATCACTTTATAAAGCACACTCCTTCTGCCGTCATTCATTGGTCACTGATCTTCAAGTTCCTCCAAGTTGATCTTATCACTTTATAAAGCACACTCCTTCTGCCGTCATTCATTGGTCACTGATCTTCAAGTTCCTCCAAGTTGATATCACTTTATGAAGCACACTCCTTCTGCCGTCATTCATTGGTCACTGATCTTCAAGTTCCTCCATGTTGATCTTATCATTTTATAAAGCACACTCCTTCTGCCGTCATTCATTGGTTATTGATCTTCAAGTTCCTTCATGTTGATCTTATCCCTTTATAAAGCACACTCCTGCCGTCATTCATTGGTCACTGATCTTCAAGTTCCTCCATGTTGATCTTATCACTTTATAAAGCGCACTCCTGCCGTCATTCATTGGTCACTGATCTTCAAGTTCCTCCATGTTGATCTTATCCCTTTATAAAGCACACTCCTTCTGCCGTCATTCATTGGTCACTGATCTTCAAGTTCCTCCATGTTGATCTTATCACTTTATAAAGCGCACTCCTGCCGTCATTCATTGGTCACTGATCTTCAAGTTCCTCCATGTTGATCTTATCATTTTATAAAGCACACTCCTTCTGCCGTCATTCATTGGTCACTGATCTTCAAGTTCCTCCATGTTGATCTTATCACTTTATAAAGCACTCTCCTTCTGCCGTCATTCATTGGTCACTGATCTTCAAGTTCCTCCATGTTGATCTTATCCCTTTACAAAGTCACTTCAGGACATCAGGACATTTCTGGTACAGCCACTCCAGGACATTAGGACATTTCTGGTACAGCCACTCCAGGACATTAGGACATTTCTGGTACAGCCACTCCAGGACATTAGGACATTTCTGGTACAGCAGATATACAGTTCCATTTGGTCCAGGCAAGGCTTTGGCACTGGTTTTCCCAACCACTTCCTTTACCTCATCCGGTGTCAGTAGTCTGTCACCGAATTTTTTCTCTGACATTGCTGACAGCACCAAATCCTAGATTTCAAGTGGTGGGAATTTGTCGGAATATGTTTTCCTGGGATGCTACTCGAGCATTTCTTTGTCAACTGCAAATGTCCCAAACTGGAAGGAGTCTCTGAAGTAGCAATCTTGTTTCATTTATTAGAAATAACTACACACAATAAGCAACAATCTGCAGAAAATGAGAGTGTTCTTGAGGCCTTTTTATGTGCCGAAGCATGCATTCGTTTTTGGCACAGGGGTTACGTTCAAACATAAAAACATTGGTCTGAGTTGTCGTATGTAATGTAATGTAAAAGGATATTTATAGAGCACTTTACCTCACAAGACCCCAAAGCGCATATTACAGAAAAACATGATAACATACTAATTCTAATTTAAAGCGCGCACGCGCGCGCGCGCGCGCACACACACACACACACACACACACACACATACACACACACTCACACAAATACACACACACGCACGCACGCGCTCGCACACACACACACACACACACACACACACACACACACACACACACACACACACCACACAGACACAGACACACACAGACACGACAGACAGACAGACAGACAGACAGACAGACAGACACACACACACACACACACACACACACACACGAAAAACTCACACACGCAAACAGACGCACGAGCCCGTCAACACCAGCAAACACGCGCACAGTGATAAGAGGATTATCGTTAATCAGTCCGAGGGAAAAGATGTGTCTTTAGGGAGGTTTTAAAAGTTTCTAAAGAGTCCGTGTTACGCAGAGAAGAAGGGATACCATTCCACAGAGCAGGTGCCTGGTAAGAGAAAGATCGTTGGCCTTAAGTTTTCAGGCGAGCGGAGGGAAGCCGAAGTAGACGAGAATCGGTGGATGAGCGTAAGTTGCGAGACGGAACATAGAGATGGAGGAGGTCAGAGAGGTAGAAGGGAGCCATTCATTCAGTGATTTGAAAACCAGGAGGAGAACTTTAAAGTCAATGCGAGACTGAATTGGGAGCCAGTGTAAGGATGACAGAATTGGTGATATGTGATCAGATCTTGATGAGTGGGAGATCAGATGGGTGGCATTGTTCTGAACTTTTTGAAGTTTAAAGATGAGCGTTAAGGGACAACCGGCAAGGAGGGAGTCACAGTAGTCGAGCTGAGACAGAACAAAAGCACAGATTAGAGTCTTCAGGGCATTTTGAGTGAGGAAGCCGCAAACTGAGCTGATTCTACGAAGTTCAAGGTAGCAGGACTTGCACACATTAGAGATATGTTGTTTGAAAGAAAGAGTTTGCTCGAGTGTAACGCCGAAGTTACGAACAGACAGTGATAGATTTATCTCGTTTCCATCACTATTTATAGAAGTAGGGAGAGAATGATTCTGATAGTGTGTTTCGAAGCAATGAAGATTGTTTCAGTTTTGTCTGTGTTAAGTTGTAGTTTGTTATTGTGCATCCATGATTTAACATCAGAAATGCATGCTTGAGAAGAGGAGATTATTTCATGAAGCTGACTGAGATGGGCAGAGAAATACAGCTGGTTGTCATCTGAAAAGCTATGGTGAAGGAGAGAGTGCTGGTCTTGAGAGGAAAATGGAGTGCTCTGTTGTATCAAAGGCCGCAGACAAATCTAGGAGAGAGAGAGAAGAGAGACTTGTTTCCATCAAGAGCTGTGAGGAGATCGTTTGCTATCTTGAGAAGGGCTGTCTTGGTGCTATGTACTACAATATAAAATCACTGTTGAAGTTCTCTGTCTTCCACTAGACAAGCTGATATGGAAATACTCCAAGAATCTATAATGGAACCTTTACATGTCAGGGCTTAATTGATACTTATTCAAGAAGTCTTTTTCTCTGCTTGATTGATATTTAGTCAAGAAATGTTTTCTCTGCTCCTAATACTTGGATAAATCACAGAGTTTGGATTATGAATCTATCAAGGCGACCGTCTGCGTTACATTTCACATACATTCAATGGAACCGTACAAACTGGCAGGAGTTTAATTTCTTGCTCAAATGCGAAAGCAGCATACGCGACATGTAGTTTTAGAGCACTTTGAACAGGAAATTCTATTCAATCTCAGTTTAAAGCAAGATCTGACAAGGACTACACAAAAAATGTAAAGAATAACATAGATGAACAGACTATATACAAATGAACCAACCAACCAAGTTGCACCAGGTATTAGTTTGAACAATTGTGTTTACAAGAACGGTTAATAACCATATTTTACAGGTATTAGTTTGAACAATTGTGTTTACAAGAACGGCTAATAACCATATTTGACAGGTATTAGTTTGAACAATTGTGTTTACAAGAACAGCTAATAACTATATTTTACAGATATCAGTTTGAACAATTGTGTTTACAAGAACGGCTAATAACCATATTTTGCTGATATTAGTCTCAACAATTGTGTTTACAATAACGGCTAATAACCATATCTTAAGTTTCAACAGTTGTGTTTACAAGAACGGCTAATAACCATATTTTACAGGTTTTAGTTTGAACAGTTTCGTTTACAAGAACGGCTAATAACCATATTTTAAGTTTCAACAGTTGTTTTTACAAGAATGGCTAATAACCATATTTGACAGGTATTAGTTTGAACAGTTGTGTTCACAAGAACGGCTAGGAACCATATCTTAAGTTTCAACAATTGTGTTTACAAGAATGGCTAATAACCATATTTGACAGGTATCAGTTTGAACAATTGTGTTTACAAGAACGGCTGATAACCGTATTTTAAGTTTCAACAATTGTGTTTACAAGAACGACTACTAACCATATTTGACAGGAATTAGTTTAAACAGTTGTGTTTACAAGAACGGCTAATAACCATGTTTTACAGGTATTAGTTTGAACAGTTGTGTTTACAAGAACGGCTAATAACCATATTTTACAGGTATTAGTTTGAACAGTTGGGTTTAGAAGAACAAAGAATAACAATATTTTAAGTTTCAACAATTGTGTTTACAAGAACGGCTAATAACCATATTTTACAGGTATTAGTTTGAACAGTTGTGTTTACAAGAACGGCAATCAACCATATTTTAAGTTTCAACAATTGTGTTTGCAATAACGGCTAATAACCATATGTGGCAGGTATTAGTTTGAACAATTATGTTTACAAGAACGACTAATAACCATATTTTACAGGTATTAGTTTGAACAATCGTGTTTTCGAGAACGGCTAATAACCATATTTGACAGGTATTAGTTTGAACAATTGTGTTTACGAGAACGGCTAATAACCATATTTAACAGATATTAGTTTGAACAGTTGTGTTTACGAGAACGACTAATAACCATATTTTACAGGTACTAGTGTGAATAATTGTGTTTACAAGAACGGCTAATAACCATGTTTGACAAGTATTAGTTTGAACAATTGTGTTTACAAGAACGGCTAATAACCATATTTGACAGGTATTAGTTTGAACAATTGTGTTTACAAGAACGGTTAATAACCATAATTATTTGACAGGTATTAGTTTGAACAATTGTGTTTACAAGAACGGCTAATAACCATATTTTACAGGAATTAGTTTGAACAATTGTGTTTACAAGAACGGCTGATAACCATATTTTACAGGAATTAGTTTGAACAATTGTGTTTACAAGAACGGCTGATAACCATATTTTACAGGAATTAGTTTGAACAATTGTGTTTACAAGAACGGCTGATAACCGTATTCTACGACAGTGGAGGAAACACCTCTGTGATGAACCAAATTATTTTTCCTTTGATGGTGCATAAACAAAAATATAGTATTTCAGTCTGGCGTATCCTGTACCATCATACCAAAGGTTATGGGTATCGAGCAGAAATATAACAACAAACAACAAATATGATGAAATCAATCGATTGTGATCAGCCAGTCACTTGAGAAGTCATTGAACAGCAAATGTAAAGGACTGAATCAATATTTGTCACGTAGTCACTTGAACGCTGTCAAAGAAATCAGTCAACTTCAAAACGACGACGTAAGGGTATATCAAAGACCGGTTTCTTTCCTTTCTGAGTTCCTGTCCAGCTTTCAGGCCCACGTTCTCGCCATCCAGGTTAGAGCAAGGGCATTTCTAGGTGCGTCAGCCTATGATCTCATGGAACAGCTCGGGATTTCAGGTAAGAAGAAGACCAGAATCCTGAAGGCAATGGCAGAGGTAGCTGAAACGAGTTCCAGCTGGATCTGGTCGAGGGGGAACAAAAATGAACTTGATAAGGCTTACGTTTGCCAGCTTAGGTGTCCATTAGCAGTGGAGGAGAGACATTAGCAGTGGAATAAGACACCCGTCTAAAAAAAAACAAACCCCAAAACAAAACAAAAGACACGCCTTGAGAGGCCCACCCACCCAGAAGTTGCCAAAAGTTCGAATCCCAGCAGTGCCGTGAGAGAAAAAAAAGTCGGCAGTTTGAGGGCACCTGGGAGTCATGGCCTGGATGTGGCCCGGACCCCTTAGAATGTAAGGCGTTCAGGGCTGAAACACTTGTCTGATGGGTGTTTTTCCTCTGAAGACAGTCTGCTGTCAAGCTCTCCCTAGAGTGTCTTCGTGCTTGTTGTCCAGTCTTTCTTCTTGGCCAAGTTTCTCAGCTTTACAGTCGATCAACTAAGGCGAGCGGATCGTCATGAATGTACCCCGCTTACTGGAAGGATTTAATTGTTGTAGTCAACGGAAGGCCTCCTTGGTCCCGTTTCCTCGTGGCTGTCGACAGTCGTTGTGGAAGCAGGGACGGGTAAATGATAGCTTACAGTTGGCTCAAACAATTCGACTTCAAAATCATCCTACCTTTAAAACATTCTCTTTGGAAACCGCTTCCAGATCATCTTTTTTTTTAGCTCCAAAAAATATGATTTTACAAATATGATTGTTATCCCATATATTCAGGCAGGCCAGTGTCTGTTTCAGATCTGTTTTGTGCTTTCTCCCAGATCGAGATTCCGGAGTGGCCTGCCCTATCCCTTGAAAGAAGGAAGAATTTCTATATCCACCGCTAATGATCTGACCACATCGCCCAGGGCTAGTGCTTTGCTGGCAGGAGGCCTGACGGAAATCCTACGTTCATGTGCAGGGAAGTGTCTAATGTCATTCTCTCAGCACTCTGAACTATACTGCTGGACCACGTTGTCGTCGAATTAAACGTTTGCAGCTGAAAACCTGTATGAAGAAGCAAGAGCGCTCTCAAATTTCAGTGTGTGACCTCTGAATCTTTGATGCTGTGTGGAAGCGTGGGAGCTCCAGAACTGGACACTTGGCTACCCGGGAGTTTTCATTTATGTCACGTCTTTGCCTGTGATGGCAAGATCACTATTGGAAACAGCCAAGGGTGTGCCCTAACCCCTTACTGTTTGTAGGAGTGACGCATTAGTCTCCCTGCCATCCCCCTCCACCACCCCCCACCCCTAATTCCTGAGAGGTTGTTTGGGAGCTCTGTGGTTACTTTTTTTTTATCTGGGCACCCAAACACAGCCTTAAGGGCTGATTGTGCTTACTTATTGGCCCGACGAGAAAGATTTCTGTTTTGTACTGCCTCTGTGAGGATCGCTAAAAAAGCAGAATTTTGTCTTTAACCCCCCTCTCCTTTTTCGTCCGAAAAATGTGTTGCTCAGAGAAAATCTGAGAAATTAGACACGCTTAAACCTTTTCTTTGTTCATTATTCATGTGTGTGTGTGTGCGTGTGAACGAGTTTGCAGCGCATGATAAGAGGACACTGTTGATTTTTTTTTTCATATAAACATTCTTTGTGCGCTGCAAACTGCTTGAACGCAAGTCCTTTTCAAAATTTTCATGTCTTTGAACTCCTTTCATCTGACAGATATTTCTGTCAATCATCCAAAAACTCTGTGCGTGACGTGATGAATGCAGCCTAAAAAGTTTGGGATGGTAGGGCATTTCACCACCCCCAAAACCTTAGAAATTCTACTCTTATTGTAAAATATACACACGTGCGTGCGCGCGCGCGCACACACACACACACACATACACACCCACACACACACACGCACGCACGCGCGCGCGTGCGCGCGCACACACACACACACACACACACACACACACACACACATATTGTGTGTGTGTGTGTGTGTGTGTGTGTGTGTGTGTGTGTGTGTGTGTGTGTGTGATGCAACTTGTAAAGCGCAATCATAACATTGCTAGTTTAGTTTACTCCCGATACAGAATCGTTTATTTCTTCATTTCTTCTGTAGCATTATTCGGAGATGAATAAGCAGCTGCAAGTACTATTATACCCCATCAATCCCACTCAAAGGACCATAGCAATGACATACAGTCTAAGGAAAATTGTCCCACAAAGTTTATGCTTCCTTTTAGCATTTCTTTTTAAAATTAGGAAGTAACTCTGAAGCTTTCCATCACTTCCTGATTTCAAACTCGAAGCTACAATAATTCAAACTTAACACTGACCTGCCTGCTTGCGCCGCATTTCCTTTCTGGACAAGGCGGAAAATCACAGAACGACTCGTCACTGTTGTCGCTGCAGTCTTGTCTGTGGTCACACACGAAGGTGTAGGAGACGCCATCACTCCCTTTGAGGCATGAGAACAGTGGGGGGAGTGACGTCAGTTCGGGGGAAAAACAAGATGAAGCAACATTCCTCTCCCTGCTGTTGCCGTCAGTTACACGTTGAGCGCCATCTTTGGCCCGACAGGCGCTGCGAACATCACAGGCCAAAAACAAATATGCCGTGTGGTTGAGAGGGCAGAGGATGAAGTGGGCGCTTAAGACAGTCTCTTGTGGATACAGGGTGACAGAAGTGACACGCACAGTGTTATTCATTGGTTTGGTCATCTTGCAAAGAAAAGAACCAGTCACATTGACACCACTGGTCGGAGATGGGCACAGATGCAATGGAATTGGTATAGTGTTGTGATCTGCGAACAAATCTTTGCTCAACACGAATAAAAGCGATGAATGAAATCTACCACATTCCGGGTACAAACGACCAAAGTTTTCACCTACCTTTGGTATTGTGTACACAGCATGAGCTACCGTTCTGTCCATCCACATCAAGGTCTGTTTATACCTTAAAGAAAAAGGTAGTTCACGACTATGTTTATTTCAATAACCTCAACATGAATTTTACTTGTTTTCCCTGTTTGCAAAGAAAAGTTAATGGGGAAATTATATGCAGTAATTACGAATTCGTCTTTTTGCTGAAGTAAAAGAAGACCATATATGTCAAATTAGCAAACTGAAAAAAAAACAGTCAGTCACACTCAGATGTGTTATTTCACGTTTTTATTCAGCATGTATTTGCATACTATTACAAATAACAAAAAGAAAAATGGTGAAAAGGAATACATTTAAATTCCCGTCAGACCATCTTTTATAAAACGAGTTTTCAAAAAGGCTATCAAACAGTCTATCACGATAACTCACTTATATGTTATTTCTACCAGTTTACAGGTTTTGAGAGGCAGTGCAGGGGAGGAGGGGGGTGGGGTGGGGGAGTAAGGAGGTGGGGGAGTGTGACAGACCATTATTTTGTCCGGTCCCAAATCTTGGGGATACGTTTGATCCGAACAGGTAAAGCGGAAAACCCGATTGGCCTGTTTACCTGACAGCTACTCACCTGCATGTTGTGTTAGTTGGGTGAGCAAGGATTTCCCTTCAATCTCCACAGAGCTGCCGGCTGAGCAACTTATTCAGAAGATCCGAAGGGAGACAGAATTAGGTCCTCGCTGGCAGTCAGGTATGTGTTAATAGTTGAATTGAAGTTACGGTTTGTGCTAATGATATTGTTTTTTCCCTGCAGGTGTTAGTGATTTTTACAGCTCTTTGTAAAGGCCTAAAATGTTTGATTGTTCCTTGATAAATCTTATTATTGAACAAGACATAGGGTGACAGTAGGAAGTTATAGTTAGTGAATGTGTGAATCGAGAGGTGGATGAAAAGAAAGGAGTGGTAGAAAGAAGAAGGAATATGAATACTTACATGTGATCGGAAAAAAAAAATCTAGTTGAATCAATGTATTATTGAAAAAAGTGTTGTTTATATTTTCCCTAAAGTATTATAATGATGTGAGTGTTGGTGAGTGTTGTTTATATTTTCCCTAAAGTATCATAATGATGTGAGTGTTGGTGAGTGTTGTTTAATATTTCCCTAAAGTATCATAATGATGTGAGTGTTGGTGAGTGTTGTTTATATTTTCCCTAAAGTATCATAATGATGTGAGTGTTGGTGACTGTTGTTTATATTTTTCCCTAAAGTATCATAATGATGTGAGTGTTGGTGACTGTTGTTTATATTTTCCCTAAAGTATAATGATGTGAGTGTTGGTGACTGTTGTTTTATATTTTCCCTAAAGTATCATAATGATGTGAGTGTTGGTGACTGTTTGTTTATATTTTCCCTAAAGTATCATAATGATGTGAGTGTTGGTGACTGTTGTTTAATTCCTAAAGTGTCATAATGATGTGATGTTTGGTGACTTTGTTTAATAAGTTTTCCACTAAAGTATCAAATGATTGATAGTTGTGAACTGTTTTATATGTTTTCCTAAAGTACAGTCATAAGATGAGTGAGTGTGGGTGAGTGTTGATTATATGATTCCCTAAAGACATTATATATGATCTGAGTCCTTGGTGACTGTTTTAATTTTCCACTAAAGATCAAATGATGTGAGTGTGAGTGTTTTATAACAAGATGTGATGTTGTGTAGTGTTGTTAGATTTTCCCTAAAGTATCATAATGATGTGAGTCTGGGATGTTTTTAAGTAGTTTTCCCCTCAAAGTATTAATAGATGATGAGTGTTTGTGATGTTGTTTTTTTCCCTAAAGTTTCATTGATTTAAGTTTTGTGAAGGTTGTTTAATTTTCCCTAATAATCATAATGAAGTAGGTGTATGTGAGTGTGTTATATTTTCCCTAAAGTAATCAAAATGAGTGGAAGATTGGTGAGTGTTGTTTATATTTCCCTAAAGTTCAAATGATGTAGTAGTTTGGATGAGTGTTGTTTATATTTTCCCTAAAGTATATAATGATGTGAGTGTTGGTGAGTGTTGTTTATATTTTCCCTAAAGTATCATAATGATGTGAGTGTTGGTGAGTGTTGTTTATATTTTCCCTAAAGTATCATAATGATGTGAGTGTTGGTGAGTGTTGTTTATATTTTCCCTAAAGTATCATAATGATGTGAGTGTTGGTGATGTTGTTTATATTTTCCCTAAAGTATCATAATGATGTGAGTGTTGGTGACTGTTGATATATTTTTCCCTAAAGTATCTAATGATGTGAGTGTTGGTGACTGTTGTATATCTTTTCCCTAAAGTATCATAATGATGTGAGTGTTGGTGACTGTTGATATTTTTTTCCCTAAAGTATCATAATGATGTGAGTGTTGGTGACTGTTGATATATTTTTCCCTAAAGTATCATAATGATGTGAGTGTTGGTGACTGTTGTTTATATTTTCCCTAAAGTATCATAATGATGTGAGTGTTGGTGACTGTTGTTTATATTTCCCTAAAGTATCATAATGATGTGAGTGTTGGTGACTGTTGTTTATATGTTCCCTAAAGTATCATAATGATGTGAGTGTTGGTGACTGTTGTTTCATATTTTCCCTAAAGTATCATAATGATGTTGAGTGTTGGTGACTGTGTTCATATTTTTCCCTAAAGTATATCATAATGATGTGAGTGTTGGTGACTGTTGTTCATATTTTCCCTAAAGTATCATAATGATGTGAGTGTTGGTGACTGTTGTTCATAATTTTCCCTAAAGTATCATAATGATGTGAGTGTTGGTGACTGTTGTTTATATTTTCCCTAAAGTTCATAATGATGTGAGTGTTGGTGAGTGTTGTTTATATTTTCCCTAAAGTATCATAATGATGTGAGTGTTGGTGAGTGTTGTTTATATTTTCCCTAAAGTATCATAATGATGTGAGTGTTGGTGAGTGTTGTTTATATTTTCCCTAAAGTATCATAATGATGTGAGTGTTGGTGAGTGTTGTTTTATATTTTCCCTAAAGTATCATAATGATGTGAGTGTTGGTGAGTGTTGTTTATATTTTCCCTAAAGTATCATAATGATGTGAGTGTTGGTGAGTGTTGTTTATATTTTCCCTAAAGTATCATAATGATGTGAGTGTTGGTGAGTGTTGTTTTATTTTCCCTAAAGTATCATAATGATGTGAGTGTTGGTGAGTGTTGTTTACATTTTTCCCTAAAGTATCATAATGATGTGAGTGTTGGTGACTGTTGATATTCTTTTTTCCCTAAAGTATCATAATGATGTGAGTGTTGGTGACTGTTGTTATATTTTCCCTAAAGTATCATAATGATGTGAGTGTTGGTGACTGTTGTTTTTATTTTCCCTAAAGTATCATAATGATGTGAGTGTTGTGGACTGTTGTTTATATTTTCCCTAAAGTATCATAATGATGTGAGTGTTGGTGACTGTTGTTTATATTTTCCCTAAAGTATCATAATGATGTGAGGGTTGGTGACTGTTGTTTATATTTTCCCTAAAGTATTATAATGATAAGAGGGTTGGTGACTGTTGTTTATATTTTCCCTAAAGTATCATAATAATGTGAGGGTTCGTGACTGTTGTTTATATTTTCCCTAAAGTATCATAATGATGTGAGGGTTGGTGACTGTTGTTTATATTTTCCCTAAAGTATCATAATGATGTGAGGGTTGGTGACTGTTGTTTATATTTTCTCTAAAGTTTTATAATGATGTGAGGGTTGGTGACTGTTGTTTACATTTTCCCTAAAGTATCATAATGATGTGAGGGTTGGTGAGTGTTGTTTACATTTTCCCTAAAGTATCATAATGATGTGAGTGTTGGTGAGTGTTGTTTATATTTTCCCTAAAGTTTCATAATGATGTGAGTGTTGGTGAGTGTTGTTTACATTTTCCCTAAAGTTTTTATAATGATGTGAGTGTTGGTGAGTGTTGTTTACATTTTCCCTAAAGTATCATAATGATGTGAGTGTTGGTGAGTGTTGTTTACATTTTCCCTAAAGTATCATAATGATGTGAGTGTTGGTGAGTGTTGTTTGGATTTTCCCTAAAGTATCATAATGATGTGAGTGTTGGTGAGTGTTGTTTGTATTTTCCCTAAAGTATCATAATGATGTGAGTGTTGGTGAGTGTTGTTTATATTTTCCCTAAAGTATCATAATGATGTGAGTGTTGGTGAGTGTTGTTTATATTTTCCCTAAAGTTTTCATAATGATGTGAGTGTTGGTGAGTGTTGTTTATATTTTCCCTAAAGTTTCATAATGATGTGAGTGTTGGTGAGTGTTGTTTATATTTTCCCTAAAGTTTCATAATGATGTGAGTGTTGGTGAGTGTTGTTTATATTTTCCCTAAAGTTTCATAATGATGTGAGTGTTGGTGAGTGTTGTTTATATTTTCCCTAAAGTTTCATAATGATGTGAGTGTTGGTGAGTGTTGTTTATATTTTCCCTAAAGTTTCATAATGATGTGAGTGTTGGTGAGTGTTGTTTATATTTTCCCTAAAGTTTCATAATGATGTGAGTGTTGGTGAGTGTTGTTTATATTTTCCCTAAAGTTTCATAATGATGTGAGTGTTGGTGAGTTGTTGTTTATATTTTCCCTAAAGTTTCATAATGATGTGAGTGTTGGTGAGTGTTGTTTATATTTTCCCTAAAGTTTCATAATGATGTGAGTGTTGGTGAGTGTTGTTTATATTTTCCCTAAAGTATCATAATGATGTG
This sequence comes from Conus canariensis, assembly GCA_033310375.1. Taxonomy (NCBI): domain Eukaryota; kingdom Metazoa; phylum Mollusca; class Gastropoda; order Neogastropoda; family Conidae; genus Conus; species Conus canariensis. The sequence continues at coordinate 97,398,822 of CM065717.1, forward strand.
AGTGTTGGTGAGTGTTGTTTATATTTTCCCTAAAGTATCATAATGATGTGAGTGTTGGTGAGTGTTGTTTATATTTTCCCTAAAGTATCATAATGATGTGAGTGTTGGTGAGTGTTGTTTATATTTTCCCTAAAGTATCATAATGATGTGAGTGTTGGTGAGTGTTGTTTATATTTTCCCTAAAGTATTATAATGATGTGAGTGTTGGTAAGCTCTGGAAGTGAGCAATGAAAAGTGATTTGCATAAATTATTGGAAAATGTATTGATTCAAAGTAATTTGCATAAATTATTGGAAAATGTATTGATTCTTGTTGTGGAAAGGAAAAAAGGGACAAACGGAAATCGTTCCTTGATGTGTAATTAGACACGTCTAGTGATGATGATGAACACTCTTTTCTTGATAAAAGGGACAAACGGAAATTGTTCCTTGAAATGTAAATTGGACACGTCTAGTGATAATGTGAAAAGATAAAAGCATTCTTTTCTTGATAAAATGGGACAAACGGAATTCGTTCCTTTATATGTAATAATTGTATTCATGGTACTTTGAAAGAGGGTTACATATGGAAATCCTTTCCTTCAGTGTAAACAATCATGGTGTTAATAGAAGATTTTCTATTGTAGGGTACCCACTGTATTGAAACTTTGTAGATTCTGTTATGGGTATTTTTCCCCAAGCTCCAGTGAAATGTATTATGTGAAGAGCGACTGCTAGTGACAAACAAGAACGATAAATATATAGGAAGTAGGCTTGATAATCAAGGTAGCTATAAGTTCCTCGGGTGCCGGTGAAGCCCCCATGTCCGACCTGGAGCTGACTGCCAATCGGGTGTGGGGTCCAGCTCGTGCCCAGCCATTGTCTCTGCCCCGTGGGGGTGTGGAGAGACGGACCGAGGGTCAGTAGACAACTTGTGTGCACTGCCAACCGGTTGTGGGGTGCAGCACGAGCCCAGCCACTGTCTCCGCCCCATGGGGGTGTCGAGAGGCTGTCTGTATGGTCAGCAACGAGCCGGAGTGTGAACGGGCTTCAGAGTTCGTCGGAATGACGACTTGTGTTCTTCTGTTGTGTGGGAGTCCCTGGAAGGACTCCACGAACTACTTCAGTCAGCGGCTTCGATTTCCGTCGAGTCGACGACTTGTGTTTCTTCTGTTGTGCGGGAGTCCCTGGAAGGACTCCACGAACTGCTTCCATGAGTGACTTCTGAACTGTATGAAGACTGTGACTTGGGCCAGACGCGGCAAAGTGCAGGAACTATTTGTGGTGACACTGCTGTGGGTGCCAGCGTAGCCTGTGCAAGAAGGAAAATATATGTTTAATATGACAACAGTATCTAATGTTGTTGCACGCCCTTTGGTCATGGTGCGAACTAGTTGATGTGCTTCATTTGTTTATTGTGTAGCATATATTCGTCATGATTTTGATGGTTCAGGCAGCAAAAAAAAAAGGTAGAAACTTAACTTGTTGCCTGGCTATCTATGTTCGTGTGGTGTGGGGTGTGTAGGGAAAAGTCGTACACACATTCAAACTTCTTCAGGTGAGAGTCAGACAGCAAAACACGCACCGCACACCATCTGGTGACCCTGACGTATTTCGAACACGCAACCTTCTGAATTTGATTTTGGTTTGGGAGTAAACCTGTAAATCAAATGTTCATGCACACTTTGTTTGGGCAAAACTCTACACAGCCTGACTTGTAAACAATTGTTGGCAATCCTCTCTGATAATGGCAGCTCGTATTTCATGTATTGAATCTGTATTCAGGTTATTTACTTTAGGAACAATTGCCAGTGAAGGGTTTTCGTTACAAGAATTTTAACACTTTCCCATAAACAGCATGAACATGATGGAGTTCGTTGACAGAAATCGTAAAATGATTTTTTTTTTTATCGACATGCACATGGTTTTTGTCTCTTCCTGTCCTCTTGAGGACACCCTATACTTTTGCTTACCCCAAAATGTTATCTGCTGCTGGTAACGTTCTGTTTCATAATTACTTGAATATGTGATAGGAACTGTGAACTGGTATGCAATGTAGCAGTTTTATGTGATTTATGAACACCAATATGTTTCAGCTGTGAACAACAGAACATACACACATGGGCCCATGCCCACACATCCATACACACGCATGTGTACATTCACTACACACACATACAAAAAAAGACAACCAGTGTCAAGTAGTCACTCAAGGTCTGATCAGCGCATTGCGCTAATGCGTCAGTCAGACATCTACTAAGTCGTAGCCACGAGACCCTATTCTTCAATTCTCTCATCTTGTTGTTAATTCATAAATCCATCAGTTCAAAATCATGCATAATGTGGTCTCAAAACTTAGCGGATGTGGTGTAGCGTATATGGCTAGTCCGCACGCAGTGACACCTCCTTGATGAAACTGAAACTGTTGTGTTCATTGTGTAGTCCGCCAAACAAGATAGGGTGGAGACCAAGTAAGCCTGCAGCTGTGGTGAAAACAAGCCAAAATACAAATAAACACACAAAACAAGGTGCAAAGTGGCGCATGGCTAATACACAATACACGAAAGACACGCAAGTACTAGATTTTTTGTTGTTGCTGACATCAGAAACATCTATCATCAAAATGCGCGAAACAGTACTCCACAAATCACAGTCGCATGAAAAAGGATGAGGATATTGTTACGTGCTTTTTTATGCTTGTTGCTTTTCATGTCTGAAGAAAATACATTAAATTGTCGAAAACGTACTTGTCTGTTTTGCATTGTGCATTAAACAAGCGTTAGTTTGCACCTTGTTCTGTGTGTTTATTTGTTTTGGGGAAACATGGGCAAGGTCTCTGACCAGAGTGTATAAGACCAGGACCAATTGCACGACCAGCACATGCTCTCATTGTTATCTGCCTCCTTTCTTCAGCTCACATTCAATTCGTCTCCTTTAGCGTTTTTTTTCACACATGACATCCGACAGGCATGTAAGTATTGTGTCTAGTTTAGCCCTAAATGTTTTCCTCCTTTTACAGGCAGGAAGCCACCACAATGTCATGTACACCTTCGTGTCTCTTAACTAGGGGACTTCGTTATGAAGTCTGTGATACATTCCAGAAAAATGCAACTTTCCCTTTTTGTGCACCTTAAACCAGCAGACCTACTCTGCTGATACTTTATATGTTTCCAGGAGAACTTTAACTGGAGTGATTAAAACTCACCTTTACAGGGCGCTTGCTCCTCGGTGATCAGTTTTTTTAAATAGTGATTTGTACTCTTGGGGAAAAAGAGACTGCCTGTCTCTTTGGCAAAAGCAGCAGACTAGCTAAGAGGAGAGAGAGAGAAAGAGAGGAGGGGGGGGGGTGAGCGAGAGAGAGAGAGAGAGAGAGAGAGAGAGAGAGAGAGTAGCCATGAGGAGAAGAGGATGAAGAAGTATGACTTAGATAGGAGAGTTTTTTCGAAGCTGGAGTATGGTTGCGTTAATGGCGGGTTCAAAAGCGGTCATACACACAAAACCCCACTACCTTTGTTGGGTAGATGGGATTAGTCCCTGCCTGTCTTTGTTGGATAGATGGGATTAATCCCTGCCTGTCTTTGTTGGATAGATGGGATTAATCCCTGCCTGTCTTTGTTGGGTAGATGGGATTAATCCCTGCCTGTCTTTGTTGGGTAGATGGGATTAATCCCTGCCTGTCTTTGTTGGGTAGATGGGATTAGTCCCTGCCTGTCTTTGTTGGGTAGATGGGATTAATCCCTGCCTGTCTTTGCAAGGAGTGTCACAGGAGCATCAGCCTGTGTACACAGAAAAAAGATAGAGAGTTGAACTCTCAACTATTTGTAGACTCGTATGTTATTTATCCCAGGTGCGAGCACCCTGTAAGTTGGAGGTATTACCTTGAACAAGCCCCTTGCAGCCCTTAAGATGCTTCAGAAACTGCGGGATTTGTTTTCAAAAACGAAGTGACTGAGGACGGAAAATGAAGCAAAATTTAGAAAGAGAAGGGGTTAGTTACCGCCAAGGACAAGATTGGATTGTCAGTAAAGTCAACAGGCGCAGTCACAAGGAACTTTCTCCGTGGCAAAGAAAGAATGTCTGCTGTCAAGAGAAATGTTGATTTGGACTAACTGGAAACTTGCTGAGATGACTGTCCTCAAAATACATGATTTGTTGCAATTTAAGGCTCATGGAAAGGATGTATACCTTTGGTAATTGAAAAGAAAGAGAAGTTTTTTCCCACTGGAAAATTTTAATAGAATTGGGGTCTGTGAACCCAGAATAGATTTTTGTTTATGGGAAGCAAATTAGTCGTCTCTGTGACCTTAAAGGAAGTTTGTTAGATGGGCGAATGAATTGAGGCCAGTGTGAATAAGATATATTTCTGCGAGAACAGTGTTAACACTGTGTACAATAGGGAAAACATTATTATTGTTGTGACATCTTGTCGAAAAACGACTTGGGAAAAGAACAAAAGAGGAAATATTAAAACCCCCTCACGCTACCGGGCGAGAAATTTAAAGTCGCATTTTGTTGAAATAAAGGAGTCAAATGTGTTGTTGCGTGCGCAGCTCATGATTGTCTCTGAATGTATGTGAGTGTGTGCCTGGGAACCATCATGTGACAAATTCTCATACTATTTGATATGCCGGTGTTTAATGTGTGACTATATTTACTGCAAGAGGATACATACAAAGAAAATTTAAAACAATCAGGCGGTTTTTAAAAGTAATCCCTAGCATATGACATTAAGTCGTTGTGTCCTACTGTTCTGAAGCGAATTCACACTTGAGGGCCAAATCATGCGCGTCATTTTCTTGAATAAATGAGTTTTTTTTTATTCTGTTCATCTCAATAAAAGACTGAAAGGGAATGAAAATACTGGAATACAAAGATACACATAAAAATTGCAGAGTGACATTCCTTAATATAGTATGGATACACAGAGTAAGTATTATATAAATGCATCATCTTCCGGCGGTAGAAACAATAGATATAAAAAAAAGATGCGTCAACCAATACTCCCCAGATAGCTGTTAGCATGTCGGTTACCGTGCTGACCACAAACTGGACAGTATTGTCATGTTCATTTTATTATTTTTGACCATGTTTTATGTGCTTTGTGGATTTGGCGTTGACTTAAGCAACGTTTATTTCATTTTCCAGAAATGCTGGAGTTGAAGCATAACAGTTGTCTGTGATCTTAGGTCCATGCGCGCGCGCACACACACACACACACACACACACACACACACACACACACACACACACACACACATACACACACATGCCACTAAACCCACCTACTCACGCACATATACATGCACACAAGCATACACATTCAAACACACACTATACCTTTACAATAGTGGCGCAGACAATGTCAGTTTGGTACTCAAGGTCCGACCAGCTCCTTCGGCTAATGCGCAGGTCACACATCTGCTAAGTCGAGTCCATCAAGCCCTTATCTTAACTTTGAATGCTAGTCATTAATTCATGAATCCATCAGCCTGAGTCCTGCCTGGTAGTCATTAATTCATGAATCCATCAGCCTGACTCCTGCATGTTAGTCATTAATTCATGTATCCATCAGCCTGAATCCTGCATGTTAGTCATTAATTCATTTGTCCATCAGCCTGAGTCCTGCATGTTAGTAATTAATTCATTTGTCCATCAGCCTGAATCCTGCAAGTTAGTCATTAATTCATTTATCCATCAGCCTGAGTCCTGCATGTTAGTCATTAATTCATGTATCCATCAGACTGAATCCTGCAGGTTAGTCATTAATTCATGTATCCATCAGCCTGAATCCTGCATGTTAGTCATTAATTCATTTGTCCATCAGCCCGAGTCCTGCATGCTAGTCATTAATTCATTCGTCCATCAGCCTGAATCCTGCATGTTAGTCATTAATTCATGAATCCATCAGCCTGAGTCCTGCATGTTAGTCATTAATTCATTTGTCCATCAGCCTGAATCCTGCATGTTAGTCATTAGTTCATGAATCCATCAGATTGAGTCCTACCTGTTAGTCATTAATTGATGTATCCATCAGCCTGAGTCCCGCATGTTAGTCATTAATTCATTTGTCCATCAGCCTGAGTCCTGCATGTTAGTCATTAATTCATTTGTCCATCAGCCTGAGTCCTGCATGTTAGTCATTAATTCATTTGTCCATCAGCCTGAATCCTGCATGCTGGTCATTAATTCATTTGTCCATCAGCCTGAGTCCTGCCTGTTAGTCATTAATTCATGTATCCATCAGCCTAAGTCCTGCATGTTAGTCATTAATTCATTTGTCCATCAGCCTGAGTCCTGCATGTTAGTCATTAATTCATTTATCCATCAGCCTGAGTCCTGCCTGTTAGTCATTAATTCATTTGTCCATCAGCCTGAGTCCTGCCTGTTAGGCATTAATTCATGAATCCATCAGCCTGAGTCCTGCATGTTAGTAATTAATTCATGTATCCATCAGCCTGAGTCCCGCATGTTAGTCATTAATTCATTTGTCCATCAGCCTGAGTCCTGCATGTTAGTCATTAATTCATTTGTCCATCAGCCTGAGTCCTGCCTGTTAGTCATTAATTCATGTATCCATCAGCCTAAGTCCTGCATGTTAGTCATTAATTCATTTGTCCATGAGCCTGAGTCCTGCCTGTTAGGCATTAATTCATGAATCCATCAGCCTGAGTCCTGCATGTCAGTCATTAATTGATGTATCCATCAGCCTGAGTCCCGCATGTTAGTCATTAATTCATTTGTCCATCAGCCTGAGTTCTGCATGTTAGTCATTAATTCATTTGTCCATCAGCCTAAATCCTGCAAGGCGTGATCTGGAAACAATAAGGCGTAGCGTATATGGACTAATTAGCATGCAGTGACATCTCCTTGGTAAGACTGAAACTGAAACTGTCTTTTACCGCTATGGATTCTTGACAGAAAATCATTTCTAATCAATAAATCTGGAAAAGCCAGATAACACTGGAAAGAAACAGATTTAAGCGCTCTGTGAACTGGCTGTGAGCTTGCCACCCATTTGAAAAACGAAAAATGCTGCCAGGATTCACCAAATCCTGAAAAATGAATCTATCGGCGCCAAGCCGATCACGTCTGGAAATACGAAAACGGCCATGAGCAATTGACGAGTGGAATTTCCACGTGTCTATAGATGAAAAGTCTTCATTGAGTGTGGAATGAAAACCCACAAGACGAAAAAAGATGCATGAAGATTCGCCACCTGATAAGACGTGAGAAAACCTAAGTGCCAATAACATCCATGGGGTTTGTTCAGACAAGAAATATGTAAGTCGATGCCAAGCATTGGAGACTCAACTGCCTACCTGCAAGTACTTAACAGGAATGGCAGAAATGAGATGAAATCATTACCCTCATGCTGGATGTTCTGGTAGGGAGAGCAGACTGGATCACAGTCTAACCACACGGAGAGAAAGATTAGATCCGCCCTCTTGGCCAGCAATCTTATTTCGCTCGCAAACCCCACTTTTCACATAATCAAATTTCCTCAGCCAAAAAAATAGCTAAAAACCTACAAAATTAAACAAATCTAATCGCGGGCGAAATAATTTTCCTGCTCTAGAACCGCACATTTAAACTTTCTCTCTGATTAATCTTCTATCTCAAGCACCACCAACAAATCAGAACAAACAACTGGTTTCCCGTCTTGGTTAGTTATTTTTACACATACTGAATTTATAGGCCCTTCAACTAATTCTTTAAATTGGCTGTTTTCACCAAATGTATATGACTGATAATCGCAAAACCCCACCTTAGTTGACGGGAGTGCTCTTAGAACCGTAGATGGATTGCCATTATACAAATTAGTGTTTGTTTTTAATTCACTTAAATGAACATACAGCCTTGGGTTAATTAGAAAATCGGATGGTCTACTACCTGCATACTCATAAAGACCGCTTTCTAAGTACTTATGGGTGTTAACGCTATACGTTTCACCGCTATCATAGAAGCCCAAGATTCTAGCAAGACCTTTAGGAAAAACGTACTCCCTTCTTTCTTCTGGAAAGTGCATAGTAATTATAAGATTTGCCTCATTAATTTTTAACTTAATGCCAAAATTGCTAAATACTTCTTTTAAAGAACAAAAGTTGTAGTAACCATCAGGTATTTTTAACTGCTTTAATAAATTACCTTGCCCGTCCTTAACATTCACCCAGTTATTCTTAGCTTTTTCAGATATATTAATCCACCTAACTTTAAAACCAATTTCCCTAAGAGCAGCCCTATTATTACCGCACCTATTGTCAATTGGATACTTTAAGAACACACGTGCGCCTTGTTTAGTTATATAAATGTGCATCCTTTTTAAATAGATTTTTAAAAAAGGATTTAAAAATGGACCCTTTTAAATATAATGAAAGTGCCGCTTACGATGTAGGAGGGGTTTATGAGCCCAAATCTTTGGACTTTAGTAACCTAACAATCGCAGTGGATGAATCATATGGCTTTCTAGTCAGACTTGTAAACCCACTAACTAGATATTTAAATCCTCCAATAAAGAGTGATAGAGTGCCATCAGCATGGTCAACTCACCCCATGGCTTTTTACCAGAATCAGTTAAATTTTGCAGTTTACTGCTCAACCACCGGCTGCGGTGTTTCATATACAAACCATTTAAACCACCCCAACCTCTTAGTAAGGTCAGTATATAACTTTCATGTTTATTATCAGTATAGGCGCATACTAACTGAACTACAAGTGCGCCTCCCCAACGACAACGCGTTTAATCCATTTCTCAGCCCAATGGACAATAATGCATATGAAAGAATCTGCAACGAATTTAACATTAACCCTTCAAATAACTTTAGACAAAAGTTAGACCGCAATCACGGGTTAGGCACATTGTATTTGTGGGGCCAGCGTAGAGAATATAATTTTGACTACTGGCCTGGCCACACCTCTTTTCAACCAAACTCCCAAGTTAGATTGGGATCAATAGAACAAAAACACCCCAATGCTTGGGCAACATTTATCTTAGATAAAAGTGAAGGCCTAACAATGCCAGGAGTGCAAAGACTTAATGACTCCATACGGACGTACGTTTGGTGCCTATTAGGAGCGCAAGCACAGACCAAGTCTAGTATAGTGGATCAATCTACAGGCTTTGACGCCAGAAAACAATTTCTAGCTAATTTAGAAGATGCTATTAACTCTGCTGTTGATTTGCTTTCCAGCATACAAAGGTACCAAAACGTTCTTTCACATGCTAGGTCAAAGGTTGACTTTGTTGTGGGCCATGGATTATACATGCTGCCTTCCGACCTTAGACTACAGATTGGCATAATACAGAATTACAATAATGAAATCCTCATAGCCGGAGACGACCAAAACTTAGGACACAATCAAGGCTTAAACACAAGGCCCGCGCCAGCCATTTTTAAAAAAGTATCTAGCCCAGAACCTGCAGAAAGCGACCCACCGCCACCAGTTATAAGCAGCCCAGAAAGCGACCCCCCACCTGTTGATGTACCTCACACCGACAGACACACTAGCGAAAAGACAGCCCTTGTTGTGTTTTTAACTTTTACTGGATTAGCCATACTTTATTTCACTAAAAATTAAACCGGCAGCCAGCACTCCTAACGTCCACAGATGGTCAGCCATATAACCAGCCACTTTGCCTATGGTAGACAAAACCCAACTAACAACACTGCCTATTATGCCAGGCAGAGCATCAAGCGCTTTGACAGCTAACTTCTTTAATAGGTTTGCCAGATGGCGCAATTGTTTTCTAATCCAACTTTTACCGGGCTGAGGCGTTGGAGGCGCTACTGACCCTGTTGGCGCACTGCCAGTTAATGCATAAACCAGTGTAGAGATAGCAAACCCAACGGCTGTTAATATACTAACTATTGTAATCCCCTGCTCTCTGAACAGAGTCCTTATTCTTTCGGCTAACGTAGTATTTTCATAAATCATTTTGTTTATAGTTTCTTTGATTCTGTTTGTTTGGGACGCTATTTTTTCTCTGTTAGTAGACAGCGCTTCTAACCTGGCCGCTCTTTCTAGCATTAAATCTTGTATTTTCTGCTGTATTCTAGCCTTTTCCTCTCGCCCTAAATTGTTATCATCTGCATTAGCCAGTTTATTTTTTTCTTCTTCTATCTCTCTATCCAACTCGCCAAGTTTTGCCAAGTTGTTTGTTAGTTCACCCCTTATAGTCCGTAGAGCAGCATTAAGACCCCTGATTTCACGCATAGGCAATGGAGAATCGCCAATTGTTTTTAAAGCCGTTTCTTCATTAAAACTTGTTTCAACTTCTGTTATTGCTTCATCTGTTCTTTGACCTAACTCTTCAATAGAGATCATTTGTATTTCAGATCGTGTTGGCAACCTCCGCTCCACGTTCTGTAAAACTCTAACGGCCTCAGGCTTTAGATTTGTAATGTTTAATCGTTCTGCATCAGCAGCAGGGAGTCTTTGTTTAATTGTACTTAGACTTAAAAACCTAGTTGGGTTTTGCACTGAAGTAACTCTTACACGGTCCACTTTAGTTTTTATATACAAATGACCGCCATCTTCTTCAAAATCGTTAGGATCAAGCACGTCTGGCAGCCCCCGTCCTATACTTTTATAGAATGATTCAATTCGTTGTTGCAATAGTTCGTGACGGGCTTTAGGGAGTGAAGAGCCTACTCCTAAAAGTTCTTGACGAGCACTAAGGAGTGAAGAACCTATATCTTGAGGCTGTCTAGGGAGTAAAGAACGTGCTTCTTCAAGTTCATCTTGCAATGAAGGACTCGACTCTCTTTCTTCATCTTCTTCTTCAATAGGACTAATCGCGTCAAAATCTTCATCAGCCATATTTATATATTTATTTTTTTTTGTTTTATAAAAAATGAATCCATACGGCTGCGACCTTGATCCATTCAGAAAAGCGAAGGAGCCTCACGGCATAAAAGGCATAAGGCAGACTGTGTGCGTTGTAAATAATCCATCAACAATTGAGCCCAATGAAATGTTAACAGTAAGATTTAGTGATCTCGGGCCTGACGATGTTATAATGCCAGGCACTGCCAGGCTGTCATTCAAAATAGATATTGAGTCGGCGGATCCTAATGCTACTGTTGTTGCTAACCTGGGCAGGGCCATCATTAAAAATATGGTAATCAAACTGGAAGGTAGAGAAGTCTTCTCACTGAGTAGCGCAGACATTTTTAATCTCTATTCGGACCTGTGGCTGCCTAGAACAGAAAGAAAAGACAAAATCTTTCAGGGGATTCAGAGCCCAAACGGTCTTAAGCACAGGCTTAATGCTGCAGATGCAAAGGAAGGCGAGGGAGACCAGGCAATAGCGCGAGCATTTAAGAACAGATTTTGCATCCCTCTAGATTTTGAACTGTTAAAAACCCACCAGCCATATTACCAAGGCGCACTAAGAGACAAACTTACTTACGAACTGACATTCAATGACAGCGGGTCTGTTATTTTATCAGATGACCCTCAAGCCAGATACACTGTCAGTAACATCTCTCTTAATTTTGACGTTGTTACTAACCCTGAACTAGCTAGAATAATCTTAAACCAGTATAAAAGTAGGACGGTTGTTTACTTTGAAAGAGTTTTACACCACAGTCTAGCGATTAAAAACAAGCAAGACACTGTCTGGGAAATAGCTATAAGCAATTCTTTAAGGTCCCTAAAGGGGGTTCTCTTGCTATTTACTAAACCCTCAGCTCCTTTTCAGAGAGAATCTGAGGTGTTTTACAATCCAAAAATTGAGCAGTTGTCTTGCACAGTAGATGGCAAGCCTTTTCAGTTGTATTCAGCTGGACTTTTACCTGACCAACACTTTGATGAAATAAGAAAATTGTTTGCTGGAGGCAGACAGACAAGCCCCACAGCCGATCATGTGTGTAAAAAACTTCACCTTCACGATGTAAGACTCGAAGATTATCTAACAGACAAATATGGACTATGGCTGGATTTTAGATCCACGTATGACAACAGACTGCACGGGAGTGGAAGAAGGGTAGGGTCAGATGGCATACTCATACAGATTAATAAGGAAGAGGAGGAGAATGGCCAGATACAAATGCACGTTTTTGTGGTTTATGACGCCCAGCTGAACATTGAAGAAAATAGACTGAAAGAAATAGCCTATTAAAACAGATGGATAGTTTGAACATTCTGCCTAAAGACCCGCACTGTTCGCTTATTTGTGGGATTACTGGGTGTGGGAAAACTGTCTTCGTGCTTGATTTGTTACAAACTGTCTACAGGTTTCATTACGAGTACATTGTTATATTCTGCACAACCATTAAGCATAACAAGTCTTACAAAGAAAGGCAGTTTGTTTGGACAGACGAGAATATATTTTTAGTTGATCCTACTGACAAGCTAAGCGACTGTTTAGAACATTACTATAGGCTATTTGAGGGAACCGAAACGCTGTTTATTATTGATGACTGTTCAGCCGAACAAGACATTGTTAAAAAAAGAAGGACTCTGTCTAAGCTAGCCTTTAGCGGAAGGCACGCATTAGTTTCTGTTTGGCTCTTAACTCAGAAATACAATGCTGTCTTAAAAGACTTTAGATCGCAGTTAAAATCAGTCATCTTATTCTATACTAAGGACAGGGATAGTTTTGAAGAGTGTTTAAGTGAAAACTATATAATCAGGGACAAGGATGAACTAAAAAAAATAAAAGAGCAGCTAGAAAAATCTCTAGCACGCTAAACTATGCTTACGGACTGACCCGCCAGTTCAATACGTTTGCTTATAATAAATTGTTTATTACAGATTATTTATTACAGGTTGTTTATAATAAATTGTTTATATTAAAAAGAATGTCTCGAGGGCCAGAATCAAAAGCGGAGTTAGCTCCTAAATGCGTTGCAGTAGAGCTAAAAGATCTAGCAGATACAACTGACTTTGATCTAATAGGAGTGGCAGGAAATGTTTATGGATTTGAGTACACCGACGATGGCGTTTACAAACGAATAGAAATTGAAGATAAAAAACGACAGCAATATCCTACCCTGGAAGAGATAAGAAATCTAAGGGCAAACGATTTTGGCAAACACGAATACAAACTTCATAAACGAGAGAATGCCTGGGCGTTGCTTCCTGACATTAACTGGAATTTAAAGTTTGAACTACGAAGCCCCTATGTATACTTTGATAAGAAATACAATTTTAGAAAAGCTTTGAATGAAGGGCGCCTTCTTGCTAGCCTAGTCCCAGGATTACAACAGAAAAAGCAGATTGAAATAACTAAGCAGGGCTCTGAATATATGCTGCGGAGAAAGAAGTCCTTAGCTGAAGTGGGGGGTGACACCGTCGGCTTAGAGTTTAACCCAAAACTAGAATCACTGCCTAGAAAAATGACGATGCTTTTTCGCTTATTTATTACTCCGAGGGAGTCTGACCCTAGTTTGCCAGAGCACACGTTAATCAGAGGCGTACAAATAAAGTCTGAAAATTTGGGGCGGGCCTCTTAGGCTTGTTATTGTTATTACTAAAAATGGGGATGAAATAAACACTTCTGTATCTTCTGACAAAGTTACTGTGATGGTTGACAAAGACAAACTAACAGTGCTTGATTTTATTTTCATTAAGTATGCTGATTTTATTGCGTTTTACTCTGTTGATGAAGTGCTGCCAGAAGGGTTAATAAGAAGATATGTACAAGATTAAAAAATAATCTTGTTTTAAAATGGAAGACGGTCAGCAGTTTAGATTAAAGCACATGACTGAGCTTGAAGAAGAAATAGAAAGTGACTTGAACAAGTATAGGGTTACTAGAAAGAAATATGCTAAAGCTTTAAATGTCCTTTCTTATATAATCACCGGCTCATCGGTTGTATCCAGCAAAAGCACTGGGTCTAGCGTTGCTCTTTTAGCTACTGGAGTTGGGACACCGATGTCCATAGCTTTTGGGAGTGTTGGTTTGGGTTTAGGTGCCATGTCCACGATTGTAAGTGCTGTTTTAAAAAAGCTAACGCCCAAATTACAAAAGCACACTGCCATTGTAGCCCTAGCAACAGCAAAACTTCATTCATTAAGGCTGATTATAAGCGATACATTGCTGGATGGAAAAGTAACAGACGAAGAATTTAAACGAGCCATGGCTGACGGTGATGATTACAGACGCCAAAAGATCGATCTTCAAAAGAAATGGAGAAAGACTTTTACTTCACAACAGGTAGACGCTGAGGCAATCAGAAAGAACATTGCAAAGCAGAACCCTGCAAACCCAAAAACGAGCCTGATTTAATTATTGTATTACCTATATATTTGATCTTAAAAATGACGACCAAAGTAGTTACAGAGTTTAAAAATATATGCTGCGCCTTAGAGTTAATGATGGAGCGGGGGGCTAATGAAGAAGAGTTAAGAAACAAATTTGACGAATTAATTACGGATCTTTTTGAGCACACAGATATTCGCGAAAGTGCAACTAACGTAATCAGTAAAATGCCAGATTCTTGGCCCAACCCAGTTATAAAGTGTATTGCAATTTTAGTTAATATTATGGCTCCTGATGACGCTGAATTGTCTATTTTTATTAACTCTGAAGGAGCAGCTATTCAATTTAACTAAATTTTAGTATTTATTTTTTTGTATTACCTCAAATTAGTAAATATTAGCTAAATTTTAGTATTTATTTTTTTTGTATTACCTATATATTGGCCTTAAAAAATGACGGCCACAAAGGCGTTGGATGCTAAACCAGTGGGCAATATGTTCAGTGAACTAGCCATGGACATCATTAAGCCCTCAAGCGTTCAAGAAAGCGTAACACATGCTATCTCTAAAATCCCAGAGTCTCTTCAATTTAACCCGCCAGTAAAAGTGTTGTTGGCCATTCAGATTGAATATATAACCCCCGATGATAATAGTATACTAGTCTGGGTTTCAACTAGACAGAAAGAAGTAATGAGTTATTACGACTTTAATTCTGACTGGGCCGATTACATGCTTACACAGTTTAACCATGCAAGCGAAGAAGCGAAATTGCGCGGCTCCGGCTGGTCTGAAGGAACAGTCCTTGAAATCAGACTAAGACAAGCCAAATACTCTCCTATAGCTGGCAATTCTTACCTTCCTCTCCCAAGAGAGTTAGAGTTAAAACGAGCAGTCTTAAATATACATAATTCGGATAACTTATGTTTCATGTGGTGTATTTTGGCACATTTACATCACGTTAAAAATCATGCAAACAGAGTTTCTAATTATAGGCAGTAATAAATGAGCTGAACTTAAATAACATAACCTTTCCAGTGAGCGTAGAAAGTATCGCCCAGTTTGAAGAGCAAAACAAACCAATAACTGTAAGCGTATACACCTGGAATTCAGTAGACAATCTAGCCCCTCTGAGGATTTCTCCCAACGCCCCTGCTTTAGGCGAATCACTTGAGAATCATGTGGACTTGATTCTGTTTACAGATGGTTCCAAGAGCCATTATGTATTAATCAGATCGATTAGCAGACTGTTAGAATATACATCAAAGCATAAATCTAAACAGGAGCTTTGTAGAAGGTGTATGGTCAGGATCTCGTCTATAGAAGCAGCTGCCAGCCATGAAAAACATTGTAAAAGTTTTGCAGACTGTAAAATCGAACTTCTTACACCCAAACCAGGGTCTAAAGTTAGTTTTAAGAATGTGCACAAAATGCAAATGAGTCCATACGTAGTCTATGCTAACTTTGAATCAATCTTGCCGCAGTACTATGGCCCTCAAGAACGGACACAACAAAAAACAACCTTATTGTCCCGCCATCAGATCTGTTCTTATGCATTCGTTGCTGTTAGGTCAGATGGTGGATACACACGGCCGGAGATTTACAGAGGCCCCGACGCAGCTGGTCGATTTTTGGAGCACATGAAACACCTTCGCAATCAATTCTCCAATCAGCTGAACCTTTCAGACATTAAGATGACCCCCGAAGATGAAGAACGTTATAAATCATCTACACACTGCTGGATATGCGGCTTAGAGCTAACACCTAATAGCAAAGACGCAGAAGCAAACTCAACAGTGAGAGACCACGATCACATTACTGGAAAATTCAGAGGGACGGCACACAACAGCTGCAGTCTTTATCTCAAGGTTAACCCCGAAAAATGGAAACTGCCTATCTTCTTTCATAACCTACGAGGCTACGATTCTCACTTTATCATGCAAGCAATAACTTCTGATTGTAAGAGAGTTAGCTGTATTGCACAGTCATCAGAAAAGTACATGACCTTTACTGTAGACTGTTTATCCTTCTATTACTCTGCCCAACATCTGATGGGGAGCTTAAGTAAGTTAGCAGAATCTTTACACGACTGTCCAATCACTAAAAAATATTTCGACCCATCTTTAGTCCGTAAAGGCGTCTATCCTTATGAATACATGGACTCGTGGGACAGGTTTGACGAGCCGGCGCTGCCGCTTAAGGAAGACTTTTACAGCCGTCTTAGAGGCGACGGCATATCTGACGCCGACTATGAATACGCGCAGAAAGCCTGGACAAAATTACACTGCAAAACGATGGGCGACTATCACGATCAATATTTATTGGCCGCGTGTGTTTATTGGCAGACGTCTTTCAGAATTACAGATCTACTTGCATGAAACATTACGGTCTGGATTCGTCACAGTACATCTCTGCCCCGGGCCTCTCCTGGGACGCATTCTTGAAGTCTACAAACATTCAGATCGACCTAATATCTGATCTGGATACACTTCAGATGATTGAGGATGGGCTAAGGGGAGGCATTAGCATGGCCTGTCATCCTTACCGCAGAGCCAACAACAAGCATTTAGACGATTATGATCCAACTAAACCATCCAACTATCTGGTGTACTTAGAGGCCAACAATCTGTATGGGTGGGCCATGAGCCAGACACTGCCATTAAGAAACTTTAAAATGATAAACGGGCCTCATGAGGTTACTGCCGTGTTGAGTATGCTATCACAGCTTACACCCGATAATCCAATAGGACTAATCTTAGAAGTAGACTTAGATTATCCTGTAGAGTTGCACGACCCTCATAATGATTATCCTCTAGCTGCAGAAAAATTAAAGATGAGTCCCACAGAACCACCCAAACTCGTGCCTAACCTTCGGCACAAGAGAAAGTACGTTTGCCATTACCGGCTGTTACAGTTTTACTTAAGGCACGGACTAAAACTAAGAGCTGTTCACAGAATAATAGAATTTGAACAAGAGCCTTTCATGAAACCATACATCATGAAGAACACTGATCTTAGGACTGCGGCCACGGATGCATCAGAAAAAGACTTTTTTAAACTAATGAACAACAGCTGTTTTGGTAAGACGATGGAAAACGTACACAATCGTAGAGATGTAAGATTAGTTACAAAAGAAAAACAAGCAATTAAGCTGGTCTCTAAACCCAACTACCAAGACTTTAGACGGTTTAGTGATAGCCTGGTTGGCATTATGATGAAGAAACAATGTAAAGTTGGACAAGCCGGTGTTTATCGGGTTTGCCGTGCTAGAGCTGTCAAAGTTATTAATGCTTGAATTTCTATACGACTACTTTAAGCCGCTATACCCAGAATCAAATGTCGTTTACACAGACACTGATAGTTTTATTCTAGACATCCCAACAGAAGACTTCTATAAGGATTTAGAGGCGGAGGTAGCTAAAGGAGCTGACGGATGCTACGACACATGCGACTATCCAAAAGATTCGCCTTTACATTCAACCGTTAACAAGAAAGTGATTGGAAAGATGAAGGATGAACTTAATGGGGCGATTATACAAGAATATGTTGGCCTGCGGTCGAAGATGTATAGCGTTGCTACCCAGACTTCTGTAATAAAGAAGGCTAAGGCGTAAGTAAAGAAGTTGTCAAAAAAAAAAAAAAAAGCCACGGCAACTACAAGCAGGCTCTCTTTGAAAACAAAGTATTTCATCACCCAAATGTTAATCTGCGCTCTACTCTTCATCAAGTAAACACAACCGCTGTTGATAAGAAGTCACTAGTCTCTAACAATAACAAGCGAACTTACGTTAATCCCAAGCTTTCATACGCTATAGGTCACTGGAGAACTTTACTTGTACTTTACTTGTACTTAACTAGTACTTTACTTAAGAACTTAACTAGTACTTAACTAGTACTTTACTTAAGATCTTAACTAGTACTTAACATGACTTGCACTTAACTTGCGCTTAACTTGCACTTAACTTGCACTTAACTTGTTATAACTGACTTAACCAGTACTTAGCTTGTACTTAACCAGTACTTAACAACACACATTAAAAAACTAATTTATTAAAAATGGGTCTACAGCAGGAGGTTGTACTTTTTTTGCAGAAGCTGGTTCTTTTACTGTTTTTGTGGGGGTTTGTAACTTTGTTGCTAAGTATGGCTTTAGGCGCTTGTATGCTAAAAGCCCCCCACCAAAAACAATACTCCCCAGTACATAATAATACATCTTATAGTTTGATTGTGTTGTTGTTGGCGGCGGCGGCGGTGCTGGTGCTGTATTACTATCTAATAATTTTTGTTTTGCTGCTTGGTTTGCTTTTTGCAGTCTGTTCCATTCAGCTAGTTTACGGCCGGCCTCAACACGGCCAGCACTTTTAGCTTTAGTAACACTACTCACTTGCGGGACACTCACTTGTGGGACACTCACTTGGGGGGCACTCGCCTGTAAATTCACTTGTGGGACACTCGCCTGTGGGACATTCTGCTCCTGTGGAGTCTTCTTCTCCTGCTCGCTCATTTTTTTTAGTCTGATTAAAATTAATATGATTGAAATTAATATGATTGAAAGTAATTAATCCCATGATGAATGGACATAGCAACGTCCCAAATCTATAATACATGTCACATGCAAGAGATTCTAGGGACTTGGTTAAAACCGGATCTTGTGTTAAGTCATATTTTAAATCTTCTTCTGAATCAATCGGCGCTATCTTGCCTACTAATTTAGCATATAAACTAATCATTGTCTGTCCTACTGATCTAACCATTTTTGACCCTAGCTGTGCTTCATACCTAGCGTAATACTTCTCAACGTCTGATGTAGACAATTGCTGAATCTGTTCAATACTTAGTTCAACGCCTAAATACTGCCTGGTTTTCCCACACGCAGCCAGCGAGTATAATCTTTCTTTATGACAGAGGTCTGCCGCCTCCTCACACTTTAATAGCTCGTCGCAATCCATTTTTAAACTCTTTTTAAAAACAATAAAAATAATAAAACCATGAGTTTAACGCTGGTTAATTATGCAGTGCCTATTGTTGGTGTTATAGTTTATTCAACCCTAGCAAAATGTTTGTTAAAAATAAAACCGCCCAACATGGGAAAGATAGAAGATTCGCCGAAACTAGTTACAACCTTATTTTTAGCTCTGGCAACAAAAGATTATCTGATTAAAAAGCACATAGACAGTCTTTCATATTATGATTATTTTAATTATTTTTTTAGTTAATAAAAAACATGAGCACTGCAAAGATCATCAATACTATTTACCACTCTGCTGTAATCAGCGGTCTTAGTATAGGGTACAGCATGTTAGCAAAAAACATGTTTAAAATGAGGCCGGCTGATCTAGGAAGGTTAGACATTGAGGATGTTGTTAAGGTTATAGCTGTAATAACGGCGGGGATTGCCTCAAAAGACTTTCTTGTTGCACAGGGGATTATCCCAGAAAACATCAATGCATAGAAAGATTGATTTATAAAAAAGGTTGATTTATAAAAAAAGATTCATTTTAAAAAAGATTCATTCATTTATAAAAAGATGTCGGGATTAGTTCTGATGTTGGGCGGGGCTATTGTTAATGCATTGGCTTTCTCTGGCAGCAATTATATGTTTAGTAAATTGCGGTCTGATGAAGAGAGAGAACGCCATAACAAGGCAATGGAAGATTTAGCTAAGGCAAGAGACGCTTACGAGAAAAGGAGAATTGCTCACTTAGACTTTATTAATAAAAAGTTAAGGGAACAAGGACATGCAGAGCACACATTTACAGACGTTGATGATGCAATGAATGAATATTACTTAGTGACAGGAAAGAAGTTTCTAACATCGTCACCTCCAGAACTGTCTGACTTTTATGAACCGTCTGAGGATCAGAAAATGGTAGAAATAGGCTTTATTATAGGCGCTATGGGAGCAATCTTTCTTCTTGCATATTCAATCTAAAAACAATAGTTAAAAATGTAATAAAAACAGTCTCTTATGGACAATACAAAGTACAAAATATATTATTCGCCTGGAGGGTATTGGAAAGGAAAGGCCGCTATTGATAAACTGAGTAAAGCTGCTAGGGTGTCTGAATCAGAAGCGAAAGACTGGCTTTCAAAACAAGCGATCTGGCAAATATATCTGCCTGCCCCAAAAAGAATAATAAGGCCTCGATTTGTTAACTCAGTTCCTAATGACACCCACCAGATGGACTTGTTGTATCTTCCACATGACAAAGTTAGAAGAAAAAAGTTTAAGTATGCTCTTACAGTTGTTGACATGGCTTCAAGGTATAAAGACGCTGAGCCTTTAACGGATAAAAGCTCAACTGCTGTGGCTGTGGCTTTACAACAAATATACATGCGAGGTCCATTAAAGTATCCTAGGTTGATTCAGGTTGATGATGGGAAAGAGTTTAAAGGAGCTGTAAACCAACTGTTTTTAAGACATCGGGTTACAGTTAAGAGAGGGATTCCAGGCAACCATCGCTCTCAGGCTCTAGTAGAAAACTTTAATAAGAATCTAGCTGAGCGTCTGTTTACCTATCAATATCATAGAGACCTTATGGACAAAACACGTAACACAGAATGGGTTAGAAGGTTGCCAGCAGTCTTACGCGCCATGAACAATGAAGAATTTAAAGCAACGGGCCTTAAGCCGGTAAACGCAATCAAATTAAAAAAATAAGTATTACTGAAGACATTCAAAGTAATCAAAAACTCTTGCCGTTTGGACTAAAAGTAAGATACTTGTATGCGCCTGGAGAGGCAGAGGGCGATGTTAGAATTAGAGCCACAGACCCTATATGGAGCGTAGACGTATATGAAGTTGAAAGAATTATGAAAACAACCCCTCCCGTATATTATTTAAGAGAGACTCTTTCTTCCAAAAAGCCCGCCCCTAAAAGGTCGTTTGTTCGCGAAGAGCTGCAAGTTGTCCCGCCAAACACAGTGCCTGTTAGTTAATCAGAGAGAAAGTTTAAATGTGCGGTTCTAGAGCAGGAAAATTATTTCGCCCGCGATTAGATTTGTTTAATTTTGTAGGGTTTTAGCTATTTTTTTGGCTGAGGAAATTTGATTATGTGAAAAGTGGGGTTTGCGAGCGAAATAAGATTGCTGGCCAAGAGGGCGGATCTAATCTTTCTCTCACGGTGTGAAACAACCACAAGTGAGGAATTCTCAAAATCTACATGCCAGCGAGTCGATAAAGTCCGGAGGAGAACGAGCAATCTCAAGCAAAAAAAAATGGAAGCTTCTTCAAGTTCATCACGAAACTATTCGTGCATCCAAAATCAGGGATACTGACAGCGGACAAAGAAACTCTAGAGCACAATATTAGGAAAACATCTTCCATCCCTGCAAGTGAAGCGACACGTCAAATCAAGGGCGTGCTGCGGCCTCCGGTGCCAGAGAAAGCCACCAAGACTGCATAAGGTAAAGAAAGTGGTTTAGTCAGAGTCAAATCTTAGCTTGGATCTAACCGAATGCTCTGTCTGCTGTATAAGAAATGTTCTAAAGTTTGAGTGGCTTCACAAACTGATGAGACTAGCGTAGATGGACTAGAAAATTGCGACCACTGGCTGATAGCTGATGGAGTGTATATTCCTGTAGAGCAAAACTCGAGTGATATCAACCAGTTCAATTCAATGTCATTTATGAACGTAGAAGGGAAAATCGTCTTCTCTGTCATGGACGTGATATATCAGAAAGACAACATCACAGGTGTGTCTGACTATGAAGAAAATGCCATGGTGACTTAGGAATCACTTTTAAATGCTTGGAGAGAGTAAAGGGTCGTCTGAAAATGCATATGAATCTGGGACACTTTCCATCCATTATAACCCCGGCCCAACATATGATGTCTGGAATAATGCCCTCCCAACACACATTGCCCATACTAATCCCCTCCCAACACACGTTGCCCATACTAATCCCCTCCCAACACACGTTGCCCATACTAATCCCCTCCCAACACACGTTGCCCATACTATTCCCCTCCCAACACACGTTGCCCATATTAATCCCCTCCCAACACACGTTGCACATACCTATCCCCTTCCAACTCACGTTCCCCATACTACTCCCCTCCCAACACACGTTGCCCATACTAATCCCCTCCCAACACACGTTGCCCATACTATTCCCCTCCCAACTCACGTTGCCCATACTAATCCCCTCCCAACACATGTTGCCCATACTACTCCCCTCCCAACACACGTTGCCCATACTACTCCCCTCCCAACACACGTTGCCCATACTACTCCCCTCCCAACACACGTTGCCCATACTACTCCCCTCACAACACACGTTGCCCATACTACTCCCCTCCCAACACACGTTGCCCATACTACTCCCCTCCCAACACACGTTGCCCATACTACTCCCCTCCCAACACACGTTGCCTATACTACTCCCCTCACAACACACGTTGCCCATACTACTCCCCTCACAACACACGTTGCCCATACTACTCCCCTCACAACACACGTTGCCCATACTAATCCCCTCACAACACACGTTGCCCATACTAATCCCCTCCCAACACACGTTGCCCATACTACTCCCCTCCCAACACACGTTGCCCATACCTATCCCCTCCCAACACACGTTGCCCATACTACTCCCCTCCCAACACACGTTGCCCATACTACTCCCCTCACAACACACGTTGCCCATACTACTCCCCTCCCAACACACGTTGCCCATACCTATCCCCTCCCAACACACGTTGCCCATACCTATCCCCTCCCAACACACGTTGCCCATACCTATCCCCTCCCAACACACGTTGCCCATACCTATCCCCTCACAACACACGTTGCCCACACCTATCCCCTCCCAACACACGTTGCCCATACCTATCCCCTCCCAACACACGTTGCCCATACCTATCCCGTCCCAACACGCGTTGCCCATACCTATCCCCTCCCAACTCACGTTTCCCATACTACTCCCCTCCCAACTCACGTTGCCCATACTAATCCCTTCCCAACTCACGTTGCCCATACTAATCCCCTCCCAACACACGTTGCCCATACTAATCCCCTCCCAACACACGTTGCCTATACTTATCCCC
>CM065717.1:97427050-97482050 GCA_033310375.1 Conus canariensis
AACTTGAGCATCTTGACGTGAAACACTTCACATTTGCCATTCATATTGACCTTGTAATTGAAAGGGGAACATTTCTCCTGGATTACATTCGTCAATAAGACCAAAACTTTGTCACCAACAACAAACGAGCGGGGCGTAGACTTTCTGCCACCAGACTCTTTGCATCTGTCAGCGTTGTGGTCAGCAGTCTGGTGTGCAAACTAACAATGGTCAAATATGTGGCTATGCAGGTCAAAAACGTATACTGGTAGACATTTCTGTCTACTGTAAGAAGTCTTAGACCAGTCCAGCTGCCCACTAAGACAGAAAGTGCACCTCCGGGAGAGTGACCAAACAGAAGTTCAAAGTGGGAGATTCACAACGTTGCGTTGGGTAATTCTCAGCCGAACAATAATGAGGGAATATAACAATTCCAGTCTGCGGGGCGTTCGCGATAGGCTTTCCGTAACATGTTTTTCAGGTTGCAGTTAAAACACTCGACCATACCATTTGACTGAGGATAATATATGGAGTGGTAATCACAGACGACTGAGGATAATATATGGAGTGGTCATCACAGACTGAGGATAGTATATGGAGTGGTGATCACAGACTGAGGATAGTATATGGAGTGGTCATCACAGACGACTGAGGATAGTATATGGAGTGGTCATCACAGACTGAGGATAGCATACGGAGTGGTAATCACAGACTGAGGATAGTATATGGAGTGGTAATCACAGACTGATGATAGTATATGGAGTGGTCATCACAGACTGAGGATGGTATATGGAGTGGTAATCACAGACTGAGGATAGTATATGGAGTGGTGATCACAGACTGAGGATAGTATATGGAGTGGTCATCACAGACTGAGGATGGTATATGGAGTGGTCATCACAGACTGAGGATAGTATATGGAGTGGTCGTCACAGACTGAGGATAGTATATGGAGTGGTCATCACAGACTGAGGATAATATATGGAGTGGTGATCACAGACTGAGGATAGTATATGGAGAGGTGATCACAGACTGAGGATAGTATATGGAGTGGTGATCACAGACTGAGGATAGTATATGGAGTGGTCATCACAGACTGAGGATAGTATATGGAGTGGTCATCACAGACTGAGGATGGTATATGGAGTGGTCATCACAGACTGAGGATAGTATATGGAGTGGTCATCACAGACTGAGGATAGTATATGGAGTGGTCATCACAGACTGAGGATGGTATATGGAGTGGTGATCACAGACTGAGGATATAGACCATGGGCCAGAAAGTGAAACCCTTCACCCTATGAGGGAGTTTTGTAGGCAAAGTTTTTTAAGTAGATTTATATATGCGCTTTTCATTTCTGCTTGTCTGCAAGTCGTATCTGGTGGCACTATATTGTGGTGTCTGAAATAAGTAGTGATATACGGTGCAAAAACGTCAATTACCAGCGTAGATTATAGTAACCAATAAGACATAACTAACACCATTCTGATACTCAGTTTCAGATGCTGTATTCTTTAGAAATGCTTTAAATAGATCAGCAACAACAGAAAATCATTTTCATACATTTATGGGGAAAAAATTTAAAAGATGGTAAATTTCACTAGTTTCGAGCAAATTTTGAAACTACTCATCATCAAAAGAATAATCAGTCTGTTACTGAGATTAAAACGTGTAAAAAAAATCACATCATGTGTTCACTTCACATTTGCTGAATGTAATTTGAGCAAAGAAATCAAAATGATCCCTTAAAGTCATGTTGACTGGCAATATGTACTGTTAAACGGAATTCTGCAAACTCAAGTGTTTGTATACTGAACAGGTATCCATTTGTGCTATATCCTCAGATATATAAACATAAAAATGCTACATGTAACAGAAAATAATCCAAGAAGCAAAGATTAGAATATTCCAGAAATATCTAGAATTTGAGGTATCGCAACTAGTACTGTATATATGCTTACAGAGTGAAACAAATGTGAATACAAAATACATACTGTCGTGCAATCTTTGATAAAGATGGATACATCTATACATTCCATATCTGCTGAAAAAATTTTAAGACAAACAACAGCAAACATTTTCATTTGCAGCATTTTTGACATTCCAGAGTTCAGATATTTTTAACAGGCATTTCCAAAGTAAATGTAAGTTTAACATGAATCCCAATTCTCTCTCTCTCTCTCTCTCTCTCTCTCTCTCTCTCTCTCTCTCTCTCTCTCTCTCTCTCTCTCTCTCTCATGCTTGTTGGTCTTATTAGTTAATGATGCACACTGCCAGAAAGTCCTCTTTTATCATGGGTTCCAATGATGTCACACAGACAGCTAAAAGACTGGCACAGGTACACGTGCAATGTCTGATGACAAGGCAGACAGAACCTAATCTGAAAAGACAAAGTCGGTCAGATTCATCGCCTCGGGCAGTTCATGTCCTCCTCTGGCTGCTCTAGGACTTCGAGCAGGACGTCCACCAATTCCTGAGGCATCAGATGGCCTGACGTCCATTTGAAATCAAGATAGCCTTCTCTGTGTTCCCATCCATTGTCTATTGGGGAAGAAAGCGTCGGCTTGGCAATGCTTGCATGATTCCAAATCATCACTTGGAAGTTGACTCTCTTAATGTGCATTTGCAACGAGTCTTTGCACGGAGGTAAAAGACTCATGTCAATGCCATTGTAAGTGTTTAGTAGTACTCCCTGCTTGGTTCTGAAGCGCTCCAGGAACTTCTCGTGGCGCAGTTTGTTGATGTTATCAGTGGTAGATCGCCGACCTCTGTAGAGAAGACATGTGAACTGTTCCAACTTGTCAACCACTCTTCAGAAAGTCCAAGCTGACCAAACGTGTCAAGGTAGTCTGGATTCTGCCTAAGAGTTGTCATCAAAGTAATCTTCCCTTTCCTGAAAAATGTACTTGTGGTATCACAACCACTGAATGCATGAACTGCTGGCAGAACAGAGCACATCTCCTGTCCCATTTTCTCTGCCACACCTTTCACAGCAATCAGCCTTCTCTTGTTACCGACGCCTGTGTCAAAGAATACTTTCTGTGGTGTGTCCTTCACAAACTTCAACAAGAGGACCAAGACATCTGTGTCTGGAGAACGTACACAGATGGTAGAGTCAACAGGTGAGTGAGCAGCATCATGCAAGCAGTGAAGAACTATTTTAGTGTCAGCCTCTTCATGCGTAGAGCAAAGTTCTTGTATTTCAGTCACTTCTGATGTCTTTCCATCGGAAATGAGACGTGTACATTTGTTTTCCAAAACAAAGAGAACCTCTCGTCCTTGTAATTTTGTGGCATACTTATCTTCTTTCCATTGACTTAGAAGAAATTGTGTGAGGCTTTGTTTGTTCCGATCATTTGAAAGAAAACTGCTCCACTCCCTTGGCGTTCTTGTTGCTTGCCGCCCTTTGATCTCGTATCTGTCAGATGATCCCCTCCTAACTCTCTCCAAGCCTTTCACAGATTGTGGATGGTACGAATCTGTAACAAAGTGCACACAAGGCTCCTTTGGAAGTTGCTCAAACATGTCTTCGGCCGAATAGCAACTTGTGCGTGGTACATTGCATTTCCATCAATGATGTAGGTGTGGGTGTTTGGACATGGCTTTTCCGCGAGAGGAACGTCTTTTTCAAGAAAGTGCAGAAGAACTGACTTGTCTGTTTTGGCTGGTGCTCCATCTGCAGGTGCAAGAGGCCAGGGAACTGGGCCAAGTGGGAAGCAAAACACCCTCTCCAGGCTGATGTTGTGTTGCACTGTAAGAATAATGAGCTGGACAAAGACATTCCTTTCAGCTGTGATCTGCTTGGATTTCTTTGATTTTGCACTGACTTTAGCTGACTTTGCTGCACTGGTGAAGGTTTTAAGGTTCAGCTTCTTGATTGGTGCATTGAAACTTTTTGACTTGTCAATGATCCGCTCCTGAATGAAAGTGCTCATAGCATCCTCTCCAGCTTTGGTTGCATTTAACAGATCTTGCTGTTTCCTTTGAAACTGGTGCGCCTGATGATAAGCAATACAAGGAACTCTTGGTCTCCACTTCAAATGGATTCAGGTAATTGCCAAAAGCAGTCACCACGTTCTTTATGTTTTCCTCGCTTTCTGCTATCTGAGAAGGTCTGAGATCTTTGTGTGAAGTGTTATCTTGAGTGTCAAGACCTGCAAATGCCAATGCTGCTTGGTGGTAGGAACCTCTCATATGCCTTGTGAGGCACCATCTGTAGTAGACATCTTGTTTCCTGCTGAAACCTACTACGCCTCCGTGTGATATAGCATGGCGGTTGATTGTCTGTTCGATAGTGATGTCGACTGTACATCTCGATGTTGGCACACCTGATCTGTTGACACTGAATCCATTCTTCCATAGAAGCTTGTCTGCTTCTTGATTTGTCACAGTCAGGTTCATCATTGATTGACAAGAGGTCCAGCACAGTGTACCTCGCATAGTTTTGGTGGTCGTAGCTGAAAAACAGCTTGCACATGTCTTGGAGACTCTCCAAATGCAAATCAAAATTGTTCTCTTTGGTCGCCCTTTGGAGCTGAAGAGTCAACCAGACTCGGTCCATGTAACTGATCCAGAACTGTGCTGTTTTCCCCAGATCTCCCCGACGAACAGACTCTTTAATGTCTGCGATGCGTTCCAGCATCTTCTTGCAGCTTTCGTTCTCCAAAGCCATCTGAAACTTTTCTGAACAAGGATCCTTTGAAAGAACAGTCAACATTGCTTGTGCTTCTGCACCAAACAGTGTGTCGACTCAAACGTTCTCATGAGAAGTCGTTCCAGTGCTTCAAGCACACATTTGTGTACATGCAAAGCTCTGTTGTAGTGTTTTGCTGTCATCACTTTTTCAATGGAGCCACTAGCACAGATGCCTGACTCAATGAGGATTTCTTCAAATCCACTGCATCTGAGACTCTTTCCAAGAGCCCCCATGTAGGCGCACGTCAAATGAAACATCCCTATTCTAATGACAATGTTTCCAAAGAGGGCGGGATTTTGCCACACAATCGCATATGCTTTCTTCGCTGCAGCCAAGTCAAACGTCACGATGGTGCAGTTTTGCCCAACCTCTTTTGATGCTTCCATCGAGAGTTTGAGGATGTGTTGAACTGTGGCATTGTCTGTAATTGGGGCAAAGACTGGGGCCATGTATTCTGCGGTAGACAGCTGGCTGTCTTCTTTGGTACTTGTGAGAGAAACCCAACCTGCCCATGATGGAATAGATTGCTGGGAGGTACTTGCCTGTGCCCGGCAGCATATCCACAGCGAATCCGCTAGCTTTGCAGAAGATGTCTCTCTGGTCTTAACTTTAGTGTTTGTAACGACCAGGTTGGGCTCTGCTTCAGCTTTTGCAAAACAAGGTTCGATTTCCTTTGGTCTGCACTTTGCTGACCTTTCTTTTGTCTTTGGCAGTGACAGACCTTCAGAAAAAATTGTTGCACTGTCTCTTGAGACCTCCTGAATGATCACACCATGAGCTGTGTGCGTTGTTCCAGCATCGGAAGGCGTCTCTTCTCTTAAGTCAAAGTTGTCCCAGCATAAATCCGTGACAACGTTATTGTCTGGAATGATTGCTGGCAGCAGAACAGTGTTTCTTTCAGTGATACTTCTGCACATTGCAGTTTCCAGTTCCAACAGCAACGAATAAGATGCCGAGTGGCCCAAACGATGGTGAAGAGTAACAACTTCTGCACTGCATGTGATTTGTCTCAGTGTCATAGCAATGAGAAGGTGCTTGGGCATCAGCCATTTCCCACCTGAAGAAGCCTGGCAAAGATCTTGGGCAAACGATTTCACATTTCTTTCTCGTCTCCCTGAAATGTCTTTGAATTTTTTTCCTGTGACAACTTGAGAGAGAAAGTCAAGAAGATTTTGTGGTGGACCGATTGCATCACTCAGGAGAAACTGTGCAGTTGGTGGCCATGGCATTGGGGGGGGGGGGGGGGGGGGGGGGGGGGGGGTCTCAAGCAGTGCACTCTGGATATGTCTGCGAAGCACAAATGCTGCTTCATCCAGTCTCTTTAAGTCTGATGCCGCTGATTCAAATGCAGATTCAACAGCCAAACCTTTTGGAACAACTGATGAGAACACAAGTTCGCTCTTGTAGTTTGGTTGCCAGAATTGAAGTTTTGAGCCAAACTCTTTAACCAGTTTGTTCTTTAGTTTATAGACTCTGTAGTCTTTATTGACATACTCGGGGGACTTCGCAAACACGTATTGCTGGTAGTGTTCCCTAAGCATTGTCATCCTTTCCACGTTGCTTCTATCTATAATACTCTCTTGTACGTAGTTTTTTTTATGTAGTTGAAGGCGTTGTTATGGGCATTTTTTTCACCCAAAGAGTGGCTCTCCTCCGGTGCTTTCTCATTCCTGTCAGCCTCTCGTGTGTATGCTTCCCTGCATGATTCGTGGTAATGTGCTTCTCGAGCCACCAAGTCAACTTGTTCTATTTTCACCAAAATAGCCCCATCTTTCTTTTGTTTTGCAACCTTCTTAATACAGGCCTCTGCTGTCTTTGTCATGCATTTTACAAGTTCTTCTTTTTTCCCCTTCTTTTGGATTCTTCCTTTCTCATAGAAAAGGCATTCATTAGAAGGAAACAATACACTTGTTGATGATGCTGACTTCCTGTGTCGCTTTGGACAAGTAGCTTCATCTTGTCCAACTGATTGTTTTCGTTTTAAAAGTCTTGACATATTTGTGAAGTTTTTATAGCACCATCGATGATAACCATGCACATGTCTACAGAATGTTTGGGGGATCTGGTCGCAAATTTCTGGCAATTTTTCGCTGGTGTCACTGCAGGCTTGTCTCATTTCAGCTGTGTCTTTAATCTTCTGAAAGGATGTCTCTGAGAGTGGTCTTGCTTTTAGATCAGTTCTGTTTCTTTGGTAATGGATTACACACTAGTCCAGCTTGTGTTTTGGTCTTGATCTTCTTTCTTAGCTTGGAACCCTTGATGTTTAATGGCTTCTCATCCATCACGGCTTCTGCACGTTTCCGGGTTATGGTACTTAACCTGCACACAGACTATAGCTACGTGTCAGATGTGATGTTTTTTGTGGTTTTAGTGCTTTGTCTATGTTTTGGTGTGTTTTCTCGATCTTTAAGTATGTTTGCCGCACTAAGAAACAGGCTCTAAACCTTAAAGGATTGAAAATAGAGACCATTCATCCATACGCTGGGGCGCGAACCGTTATTTTATCGTCACCCAACTTCATCAGTGCACCACGACCTTATGGCGCCAGGTATAAAGTGCAGACAACCTGATTTGAATAGCTAAGGGTCTAGGCTATCTTGCAATATTAGTCCCATAAACTCCCTCATAGAGTGAATGGGGGGTACAGGGTGGCTCATGGACTAATAGTATATGGAGTGGTGATCACAGACTGAGGATAGTATATGGAGTGGTATTCACAGACTGAGGATAGTATATGGAATGGTAATCACAGACGAAATAGACAAAAGCCAGTAGGTCTCACGCATCAAATCGGAGGAAAAAATAAGTACCACGGTCAGTAAGGATTTCGAACGGGAAGCCAACACGTGAGAACGCTGAAAGCAATGTTTCAGCAACTGTAATGTCATCGATCCGCACAGTACAACTTGTTTTCCTGAAAGCCATTGACTGACGCTGGAGAGAGATCCTGTGAAACCACAAAAAGACCAACTCCTGGAGAACATTCCGAAGGAACCTGTTCTCACTCACAAGCCAAAGGTGCTATCTCTGACAAAGCCACTGAAGAACCCTGTGAAAGAACATATGTAGGTACAACAACATCAGAAGTAGACACGGAACGACGAATATACGTTTTGAGCTTATTCGCATGAAAGATCTTTTCCTTGCTCTTGACAAGAACTTTGTAATCTGGATGCAAGACTTTGTCCACTAGGGACGGCCCTGACCAACTGGCTAACAACTTGTTAGTCAGTCAGTAACAAAACTAAACCTTCATCAATTTGGAAACGACGTTCCCTGGCCTTCTCCTCCAAGTATCTTTTATCCTTCCGGGCAGAATCAGCAGAACTCTCCATGGCTAACTTACATGACTCAGCAATGACATTCTGGAGTTAAAACAGGTAAGAATAGAGATGTCTGGCCTCAACATCCTGAACATCTGACTGAGTCCACGACTCCTGTAACAAAACAATAGGACCACGAACCTGCCGACCAAACAGCAACTGAAAGGGAGAAAAACCTGTACTCTCAGAGGGCAACTCTCTGTGCGCAAAGAACAGTGCAGGCAAATATTGATGCTACGCCTTTTGGTGAGTACGGACAGTCTTTTTCAACATGGACTTCAAAGTCCCATGAAATCTCTCAACATGACGGCGATGTACGTATGCCCTTTTCACCACACAAAGCATGAAACTGCCTCATAAGATCAGAGTTGAACTGTGTACCCTGTTCAGACAGAATCTCCTTGGGGAAACCCGAACGAGAAAAGATACCCAACAATGCCTCTACCACAGCAACAGAGGAAATATCCTTAAACTGAACATCCTCCGGAAAACGGGTAGCAATGTCAATCATGTCTTCTTTTTCTTTATATGCTGCATGAACTATCAAGACATTATTACCACATATCACCATAAATCATTAACATAAATTAACAGGCACAAAAAATCAATACACACCACCACAGCATGCAACAAACACAGGGAGCTCCAACCGTCGCTATCAAAACCCGACACATTAAACATTTTTTCGGGCGCAGGCCTCACTGGCACCGTCAGTAGTGTCCCAACAGACACAGTCCACATACTTGGCTGCACAGAGCCAAAGTCAAAGCACCAACCGGGGTACTCACACAAGCAGAGCCGCTTACGTATACAGTCCCAAGTGGTGTTCCGCAGGGCACACCCGCACAGCAGAAAATCACATCTGACTACCCACCTGGTGGTCAGCCTCTCCACGTCATCATGATGGAGAATCCTGGGGCCCTTTTCAACACATATACACTATTGACCTGGCGATCAGCCTCTCCACGTCGTCGTGACGGAGACACTTGATAGTAATCAGTTCCAGGCCGGACTCGGGGGCCTCACCGACACCTCGGGAGCTGTATAACTACATTGGTTACCTGGTCTACTACCTATATATTTATCGTTTTTGTTTCTTCGCTGGCGGTCACTCTTCACATACTACATTTCTCTAGACTTTGGGGGAAAATTGCCCATAAAATAGTCTACTAAGTTTCAATGCAGTGGGTGCATTACCATAGAAAAATTCCCGACTAGCACCATGAGTGATTACATTGAATACAACAAAGATTACCTCGTACCATGAGTGATTACATTGAACAACACAACAAAGATTACCTCGTACCATGAGTGATTACATTGAACAATACAACAAAGATTACCTCGTGTAACCCTTTCAAAAGTACCAAGAACGATTTCCATTGGTCTCTTTTTATCAAGAAAAAAAGTTTTTACTTTTCATCATCATCATCACTAGACGTGTCCACAACAGGGATCAGAATATATTTTCCAATGATTTATACACAGTGATTTCCATTGCTCACTTCCAGAACTCATCAACACTCAAATCATTAAAATAATTTAGGGAAAAGATAAGCAAAGTTTTTGTTTTCAATAATACATTGATTTAATTTGATCACTTTTCCACGATCACATATAGATATACATACTCTGTCTTCCATCCACTCACCCCATTCTTCTCATCCACCTCACGACTCACACACTCACTAATCACAACTTCCTGCAGTCACCCTATGACTTGTCAAGTCTTGTCAATCACAAGATCAATCAAAGGAACAATTAAATATTCTAGGCCTTCCCTAAGAACAGGAAACCACCTGTTGGAAAAATCAGCTCTGTTAATACTAACCCTAGCGCGGGTGAGTGGCTGTCAGGTAAACAGGTCAACAAGAAAACAGGTAAACTTACACCACCTCAATACTGTCCCCACAATTTTGGACCGGACCAAAATGGTCCGTCACAACAACAACAAAATTAGCAGACGACTTTGTGACGTTCAGTGTTTACAGGAAATAGACGTTTGAATGCAAATGTAATTTCTTCCAGTCCAGTGTGTGGGCATGGTTTGGAAGATGAGTATTATTCAACTTTAAGTCGTAAAGGCAGTTACGAATTGATAAACACAAGCAAACAAACCAAGAACAACCTAAGTTGTGTGACCAAGGAAACAGAAAGATTCAATGACATCAGTTAAGGTAAGACAACTATATCGGTACGGTCAGGTAACAAGATCCAAACGGCCTTGCTACAGCTACTGTCCAGGGAACTGTTGACCGAGGGAGACAAAAACATAATGTACTGACGACATTGCAGAATGGACAAGGCAAATATTCGCAGAGACCCAAGCCTAGTCACTTATACCAACAGAGCTGTTGAAATCTGGTGAACTATTCTTCAATGCCGAAACGGAATTAATATCTAGGAAAACAAGAAAAAAGATGATGATGATGATGATGATGATGATGATGATGATGATGATGATGATGAAGAAGAAGAAGAAGAAGAAGAAGAAGAAGAAGAAGAAGAAGAAGAAGAAGAACAACAACAACAACAACAACAACAACAACAACAAGAACGGCGGCGACGACGACGACGACGACGGCAACAACAACAAACAACAAGGTGAGAGAAGAAATCTGGACAGTGTGTTTAGATGATCTGGACAGTTATGACTAATCTGATATTGGCAAATGACTATTATCAATACTTGTGAGTCGGTTACAATAAGTCTATCAAGTACACTGTCAGACTTGCAAATAGTCAGCATGAAAATGTTTATTCCATGTTTATTCTGCAAAATGTCATGTTTACATATGTACAGTTTAGCATGAGCTGCATTTATACATTGATGTTCAAACAACATGTAACCTACTTCGAGGATAATACTTACTTGAAAGAAAGTATAAAGAAGACGATAGCCGGGCACAGGAAAATGATCATACTTGTCCTCATTTTCGTTACGGATCCAAAGAACCCCACCTTCCAAGAGCCAAGCATGTTCATCTGCCCCTGTTCTATGTATCCGTGTTACCTTTTGTGCGCCAGAAAAACCAACCCACATCAGATACACAATGCGCACTTCAAACAAGAAGACGTAAAGGATACTAATCATCATGACATGACCAGGAGGAGTCTCAAGCACTCGGAAGACCGTAGATGCGATCCTCTTGCTAATGATGATTCCAGCTTCCGGGTGCCATCTTGGACTCTGAATCACGCCTTGAACAAGGAATAATTAAAATGGTCTATCCGTTGAAAGATCACCCATTCGATTCCGTATTTAGACGTTAAATAAACTGAGTGAAATGCAACTGTGTGTGTATGACACATGCACCACAGAAATCATACAAAGAGATGAAGTCATGGGTTGGTTTCTTGGTAATTGTAAGTGGAATATCATGGTATTAGATGGTGGATATATCCTTGTTGTTTTGTGTGTGACTGTACGTGTGTTTAGTAGTTGTACTTTAGTTTTACGTCTGATCACATCTGTGATATTGGACGAAGAGAGAGAGAGAGAGAGAGGAGAGAGAGAGGAGAGAGAGACAGAGACAGAGAGACAGAGAGACAGAGAGACAGACAGCCAGACACAGAGATAGATGCATAAATGTTTGTAGCTATGCAAATGTATGCGTAATGTGGTTATCTAAGTGTATATAAATGTTCCTCTTTACATCCCTACAACATACCTGCAAATAATCTTACAGTAAAAACTTAACTGGACTACAAATTAAAGAAAAAAAAACATTGAAGGCAAACTTTAAATCTGAAAAGACATCACACAAAGACATGCCTGATAATGGTGGTAAAAGTGCTTGAAGAGGTAAAGTCAAACAGCAGATGCTTCGTTCTCCACAAATACATTTTGCTTCGCTTATATGTTTAGTTTTTAAGGCATCAAGTCTTAATTTACAAAATATTGAAATGAAATTTCTGTATTGGTACATATTTCTCACTTGTAAATGAGGAATGCTGTTTACATGTTCATAATTACTTAAAAGAGTATTCTATCAGTCACACCAAGCAACGTATTCTTATAGTGTTTCCTGCATCGGCACCAGACAGTTTGCTTTAATAATTGATTGACTGCAGGTAGAGAAAAGGTTGTATTCAATACCATGGCGCGCTTTTCATTTCTGGCTCTTCTTTTTGCGCGTATATCAGCAAGCTCATTACCCCAAATACCGCACTGCGATGGAATCCAACAGAAGGTGACGTCAGTTCCTTTACATATCAAAATATTAATAAGATGGCATATTCATTTACAAGAAAGTTGTTCGAAATGGTATTTGGAAATTTTATGGATTGCAGAACACACATTGAGTCCACGCAAATAATTACTTTAAATACTGATTGTGGCAAGTCAATTAAATATGGCAACAGCTATCATCTCGGCGAGAAATATTCTTTTCTGATGGAATATCCTTTTCTGATGGAATATGTCTTTTTGACAAAATGTTTGGTTGGTCAGTTCTGCTCACATCAGTGTGATCAAGATCAAAATGTGCCCTGTTTCTTCCCCAAGCTGGAGGAGAAATCAAGGCCACCTTCGCTTTTGTCTCAAAACTGACTGTTGACTCTCTCAGGAGATTTCCTGTACAAGAACCAGTGGTATAATATGACAAAATAGTCTGAGCTCTTTTTGGACAATGTGCGTGTGCGTGCGTGCGTGCGTGCGTGCGTGCGTGCGTGCGTGCGTGTGTGTGTGTGTGTGTGTGTGTGTGTGTGTGTGTGTGTGTGTGTGCGCAAGGAAGAAGGCGTTGAATGAGAACGAGGCTGTTCATTCTCATTCAACGCCTTCTTCCTTGCGCTGAACTCTGAAGCGATCTGAAGCGATCAAAGCTAAGTGAATTTTCGTTATTTTATTCGTTTGTGACTCACCTGAAGAAGACCTAAGAGGTCGAAACGCGTTGTGTTTTGTCTTGTGACTCGTTTGTCCACGTTTCTCTGGGCGGTTCGTTAACATTTATTTAAGATTTGTTTAGATTTCCGCCTGCAGTCGTCTCACTTTGCAACTAGATTTATTTCATGTAGGGTTTGTTGCGTTGAGTTCCTTCTTCTGGATGTATTCCAGTTTGGTTTTGGGGGGGGGGGGGGGGGGGGGGGGGGGGGGGGTTCTCGTCTTTTTGTACTCCCAGTTCTCCCAGTTGTCCGATTTGGATGAAATTTGGTATGTACACAGGCTTTAGCCCAGTGAGGACTAAAATACCAGTTTCGAAAGTGTACATCGGTTAAATAACCGTTAAAACCGTTATTTTGCCTTTATTTCTTATCTCACAAAGCACTTGGCCGATTTATAAGCGGTTTGGAAAACTGGGAGTACGTTTATATGCTTCGCATCTTATTTTCTTTCCGTTTTTTTTTTTTTCTCGAAGTTGCACAGAGTGACACTATAAACTTTCGGTTACAAATCTTGCAACTGAAGTATCTTCGCAAGTAAGTACAGTGTATGTCTTAACACATTTCGTGGAGAGCCACCATCCTCCTCAGTCCCCACACTCACCCCTTATCCTCCTTCCACCACAGTCACGCCCCTCTCATCTTTTTCTCCCCACTTCGCTCCTCGCATCCAACGCCCCCGCCCCATCCCTCCCTTCCCTTCCAAGAAACATCTTGATATTCCTTATGTGTCCTTTTTGTACTCCCAGTTCTTATAGAACAGGGAGTACTTTAGAATGGGAACGAAGAAATGCTGTCTGTGTGTCTGTCTGCCTGTCTGTCTGTCTGTGTGTCCGTGCTCAAAATGTGTTCCACTCGCTCCAGACAAAACTACTGCGCCGATCTTTCTGAAAATTTGTAGGTATTTTCATTATGGGCCACAGATGATGCCCGATGTTTTAGTTTAACGCTATAGCCGTTACTAACGGCTGTAACGGCCTGTAACAGTTTTTATTCTTTATGGAATATCTCGGAAAGTGCTTGGCCGATCTTTGTAAAAATGAGCAGGTACGTTCATTATGGGTCACGGATGATGCCCGATGTTTTAGTTTACCTCGTTATAGCCGTTACTAACGGTTGTAACGGCCTGTAACGGTTTTTCTTCTCTATGGAATATCTCAGAAAGTACTTGGCCGATCTTTCTGAAAATTGGTAGGTATGTTCATTATGGGTCACGAATAATGCCCGATGTTTTAGTTTACCGTTAGAGCCGTTACTAACGGCTGTAACGGCCTGTAACAGTTTTTCTTTTTATGGAATATCTCAGGAAGTACTTGGCCGACCTTTATGAAAATTAGCAGGTATGTTCATTATGGGTCACAGATGATGCCCGATGTTTTAGTTTATCCCGTTATAGCCGTTACTAACGGCTGTAACGGCCTGTAACGGTTTTTCTTCTTTATGGAATATCTCAGAAAGTACTTGGCCGATCTTTCTGAAAATTTGTAGGTATATTCATTATGGGTCACGAATAATGAGCGATGTTTTAGTTTACCGTTAGAGCCGTTACTAACGGCTGTAACGGCCTGTAACAGTTTTTCTTCTTCATGGAATATCTCGGAAAGTACTTGGCCGATCTTTGTGAAAACTAGCAGGTATGTTCATTATGGGTCACAGATGATGCCCGATGTTTTAGTTTAACGTTAAAGCCATTACTAACGGCTGTAACGGTTTTTCTTCTTTATGGAATATCTCAGAAAGTACTTGGCCGATCTTTGTGAAAATTAGCAGGTATGTTCACTATGGCTTACGGATGATGCCCGATGTTTTAGTTTACTGTTATAGCCGTTACTAACGGCTATATCGGCTCATAATGGTTTTTTCGTCTTTATCGAATATCTCAGAAAGTACTTGGCCGATCTTTCTGAAAATTTGTAGGTATGTCCATTATGGGCGACGGATGATGCCCGACGTTTTAGTTTTACCGTTGTAGCCGTTACTGACGGCTGTAACGGCCCATGATAGTTTTTCTTTTTTATGGAATGTCTCAGAAAGTACTCGGCCGATCTTTCTGAAAATTTGTAGGTATGTTCATTATGGGTCACGGATCATGCCCGACGTTTAATTTACCGTTATGGCTGTTACTAACGGCTATAACGACCCATAACGGTTTTTGTTTTTTATGGAATATCTCAGAAAGTATGTGGCTGATCTTTCTGAAAATTTGTAAGTATGTTCATTATGGGTCACAGAGTTGCCCGATGTTTAAGTTTACCGTTATAGCCGTTACTAACGGCCCATAATGGTTTTCTTCTTGATGGAAAATCTCAGAAACTTCTTGGCCGATCTTTCTGAAAATTTGTAAGTATGTTCATTATAGGTCACAGATGATGGCCGATGTTTACCAGAATAGCCATTACTAACGGTTACACCAGCCCAAGACGGTTTTTACTGTTTATGGAATATATCACGCGTATTCAGGATAAACTGGGAGTACGTTTATATGCTTTGCATCTGGTTTTTTCTTGCGTCCTTTCCATGTTGAGCACATAAATACAGAGATATGTATTTTGTTGCTGTTGTCATTGCATTAAGTATTCTTTGTACACTTTACACCTGTCTTTTTTCATATATGTATACCTTGTGACATTCAATGATTTTTTTAACCCTTTGTTTCTTGTTATAACATATTTCATAGTTGTGTTACAGTATCATGTCTCAGTATTTCTCCTCCTGAGTTTATTGTCAATGATTGTGCCTGTAATGTCTTGCTATGTAAAACATCGTGCCGTTTACATTGTATCCCATCGATTTTTTATTGTTCCTCAGCCAAGCCCAGTAGCCTCAGTTGGTCATCCTTATTTATCAGTTCAGACATTTCCCAGTTGTGCCTAAGTCATTTTGTTACGCCTTTTATGTTGTGTTGTTCTTGATGCCGCTCTGTAACATCAAATAGTGCACACGGATGGCAAGCAATGGTGCCTTTTGGCTTTCTTCTCATTTCCCCTCCAAGAAGTACCAAAAAAGACATTATTCCCCCCCCCCCCCCCATTCCCACGACAGCATGCATTGCACATATCGTAGCTGCTCAGACTACCTACACTGGCATAATGTACCATCTCCACGTCATGTTACTGTAGCTGCTCAGACTACCTACACTGGCATAATGTACCATCTCCACGTCATGTTACTCTAGCTGCTCAGACTACCTACACTGGCATAATGTACCATCTCCACGTCATGTTACTCTAGCTGCTCAGACTACCTACACTGGCATAATGTACCATCTCCACGTCATGTTACTGTAGCTGCTCAGACTACCTACACTGGCATAATGTACCATCTCCACGTCATGTTACTCTAGCTGCTCAGACTACCTACACTGGCATAATGTACCATCTCCACGTCATGTTACTCTAGCTGCTCAGACTACCTACACTGGCATAATGTACCATCTCCATGTCATGTTACTGTAGCTGCTCAGACTACCTACACTGGCATAATGTACCATCTCCACGTCATGTTACTGTAGCTGCTCAGACTACCTACACTGGCATAATGTACCATCTCCACGTCATGTTACTGTAGCTGCTCAGACTACCTACACTGGCATAATGTACCATCTCCACGTCATGTTACTCTAGCTGCTCAGACTACCTACACTGGCATAATGTACCATCTCCACGTCATGTTACTGTAGCTGCTCAGACTACCTACACTGGCATAATGTACCATCTCCACGTCATGTTACTGTAGCTGCTCAGACTACCTACACTGGCATAATGTACCATCTCCACGTCATGTTACTCTAGCTGCTCAGACTACCTACACTGGCATAATGTACCATCTCCACGTCATGTTACTCTAGCTGCGCTTATGCAGGCACCGACTTCCACTGAGGCGACTGGCAGCATCTGTACATTACATGTGCTGTCCAAGAGCAAGCACGATGCCAGACTTTTTCGTCGAGGGGCAACCGCCCCCTACCTACCTCCCTCCTCCGCTTTCACCATCTACCCGCCGCCCGCGCTGAGTGCTGTTTCCTTCTACCTGATTCATGGACATCGCGCCTGGTAGGCCAGCTTTAAACACCTGGCCAAACAATTCCATCACACGGAGGACGCCTGGTTGTGACGCTCACAATGCCACACATTGGTCTTCTTTCCATCACCTACGTCCGTTCCAGAGAGGACGAGCCCAGCATCGACTACTGATGGATCTTCATCACTGTAGGCTCTACACACGAGCACTCTCTCAACTCTGATGGATCTTCATCATTGTATGCTCTACACACGAGCACTCTCTCAATTCTGCAGACATGCTGCATTACAGACTGTATGAACTGTCCCAGAAACTGTTCCTCATTGCAGCCATGGTGTTCGTCAACCGTGAATCAAGTGCTGTGCTGTGCATTTTTTGCTGTGACATTTGTCCTACAAGTGCAAGGACTCTTGCTTCAGTCCAACGTGAAATGAACAGATACACGACTCGAAGTCCAACTCTGGTGCATATGACAACTATTGCCATATTAGCTACGTTTATGTACAATGCTGTCTTCATACTACTTCATATTCAAGTAATCCTTTCATGACTTATGAGATGTAACATTCCCTGATCCAGAATGCCCTTACTGTCTGCCATCCCTGTGCCGAAATATGGAGCCACAACCTTATTTTAGAAATAGTCCAGCCCTTCCCTTCTCATCTTCAATTGTTGCAAAAATGAGGACATTTTTTCAGGGAAGCGGGAGCAATTATCACAGAGTGATATACATAGCAGCTACACACACACACACACACACACACACACACACACACACACACACACACACACACACACACACACGCACACACACACACACACACACACACACACACACACACACACACACACACACACACACGCCACACTCAGCCATTCACACGGGCGATTTCAATGGCCAGTCTTAGGGTATGGTGATGTCTTGTTCTTGAGCCATCCCCTTGTTCTAATCGGATCGCCTTGATCAAAAGGATAATGCCAATCAGGAAGGCTTGTAGATTGCAGAATTAACGGCCCCACGGTAGACTGCACGATGGGCGAACATTCTTAGCCCTCCCGTCCCCCCCCCCCCCCTCACCCCCACTCCTCACATTTCCACGCCCCTCCTCCTAGCCCCCTCCCGCCTCCACCCCCCCCCCCCCCCCCCCCCTCTCCCGAGCAGTTGGTTGCCTGATAAATCAGACCTTGATAATGTCCACCGCCACGGTTATTCAATTCAGACTTGGGCAAAAGCTATATGGACTTAAGATATCAACTTCCGCTCTCTCTCCTCCCTGGCATCCTCTGGTTCAGTCAAGGTGTTGCTGGGCCTCTCGCCCGTCGGGCCTGGCCACAGTGAACATGGTGTTAAGGTATGTGACTTCTGTGTTTTTGTGTATCTATTTTTATTAGTCTAGACAGAGAAGGTCTTAGTTGAAAGTTAGAATTCCTGGGAATGTCTTTTATAATTTGTAGTCAAAGTAAATACATGTGTAAATTCTAGGAGCCTGTTTATTGAAAGAATGTTATACTATATTCTGCCTCGTCCTATCCTCTGTCTGGTATGTTTCTGAACGTGTATGAAGGAGTTTCTCTAACATCTCACACTGTGCTATCAACCTCACACTATCTCACTTTCAGCCTCGTATCTCTGAGTGAATGGTTCTCTCTCTCTCTCTCTCTCTCTCTCTCTCTCTCTCTCTCTCTCTCTCTCTCTCTCTAACGATAACGGTACTTAGAAATCTTAGTCGTTAGTCAGTTGCAGTGTTGATTTACTAGCATCCCACAATTACCTGAGTAAGATCCCCAACATCCTCAAACGCTGCCGAGTAGCATCCCCGAACACATCAGAGCTCAATTCCTTTAGTATAATAGTTCAACGACCCACATAACACAATTTCCGTTCGTGTGATACTACCACTATTACAGCTTTTGTTTTTAAATAAATGTATTTAAACAACTGGAGCTTACAGGTGCGTGAAAAGAGGACAGTGCGCAAAGTCGATACATCAGCAGCATTTCGGTGAGTCCAGCCCATCAACATTAAATTTTGTTAAACGAAACAAAACGGAGGAAAGAGAAAAAAAAAGTCTGACGTAAGCACCAAAGGAACAGGCATATTACGTAAAATACAGCTTTTGACTAACTTGGTTTGTTTTTTTTTCATGCGTAGAAGCATGTTTTTTTTTTCTTTGTCTTTTTTCCTTCTTTTTTGAAATGTTACACTGTTAACTTTGGAGGGGTGACAAAAACAAAACCAAAAACAAAACAAACAACAACAGTAACAAAAGAAAATCATCACAACTTACTTTCTTCTCCTCAGTCTTTCCATCATATTTGAATAATCTTCACTGTAAGGCATTATACAGTCAACGGAATTTAACATCACAAAGCCATAATTTGTAAGTTTGGGAGAACAAAAAAAAAAAAAAAAAAAAAAAAAAAAAACCCAGTAAGCTATTGTCCGTTTATGTGATGGACAATTGATCTATATGGATACCAATTATGATTGAACTCTGCTAAGCTATACTTAATTCTAGCGATATGTTCTTCTATCTTGTAACTAATACTAAGTTTCGTAGGAAAGAAAATAAACCAGGAACATGTTTACATCGATAGATATACATCTTGCAAACATTATCATAAACTGTTCGGCAGAATCTATCACTGCTTTCGCGACTACTACTACTACTACTACTACTACTACTACTACTACTACTACTACTACTGCTGCTGCTGCTGCTACAACTACTACTATGATCACTGCTACTGCAGGTGCTTTCACTTCTGCTAGAGCTACTTCTACTACTATTACTACTACTACAACTATTTTTTTTAAATTCT
This sequence comes from Conus canariensis, assembly GCA_033310375.1. Taxonomy (NCBI): domain Eukaryota; kingdom Metazoa; phylum Mollusca; class Gastropoda; order Neogastropoda; family Conidae; genus Conus; species Conus canariensis. Next base: position 97,446,774 of record CM065717.1, read on the forward strand.
TATTGTTGTTGATGTTGCTGATATTATTATTGTTATCATTATTATTATTGTTGTTATTATTATTGACCCAGTTTTGTAGTGGCTTTCTGATGTGTACGCTCCATTACTACCGAGCAGAGACTGACTGTCTTTGTTTGAAGGAAGACAACAAAGGACAAACAGAGAGCAAAGGCAGCTTCATGAAACACATTGCCGTTGATACCGAAACAAAATCAGCACTGTTGTTCTTAGTCTGTCATTGTCACGCTACTTACCCATGAGGTCAGACTTAGTTTGATATTCAAACGTCGATCTTTCTATTGACGGGCTTGCTGTGTGTAAATGAAAGGTGTAGGGCACTGTAGTATTTTGGATCACTGTCGTAAACACAAAAAAGTTCCGCAGGCTGGTAAATTCAATAAAAAGAGGGGACGTCCAATTTTCACACCCATTTCTGATGTCCGTATAAGCATAGGAATCATTGACTTCGATTTGAAGTTCAATGTAATTTTCTAAAGAGCACGTTTGTTTGTAAAAATTTACAATCACTTTATGATCAAGTGTAGGAGCGGTTAAATAGAAGCGACAGCCGAAACCATCCTGTGTAGGAAATTGTCCGTTTCTATCATCGACAGGTTTTTGTCCCTGCTGGTAAATAAGAGATATCAACTTCATCTCAGTTAGTTCAAGCGTGATAGTTTGATTTCCCCTGGAGCACATGGTTAAGTTGTCTGTTGATAATGTGATTTTTTGATGTTCAAATTGCTGTGAAACACGAACAACAAACAAGATCAGTTGGGTACAGTAGAACACTGCCGATGAACTCCAACAGTGTGAGCATCTTATTGATCTGTAGGTATCAGTCATACTGTCACCGTCTCTTGTCGCTCGTATTTATTGACAAGCTGTCAGTTGAGGATGAAATAGTAATCTTTTGGCCAAAGAACCTCACAGTTGTGTCTTTTATTTCATTTTCTGGTGGTGACGGGATAGGTGTGCGTGCGTGCGTGCCTGCGTGAGTGTGTGTGTGTGTGTGTGTGTGTGTGTGTGTGTGTGTGTGTGTGTGTGTGTGTGTGTGTGTGTGCGTGCGCGCGCGCGCGCGCGCGTGCACATTAAAATGGTTGTATGCATTGCCCTTCTCCAGGAGCATATAAATCACTGTCAACCACGCTATTTTTCTCACCTGCAGAATCAATAATACATCATTATATTTTGTGATGCTTCCCGCGAATGTGTGTGTGTGTGTGTGTGTGTGTGTGTGTGTGTGTGTGTGTGTGTGTGTGTGTGTGTGTGTGTGCGTGCGTGCGTGTGCTCATAAATCACGGTCTTTTCACTTGAATGAACTATGTCACAATTAAATATCTCGACTGAAGCACACACACACGCGCGCGCGCGCGCACGCACAGAGAGAGAGAGAGAGAGAGAGAGAGAGAGAGAGAGAGAGAGAGAGAGAGAGAGAGAGAGAGAGAGAGAGAGAATAAAGTAAAATCCCGTCATTTAGTCAGCCCCGAAGTGACTAGCCATAGCATTATCAGTATCATTACTCATCACACCCAAGAGAAACGGTCCTGGCCCCAGTGACCTCTAAGTATGCTGCATTACAACTGCTGATACCTGACGCAGACTGAAAAAGTATGGAACTTCCTTTTGATTCGACAGACCATCAGGCAGACACTACAGAACAACGCGGCAACGCCATTGGTCGTCTTCAAAGCGGTCAAATTGACGATCAGGTTGTTGAGGATTTTGATGTGGTGTTAGAGCTTTATCAGCAAACTCTGGAATAGATTTCAACTGACCGACTCGATGGACGATAGGCCATGAAGGGGAAGAACAAAGGTCACATTTAGATCAGGTTTTCCGTATGGTTCCTTGTCCCCTTCCATTGTAAACGTTGTGTTCCCTGCACACTGGGACATTTCAAAGTCTGTGACTGCTGTATGAATGCCTGTTACATTACCGTTTTTCTCGAATCCTCCCGGATAGTCTTTCTGAACACAAAGTAAATGGATATGACGAAATCAGTTCACCCTGAAGAACGCCCCTTGATAATTCAAACTTCAAAAGACTTTTTCCTTCAGTGTAACATACGATCTATCTTATGTTTTTGTAAAAGGCTGAGATCTAGCTACAAAACTCGTCCTCTGTTCGAATGCTTTCAGAATATGTTTTGTACATTCCCAATTTACTGTATCAAAAGATTTTTTTCGAAATCTGCCGAAGGTTACAAGCCTGGAAGAGATTTTATTTCTGGGCAATGCATTATATCATATCTTAATTCTGTCCTTATTTCCTATTCATCTGCCCAGCATGAATCAAGTTTGATCTTCATTTATTACCTTCGAAAGGACTGTCTTTATTCCATTGGTCATGCCTGCGGTCTCTGTTTGCTAAGAAATGTTGTTTATCAAAGATACTGATCTCCAACTATTCAAACATTCTCTTGCTTCATCTCCCATGAGCAGACGTGTTGTTAGTCTTTTTCTCTGACTAACAGACAGTTCACCTCTTACAAAACCTTCATTCAACAAAGTCTTTAGTTTGCTTGAAAAAAAAAATGGATATTCGAATTTGAAAAAAGGGGGTGTTTCAACACCGTGTTTCCGCTATGACTGAGACGCAGCAGGCCATATGCACTGAACCTAAACCTCAACTTTATTGATTGTGCCAGGCACACAGGCCATATGCACTGAACCTAAACCTCAACCTTTTTGATTGTGCCAGGCACACAGGCCATATGCATTGAACCTTAACCTCAACCTTATTGATTGTGCCAGGCACACAGGCCATATGCACTGAACCTAAACCTCAACCTTATTGATTGTGCCAGGCACACAGGCCATATGCACTGAACCTAAACCTCAACCTTATTGACTGTGCCAGGCACACAGGCCATATGCACTGAACCTAAACCTAAACCTTATTGACTGTGCCAAGCACACAGGCCATATGCACTGAACCTTAACCTCAACCTTATTGATTGTGCCAAGGACACAGGAAACTATAACTATGCACAGCCACTGCTGCCTGTGCGCAGAACCTTCATAGAATGTGAACAGGGGAAAGAAAAAACGAGACTACCTGTTCGTTCACAGTATTCCTTCCATGGTTTGACAGTAAGAGGAGAGCAAGATCTCACGCTTCTTTCCATGGAATGAAACAGTCCAGGCCAGTGACCTCGTCTTTAATTCCAACTAGAACAGAAGGTCTGTCAGTGCATCTGTCTGCCATACGAACCTTACAATCATGAGTATATTGAAGGCTCGATCAGGATGACAGTCGCTCCCAAATAAACCAATTACAAGATCTTTACGATGAGCCGGGGTGAGGGGGGGGGGGGGGGGAGGGGGGTGTCAGGCGGTATCCTAAAGGTGGGCAAATTGCCATGCCTATTTTTGATAAGCCCTATGGTCATAGGTCATAAAAAAGTATGATAACACTTTGGATCACACAGCTTTCTATGTGTTATCTCATCATTTTTCATAACGCCGTTTCCGATCTTAGAATTTGGGGGTAAGGGAGATTGGTCATCTGTTAAACTATGCTAACTAGGTCTCACTCTCCCCAAAGTTTGCACACACATTGTCAGAGCATGTAACTTTCATAATATAAAACATCCATGTGAAACAAGCCAGGTGTTGGAAACCTATATGGCTAAAAGTGGCCTCCCGTGATTAATTCGTGATTGCTAGTATACATAACTTGAAGCCAATACATTTATGACTATGTAGACTGCTTTTTTTAAAAGATAGTCTATATAAAAATATGTATGGGGGCAATGATTTGAATAATGTAACATAATATGACTTAAAAAAGCTTCTTTGAACGCAATACTCTTTCAACACAAGATTCTTATTCACAGACTTACAGGAGTCTGTAATCAGTAGAATCTTAAAAACCAGCCACTGGAAGCTGGTTTCACTCAACCCATTCATGGTTTGTTGCATGAAAATGTTACTCCTTTGCGGGTATCCATTGATGATTTGCCTGTACATGAAATGAACGCGACTGCAGCCAGAAGAAAGAACTTCATTTGGATGCTGTCAACGCACCAACCACAGAAATGTCAACAATACAAGAGATACTGAGAGAATGTATGGAAGGAAAGAAAAAAGTATGGGCATCTGCTCTTGCGACTTAAAACTTTCCACACCATCATGACTGTGCTGGCTATTATTGGGAAATGCTTTGAATATGCAGGCCTGAGTGATCTATGCATTGAACCAGGGATCTTGGTTGGAGGGTCTGTGGCAGGTGTGTCTGAAGGCAGAGTATACAAGAGAGGAGTCAGAGTGCACAAGTGTGTGCTGGAAGCTCTTCTCCGCATGATTTGGCAGTGCTTCCTTCCATGGATCAGCGACAACCATCCTGATATGCTTGACTCTGTGAATGAACTCCAAAGCCTAGTAGATACTTCTCATGGTGATGTCAGTCAAGCTGCGTCTGAGTCTCTGCTGAAGCACCCTGTGTTGACAGATGGTTTCCACTTGTGGGCTGACTTTCTGAACCACTTACGTCACAACAATGGGGACCTGTCTGCCTTCTGGATGACCTATGTAGACATCGTCCAAGATATTCTGTTGGGACTGCTTCGATCCTCTCGTAAGGGGGACTGGGACCTGCATCTGCACGCCATTCGCCTGATGATCCCATGGTGTTTTGCATACGACAGGCTCAACTACGCAAGATACCTTCCTGCTTACTATGCTCAAATGATCAATCTCTCAACTACTCTCCCGGAAGTACATCGGGCATTCAAAGAGGGCAACTTTGCTGTTCAGCTCACAGAATCCAATCCTTTTAGCCGCATACCAGTTGCCCAAACGACTGAAGTGACTGTGAACAAAGACACCCAGACAACTGGAGGCACTACAAGGTTTAGTCCGAAAACTGGAGCTGTCAGAAAGCGCTACCTTACAGCTGAGCACAGGAGTGCCTTTATGACTAAACTTCGGAACATAGTTCAGCATAACAGGCGTGGAACTGATCACCCTGACCTGCAGAAATCAAAGCTTCAGAAAGATGAGGAGTTGGTCACGTCTGTTAAGGAAACCCTTGGCAACTGGACTAACCCTTTTGGATGCAACCTCGAGTTGATGAATATCGCAACTGGTACTGCTGCATCAAAGGCTGTTGCTGAGGATCTCAAGGATGCAAACTCGAAAGGAGAAACTGCGCATGCTGCTTTCAAAAGAGAAAGGCTGGAATCTGATGAATCTACAAAGAAATTTCATTACTCCATGAACAAGGTCTAATTAAAGGCATTTGGATCCTAAGCAAAAAAAAAACAAAAAAAAAAGCAGCAGACCAAATGTGCTGACGGCAGAACAATCATCTTAAAAGCTGACAGATGGTTGTTTGGGAAAATGCTTGTCTTGGGGCAGAGCAGAAACCTCAACATGAAAGTCTTGATGTGCTATCCTCATGGGCCACTGCCTTGGTCACTAGCAACGCCTGATGGAAGCCTGAGGAAAACCAACAAGGCTGCTTTGGCCACAAACATCAAGAACAATGCTCCACTGGTTGAGACTCTTCCTGCCCACTCTGCCACTATTATTGATGGAGTGGCCCTTGTACAGCGAGTCAAGTTTGATGGCCAACAGCCAACATTTGACGAAGTTGCTGAACGCATCTTCACCATGGCCAACAGTGAAGCGTCAGTCAGTACCAGAGTAGACATCGTCTTTGACACTTACAGAAGGCTTTCCATCAAGAGCAAACAGGGGTGCAACAGCTGGACTGCAGGTGCAGAACATTTCATCTGGTCAGAGGATTCAGCAGTGGCGTAAAACTCCTGGCACAAGAGAGCAACAAGGTTGGTTTGATCAAGTTTCTGGTCCAAGAGTGGAGAGGCAGGAAGTATTGTGAAAGGCTTGATCACCTTCATAAAGTTGTCTTTGTCACTTGTGAGAAGTGCTTCCGTCTGTCACCAGTCACATGTCGTTAGGTGTCTGAGCCCCAGTGTGCCCAGGAAGAAGCCGATGGCCATCTTCTTCTTCATGCCTCTCACGTTGCTCAAGATGGCTATGAGGCTGTTGTGATCAGTTCCTGTGACACAGACGTTCTGGTCTTGAACATAGCCTTCTGCAGTGCTATCAAAACACCGCTGTACCAGAAGAGTGGAATGGGCACCCGTACGCAACTGAAAGACGTTGGGAAAATTGCATCTTCTCTTGAACTGTTTGCACTGCCCTTCCTAGAATGCATGCATACACCGGTTGCGATTCTGTCAGCTCTTTCGCCGGGAAAGGAAAACTGTCAGCACTGAAGATTCTGAGGTGCAACCAGGACATTCAGCAGGAATTTTCTGATCTTGGAAATGACTGGGACGTGTCACGTGAGCTCTTCAAGAATTTGGAGAAATTTACTTGCCAGCTGTATGCCCCAAAACAACCGACTGCTGGAGTCAAGGAGCTCAGGTACTAGCTGTTTTGTGCAAAGAATGGAGATACTGAATCTCGTCAGCTGCCTCCCTGCCAGGACTGCCTGCTGAAAGCAAACTACCAAGCTTGGTTGTGGAGACGGTGTCTGGCAAACAATCCACAGGCTCCCGATCCTGTTCACAGTGGGTGGAGAATTGAAACTGAGGATAGCAAAGACATTCTTTCAGTGGATTGGATGAGCGTCCAACCAGAACTAGATGCTGTTCTAGAACTGCTGACTTGCACCTGCCCCAAAGAATGCACCATGGAAAAATGTGTCTGCTTTCTGAACGGCCTCAAATGCACGGACATGTGTAAAGTGAAAGACTGTGAAAACCAGACACTGTCGACATGGCAGTAAAACTTGCCGGTGAAAGTGATGATGGTGATGATCTGTGAACTGTTTGTCCTGGAAATAGAGTAGAAACACTTCTATGTTTTAATGGATGTGTGGTTGTTACGGAAAGAATCACTCGGTCAAACTGAGCTCAATTTCAGTGAAAGGGGTGAAATGATGAGTCTGATATCTTATAATGATGTGTGATTTATGTGACTTTTTAAAATTCATGTTGTCCCTAGAAACACCGTGGTATCTACTGTACACGTCTTTGTAAAATTCATGCAATTTGACTGATTTAACTGCTTTGATACAAAGGGATTAGTGCCTGCACACAGAAATCTGTGGAGGTGATGGTGGCCCTAAATAATGTGTGATAACACAGGGAAAGCTGTGTCCCCCAAATTGTTATCATACATTTCTTAAGTCTAGAGACATGGAACATCTCAAAAATATAAATGAGAATTTGCCCACCTTTATGATACCGATGACCCCCATTTGGAGGGTCTGGCTCATCGGCTGTGGGCATCTGAAGGCGTGCCTTTTTCGATGGATGTCTTACCCCACTGCTAACGGACACCTGTTCTAAGTTGGGAAATTTAAGCCTTAGGAACTTCACTTTTGTTCCTCCTTGACCAGATCCAGCTGGAACTCTTTTCAGCTGCCTCTGCCTGTTACCATTGAAAAGGGAGACAAGAGAGGATGAACTTTTCCGAAAGACGTCATAACAATAATGAGGAGTTGCAAGCCTCCTTTTATTTATCGCTTTTAGATCTTTGTATTGTCGGTCATTGTAGTGCTATTGTTGATTTATTTAAAACACCTGGAAAGTGAACGTATGCCTAATTGTTCAGTATTGTTTTTGGATCGATTGACAATGCGAGTGGAATATTCAAGATTATGTTAGAATGTTCACCAGGTTTCCGTAAGTTGCTAGTGCACTACCGAAGGTTCGAGAATGTTATAGAAGCCGACCGAATTACATTCGCATACGCTCGTCACGATTTCATTGGTTAAGATGACTAATATGAAGAATATTCTAGAAATGAATAATCGAGTATGTTCGAGAATATTCTTTAAATAACATATAAAAGAATGAAGGTGTGTGCGTGTGTGTGTGTACATGTGTGTGTGTGTGTTTGGGGGGGGGGGTAGGAGGGGTGTGTGAGTGTTGATATATATACAAATATATTTGATAAGACAGGCTTTTATGTAACGATTTTTAATGTCTTTTTGTAATGTCTTATGTACTTGTGAAATGATGTGGAGCAGAAGAAAAATTTCCGATGGACAATAAAGTTGATTGAATTGGTTGAATTGAATTGAATTGAATTGAATTGAGCTGTGCGACTGAGAGAGAACGAACGAAATTTGAACGAACGAACGAACGAAATTTTGCTTATTCAGGGATATGAGATAAGCATACAAGCATGCTTTTTTGCACTCAGCCCTGAGGCTAAACAAACATTCACAACAATAGTGCAGAAAGTAAATTGTCTATATATGTAACAAGTATAACAATGAAGAGAAAGAAGAAGAAGAAGAAGAAGAAGAAGAAGAAGAAATGAAGAAGAATAGAAGAAGAAGAAGAAGAAGAAGAAGAAGAAGAAGAAGAAGAAGAAGAAAAAGAAGAAAGTATGAGAAATATAAATACACAATATAGTCTACGCCAATTATTTACACGACTGACAAAGGCCACAGGAGGTAATTAGGTGATCAATTAAAGAAAAGAATAAGACAGAGCATATGCTTTTTTAACCGTGAATTTTTTTAAATAAAGATTGATCCAATGATAATGGAAAATAGTACATACATACGAAATAATGAGTAAAAAGATAAAATATGCAGGGTTCAATTTCTGAATAACAACAGTTGCTGACATTTATACTTGTGATATTAGCTCAGACTGAATACTAGAGAACTGTTAAAATAAATTGTTTTTCATTTTTTCAAAAAGAAGGCGTTTATACGCAACTTTAAACGAATTAATGCTTTTCTTCTCTTTAACATATGTTGGCATAGAATTCCAAAGTGTTCCATCAGAGTAAACTAAGCTACTTTTAAAAAGATCGATTCTTGGTTTCGGTATGATTATGTTATTAGTATATCTTGATTGATTGATTGGAAATCTTGCAGATATATTTGAGGGTACTAATTGGTTCATAATTCTGAACATCATTTTTGCTTTATTATATTCAAATTTATAAGAAAGGGGCAATATATCTAATCCGAGGTAATCTTGAGTAGTTAATGTTGATGTTTTTTGAAGAACTGTTTTGATAGCCCGCTTATGGGCCCTGCGCAACGGTTTTAACGTGAGTGCACTGCAAGAATCATAGAGAGTAGAAGAACAGTCAATGTAGGACTGGATATATGCATGATAGAAATGTTTACGAGAGTTTATATCTAGGAATTTTTTTAATTTAGAAAGCTGAAAAATTTTCTGAGAAACTCGTTTGTTTAAGCTAGAAACATGTAGTGACCAGGAAAGATTATTGTCAATAGTGACACCTAAAACTTTATGAGTGCTAACTTCTTCTAGCTTGTTGTTATTAATAAATATAGGGGGCATTGGAGTACTTACATTTTGTCTTTTTTGACGAGAAGTAATAAGCATGTACTGTGTTTTCTGATCATTTAAGGACATGTGATTCAATTCTGTCCAGTTAATTAGTCGTGTTACATTTTCTTGCAGGTTATCTGTTAAGTGTTTCAAATCAGTATGTTTTAAATTAATTGATGTCATCCACAAAAAGTTGAGATGAGTAATTAATATGCAGAGGGAGATCGTTAATATAGACTAAAAAAAGAAGGGGGCCAAGTACTGACCCTTGTGGTACACCAAATTTTAGGGGTAAACAACTGGACTGAGTGTTGTTAATGAGAACTGATTGTTGTCGATTAGTGAGGAATGACTTAATGAGAGAAAGAACAGGGTCAGCGATTCTGTAAAGTTTACGTAATGATAGATGATGATTTATGGCATCAAAGGCTTTACAGAAATCAACAAAGAGGACTCCAGTGAATTCTAAATTATTGATAGCCACTAGCCATTGATCAACTAAGTTTATTAATGCAGTATGACAAGAGTGATTCGATCGAAATCCAGATTGGCTGGGATGGATTAGATTATAGGCAAAAACAGGAGATGACTGCAGGATCACATTTGAAGGAGAAGAGGTGGAAGAGTGCACTCACCAGGGTTTGAGTATGGTGATCGGGGGAACAGGAAGGAAACCAAGCAAGCTTTCTGCTCATAGAGCTGCCATCAGGCTTAGAGTTAGTGGGTGACAGAGACAGATCTTACATGGGGACTGACAATAACAAGAAGAAGGAATGAACATAGCTCAGAGACAAAAGGAAGTTAACTGGGGTTAAGCAGTGAGTAGGAATCATGAACAAATTAAAGTGGAAAGCAAAAAGGCCTGTTAAAAAAAAAAGAGGGGGGGGGGGGGGGCTAGTAGAGAAGGGGAAGGGGGTGCCTGAAGCTCAGCTGCTGTCACTCTCTGGTGTTCAGGCCGGCAGGGGCGAGATTAGATTACATTTAAAGAAATGGGAAGGCAAATGTTTATCACAAGAGGTTTAGATAGAAGAGAAATGATAGAAATTGGTCTCTAGTTTGAGGGTCTATTTTATTTCCAGATTTAAAAAGAGGTATGACTTCAGCTTTCTTAAGAATATTAGGAAAACAACGTTTATTTAAACACAAATTGTATAAATACGTAAGTGAATCAGAAATAATTGGGGCACTTGGTTTTAAAACGATACCAGCTACGTTATCAAGACCTCTAGTTCCATTTTGTTTCATATGTATAAGAGAAAAATAAACATCATACTTATACTTACTTGATGTTGTCGGTGTTTGAGACCCGTGGTTACAGGTCAGTTCACCGATTGATGTGTTGACCCTGATATCTCATATAGAGATACTGGAGGAATGATTAATTCTGTTTGTATTGATTTAGAGTTACAGAAGTCAGAAAGAAGTTTCAAATCATTATTGTCTGATTTGTCATTTTTTATTGTGATATCAGCTATATTACAAAAATGTTTGTTTAGAATCTCGGCACATTTCCTTTGGAATAAAAGTTGCCTTGTCGATACATTTATTGGTAAGAATATTTATGGCTTTCCAAATAGGTTTGGAATTATTCTGGGGACAGCTGAAAATTAAGTTTTTGAAATAATTCCTTTTTGAATATCGCAACATAGATGTAACCTTGTTTCTTTGTTTCTTATACTCTTCAAGACTGTTTAGTTTTCAAGAGATTATTCCTTACATGTATGGAGAGAGAGAGAGAGAGAGAGAGAGAGAGAGAGAGAGAGAGAGAGAGAGAGAGAGAGAGAGAGAGATTTTGAAGAGTTCTAGTCATTATCGAGCATAAGTGTTGGAGTCTTCACTGAGTTTGAATCTAGTCGATGAAAAGCTGCCATTGGTAGAATATTACCTGCTGCATGTACGACGTGTTGAACCTGAAGGTCAGTGGATTTTTTTTTATTTGTTTGTTTGTTTGTTTGTTCCTATATTCTTCAGTGTTTGTAAATAAAAGGATCCTCTTCGTTTCAATGCTGCCTGGTGTATTTTGTCGTCTGCAAGCCGAACACCTACCACAGGATCTACAACGAACTCTTACAAGCTAGAGTACTGCACTTACCTTGTACTGAGGAAGTCATCCCTTTAGCGTGTAGCATTTGGGAGGCCAAGCCAAAGATCCTGCTACATTGGTGTTTATTCCAGAGACATAATTCACTGGCCTGTAATAAATGAACTGCAATCGTGAAGGCGCAAGTCGATATACGCCCGCAACGTACTGCATCGGCTGTCGTCTGAGGAGAAACGAAACAGATCAAAACGCTGAGCATCAAGAAAGTCTTCAGCGGTGTTTTCGTACGCTCGGGGAGGAGGTGGGGGGGGGGGGGGGGGTTGTACAGCGTTTAGTACATTGAGCAGGTTCAGGGAAGTAAAGGAAACTGTCGCCTGTGTCTGCAAGAGCAATTAGGGTTCTACAGAGCTAGGAGAGTCAAACGGAAGACTGCTGCCTGAGTCTGTAGTTGAACACTGGAAAGTATTCTTTCAGTGACTGATTGCTGACGTAAGTCTGAGTTACCATGGAATACGTGAAGATTGGAAGGGAACTTGGCCTTGCAGGCGATGAAATCAGGAAATATGTTCAAGAGGCTAAGGAAAAGGATGCTGCAAGAGAACTGCAAAGAAGAAAAATAGAATATGCAGCTGAAGAGTAGAAAAGACTAGAGCAAGAAGAACGTGAAGAGAAGAAAAAAAAAAAAAAAAAACTAGAGCAAGAAGAACATGAAGAGAAGAAAAACAGGAAGAACGTGAAGAGAAGAAAAGACAGGAAGAACGGGAAGAGAAGAAAAGACAGGAAGAACGTGAAGAGAAGAAAAGACAGGAAGAACGTGAAGAGAAGAGAAGGCTAGAAGAAGAACATGAAAACAGGAAACCACAGCAAGACAGAGAAAGAGAAGAGCGATCTGCTGAAAGAGAATTGAAAAGACTTGAAATAGAACATCAAAAGAAAGAGAGACAAAGAGAATTTGAACTACATATGGCAGAAGTGAAACTTAAAAATAGCGAACGCATTTCCCAGTCAGAAACTGAAGTTGCAAAGAGGCCACGTCTTCCAGCTTTTGTAGATGGGAAATAAAACCTCGACAGTTATCTGGAACGTTTTGAACGCCATTCTGAAGCAATGAGAGGGCCAAAAGAGCAGTGGGCTACCAACTTAAGTGCCCTTTTGACTGGTCATGCCCTTGAGGTCTACTCAAGACTACCCCGAGAAGAAGCAGATGAATATGAAACACTGAAAACTGAACTTCTTCGAAGTTATGATTTTTCTGAACAAGGCTTCCAGAAACGTTTCCTGTCCTGTAGGCCAGAGAAGAATTAAAGTTCTGCTCAATTCCTAACCAGGATTCAAAACTACCTAGAGAGATGGCTGGAGTTGGCTGGAAGAAAGAAAGACTATGATGGCTTGTCATATCTGGTCCTGAAAGAACAATTTGTAGAATCCTGTCCTAAAGACCTCGCATCCCATCTTCTACAAGAGAAAGACCAGAGACTGAAATCCCTGGCTGATGCTGCACAGAGGTTCCTGGAGTCTAACAACCGGACCCTTGACACTAGATCAAAATCATCTACGGATCGGATATGACCAGTCCAGGTTCCAAGTATATCAACCCCACCATTGAAATGCTTCAACTGCGGACGCCTGGGTCACAAGGCTGCTGAATACAGACTGCCCAAGTATTCGGATAAATGCAGCCCTCCACACTTCAGTCACGAAGACTGGAAAGACCAGCGCCAGGGTGGAAATAAAAGAAGCCTAACATCTGCCAATGTTGCCATCAGGGAAAGGAGTCAGTAGAGACACCCGTCGCAGAGGAGATGGAGATCTGCTTCACGTCAAGCCCATGACAGCCCTGAAGAGCATGAGAAAGTGGTGCAATATGCCTTCTTAAACCGTCCAATAATTATTTGAGTGTCATGCCTGTGGTGAAGGACATGATGATGATAAGAAAGTACAGGTGCTCAGAGATACAGGGTGCAGTGGAGTCATCATTAAGAAGGACCTTGTTCCTGAAAAAAGCAGTTTACTGGCAAGAAAGGCTGCCTACGATGTGTCCATGGATATGTTGAGGCCATCCCCAAAGCTGACGTTGAAATTTTTACACCTTTCTTTGTTGGGAAGGTGAATGCTTTGTGCCTGCCCAGTCCTCCTCATGACGTCATGAGCGGCAACATTGAAGATGCCCGTACAGCTGATGATCCTGATCCTGAGTGGCCACACACCTGTACAGTAACAACTCGTGCATAATCCAAGAAGGAGAAAGACGAGAGATCTACACCATTGAAGATCAGCAAGTCCACAGAAATTCCAGAAGTAACCAGAAAGAAACTGATCCAGTTACAGCAAGCTGACCCTTCTCTGCAAAAATATACCAGCAAAACAGGCGTCATGACCAGGGGCAACATCGAGGTATCCATTATGAATAAAATGGCGTCATGTGCAGACAGTACAAGAAATAATTTGAACTGGAAGAAAAGCCAGCTACAGATGCACATGCTGCTGAATTCCAAGAATGGGAGCCACCTTACCCCCCGGTGATGGTGACAGCTTCACTTAAGAAAGTTCTGTGAACGATGAGGAACTGTTAGAACTGAATGATTTCAAATCCCAGGAAACTGTTGACAATGTAGTTTTTGGGCCACAACTGAACAGCCAGCAGCAAACAGAAATACGTGGACTGTTAAATGAGTACTTAAGTGTCTTCACTGAGTTTCCAGTAAAAAACAGATCTGATTCAGCATGAAGTGAAGTTGACATCACCTGAGCCTGTCAGGTCAAAGCCCTACCCATTGCCTTATGCTACCAGAAAGTCACTGAAAGAGGACATCAAAGACATGTTGAAACTGGGAGTTATACGTGAGTCCCGAGGGTCGTTGTCAAAAAGAAAGATGGTACTAACCGGGTGTGCATCGATTTTAGGCGACTCAACAAGCTGATTTACCTAGATCCTGAACCTACGCCTACAGCTGCTGACCTGTTCCAGAGACTGAGTGGAGATAAAGTTTTTTTTCCAAGATCGATCTCAGCAAGGGGTACTGGCAAGTCCCCCATACCAGAAGAAGACATTCCAAAGACTGCATTTGTGACTCCAGATGGGACATACGAGTTTCTCCGAATGCCCTTCGGTATGAAGAATTCTGAAGGAACACTCAAGAGGGGCATGAGAAAACTACTGGGCAACTTGGAAGGTGTCATATACTACTGGGATGATATCCTGGTCCATTCCAAAACATGGACAGAACACCTGGAAATTCTGCGGAAGCTGTTCAAACGGCTGTCTTCTGCCAACTTGACTGCAAGTCACAGCAAGTATTTTATTGGTGCAGATGATATTGACTTCATTGGTCACTGTCTCCAGGAACGAATGAAAGGGGTGTTCAAGGACAATGTGACAAAAATTCTGGAAGTACCTCGTTCCCAGACAAAGAAACAGTTGCGGTCCTGTCTTGGCTTAGTGGGAATCTACAGAGAATACATGCCTTACTTTGCAACTGTGACTGCACCAATGTCGGACCTTCTGCTCAAGGGGAAGCCCAACCAACTGGTGTGGGGGAGATGCACAAGACCGAGCCTTCAACACTGAAAAACTTCCTGTCCGAGGAACCCGTGCTATGTTTGCCTGACCCTAACAAGACGTTTGTACTCAGCACTGATGCCTCTGCCAAGGGTATTGGTGCAGTCCTCATGCAGGAACATGACTGGAAGCTATTCCCAGTCTCGTACGCCAGCAAGAAACTATCCAGGGCAGAGAAGAGGTATGCTACCATGGAGAAGGAGTGCCTTGCTGTTGTGTGGGCAGTACGAAAGTTTGAACTGTTTCTCCAGGGGTTCTCTTTGTATTGCGTACTGACCATAAACCTTTATCTTTTTTAGAATCTGCCAAGTTTGTGAACAGTAGGGTCATGCGCTGGGCCATGTACCTTTAGAACTTTGATATGAAGGTTGAGTATGTGAAAGGCACAGACAATCTGGTTGCAGACTTTTTAAGTCGTGCATGATTAAATGAGACTTTTACTAGTGTACACTTTGAACTGGGTGTGTGTTGCCAGTTGATCTTTGTTTTAAAGTCATTTGACATTTCTTTTAAATTGTACAAGTTTTTAGAAATTAGGGGAATTTCTTTAAGTGGGGGTTATGTTACAATTTAAAAGGCAGACAAGAGAGGATGAACTTATGCGAAAGACGTCATAGCAATAATGAGGAGTTGCAAGCCTCCTTTTATTTATCGCATTTAGATCTTTGTATTTTTGGTCATTGTTGTGCCATTGTTGATTTATTTAAAACATTTGGAAAGTGAACGTATGCCTAATTGTTCAGTATTGTTTTCGGATCGATTGACAATGCGAGTGGAATATTCAAGATTATGTTAGAATGCTCACCAGGTTTCCGTCAGTTGCTAGTGCATTACCAAAGGTTCGAGAATGTTGTAGAAGCTGACCGAATCACATGAACATACGCTCGTCACGATTTCATGTTTAAGCTTACTGATATACAGAGCAGAAAAGAATAATCGAGTATGTTCGAGAATATTCTTTAGATAACATATAAAAGAATGAGAGCTTTGAGAGAGAGAGAGAGAGAGAGAGAGAGAGAGAGAGAGGAGAGAGAGAGAGAGAGAGAGAGATTTTGAAGAGTTCTAGTCATTGTCAAGCATAAAAGTGTTCGAGTCTTCACTGAGTTTGAGTCTAGTCGATGAAAAGCTGCTATTGGTAGATTATTGCCTGCTGCTTGTACGATTTTTTTTCTTCCTTTATTCTTAAGCGTTTGTAAATAAAACGATTCTCTTCGTTTCAATACCACCTGGTGTATTTTGTCGTCTGCAAGCCGAACACCTACCACAGGATCTACAACGAACTATTACAAGCTAGAGTACTGCACTTAACTTATACTGAGGAAGTCATTGCTTTAGCGTGTAACACTGCCATTGCCTTCAGGGTTCTGGTCCTCTTTCTACCAGAAATCCCGAGCTTTTTCATGACAGCAGAACTGATGAGCATACAGATCCCCTTGCTCCGACCTCTGTGGTGATAACCTGGGCCCGGAAGCCAGATTCCCCTAACTGCTAGCTAGACTGGCGTATTGCTCAGTCTTGCAGATGTGAGCTTGCTCCATTCTGCTTTCATATGGCACAGAGAGTTCGATCAGAATCATTTGTTTCGATGAACCTGAGTGGAGTAAAATATCGGGTCTCATGCCACTCTTCCTGATGATCTCTGGATAGTTCTCCTATTCTGGAAGGTCTGCTGTGTATTCCCAGTCATTTGCTCCATCCAGTAAACCCATCTTCCATGCCCTTGATATCACAGCTGTTCCAGACCATGATTTGTGGCCTCCATCCGTGTAGAACTTCGTTGGAGCTTCTGGCAGCGTAGTGCTTCCTCTGGCAGTGCTAACCGCATGTGTGATCTCCTTGAGAACTTGGTTGTGTCTCCATGTGTGCCTCCCCTGGATGAGCGCTGCTTTGCATGAACTCAGGACGTTTTCCACTGTTTGTAGTGATAGAGTGGACACGTAGGGTCATCTGATTTCCCCCATTTGACTGGGTTTGAATTCGAGGGCAGGAGGTCATATACAGGTTTAAGCTGACTGAGCAGTGCCATGTGCCTTATGTCATTCCTCGTGAGACTTCTTTGGAGTGCGTTTTCCCATGTAGTCCACGGTCCTTGTTGGCCTTGCAGGACTGCACGTAGTCCACAGTCCTTGTTGGCCTTGCAGGACTGCACATAGTCCACAGTCCTTGTTGACCTTGCAGGACTGCACGTAGTCCACAGTCCTTGTTGGCCTTGCAGGACTGCACATAGTCCACAGTCCTTGTTGACCTTGCAGGACTGCACGTAGTCCACGGTCCTTGTTGGCCTTGCAGGACTGCACGTAGTCCACAGTCCTTGTTGACCTTGCAGGACTGCACGTAGTCCACGGTCCTTGTTGGCCTTGCAGGACTGCACGTAGTCCACGGTCCTTGTTGGCCTTGCAGGACTGCACGTAGTCCACAGCCCTTGTTGGCCTTGCAGGACTGCACATAGTCCACGGTCCTTGTTGACCTTGCAGGACTGCACATAGTCCACAGTCCTTGTTGGCCTTGCAGGACTGCACATAGTCCACAGTCCTTGTTGACCTTGCAGGACTGCACATAGTCCACAGTCCTTGTTGGCCTTGCAGGACTGCACATAGTCCACAGTCCTTGTTGACCTTGCAGGACTGCACATAGTCCACGGTCCTTGTTGGCCTTGCAGGACTGCACATAGTCCACAGACCTTGTTGACCTTGCAGGACTGCACGTAGTCCACGGTCCTTGTTGACCTTGCAGGACTGCACATAGTCCACAGTCCTTGTTGGCCTTGCAGGACTGCACATAGTCCACGGTCCTTGTTGGCCTTGCAGGACTGCACGTAGTCCACAGTCCTTGTTGGCCTTGCAGGACTGCACGTAGTTCACGGTCCTTGTTGGCCTTGCAGGGCTGCATTCTGGATTCTCCCGGCGTCTTCTTTTTTCTTCAGCTCTTCTGTTACCAAGTCTCTCTTTGCTTTCCCTTCTGCTTTTGACTACCATTGCATTTCTATTGACCAAGCCTCTGTCTGTTGGTCTGTGTGTGGCCTGTTATTACCCTGATCTGGAGGTTTCTATTGACCAAGCCTCTGTCTGTTGGTCTGTGTGTGGCCCGTTATTACCCTGATCTGGAGGTTTCCCTGTCTGTTGGTCTGTGTGTGGCCCGTTATTACCCTGATCTGGAGGTTTCCCTTTACCACATCCACTGCCTCCCGAGCTTTCTATCTTCTTCCAGTCTGATTTCACAACGTTGTCTTCAGGGTCCGCAATCATGGTTGGTAGCCTTGCTTTACCTACTTTGAATTCCTCGAGGATGGATTTTAGAGGAAGCTTTAGCTTTGCTTGGCAGCAGTAAAGTGCAACGTCAGTGAGACCTGGTGGGACACCGAGCCATTTCCTTGTATACTTGTTGATTTTGGCCTCCGTTGATTCCACAGCGCTAGTGCTGATATCATTCATCAGAAGAGGCCACAGAAGCTTCGGGATCAGCATGAACTGCAAACACCAGACCTTGTTCTTGCCAGGAAGCCCACACTGGTCTGTTATGTGCAGGTTTTCTTCTGCCATTAGCTTCGTTTCCTCTCTCCTCTATGTGTCTTTCCAGGAGTTATAACACCACCTCCCAAGGCTCTTGGCTGGTTCTTCTGTCACAATTGGAATAGTTTTGGTTGGCTACAGTGAACTTGATTATGTTTGCTATTTTTTCCTTTCTGCAGAAACAGACCTCATAATTTCTTTGGATTGAAATTCATTCTGGATGAAGCAACTAACTTGTCTAACTGCTTCAGTATTTTGCGCATCTTATCTTCCTTGGTGGAAGGCACCGTTGTGTCAAACATGAAGGGCTTTAGAGGGGCATTTGGTATTCATTCCCGAGATCTGCCGGACCTGTTCAACTCATGGCAGCTTTCATGACCCTCTATTCTCAACACAAACGGTATTGCAGAAATTGCACAGCCCATTGCTGTGCCGACATCCATATTGATCCAATCTGTAGTGTGTTCTTTTCTGGAGAACGTCTTTGAGAAGCCATGGAAGCACTCCCGCAGCATTTCTCTGATGTTGTTTGAGGCATAATACATATCGAGAGCCAGTTGAATCACCTTGTGTGGAAGTGATCCACATGCATTTGCGTCTCTCTGTATTGGCTCTTTGGACTGCTTCCCAAATCATAGTGGCATGTTCTACACAGCCAGAGACGCCTGGTATGCCTCCTTTCTGGACTGAAAAATCCAAGAACTCGGTCTCTGTCAGGTATTTAGTTAGTCTAGCTGCCATGCCAGATAAGATTTTTCCCTCGGCGTTCAGAAATGATATCAGTCTAACCTGGCTAATGTTACTCGAATTTTGCTCTTTGTGTGAATACTCCATCAGCTATCATCCACTGGTCGCTGATTTTCAAGTTCCTCTATGCTGATCTTATCATTTTATGGAGCCACTCATGGAAATTGGGACTTATACAGCCGATACGATATTCTATTTAGCCTACGCAAAGACTTGGCTCTGGCTTCCTTAACTTTTTTTTTTTTTTTTTTTTTTTAGCTCATCCAGTGTTGGTAGTTTATCATTTAATTCTTTCGCTGACATTGCAGGCTGCACTAAGCCCTGGATTTCAAGTGGTGCTTCGCTCTGAGGGTCGAAATATGTTTTCCTAAGATGCTGCTCAAAGTTTCTTTGTCCGCTGTAAATGTTCCTGATTTTTCCAGCTCGAATAGTTTCCTGGCAAACTGAAAGGGGTCTCTGAAGAAGCAGTCTTGATTTCTCTTTACTCCATCTCCTTCTTGCTGATTCTGCTTTGCTCAGTGCACTGTGATTCCAGGCATTACCAGCGCTTCTCCAATCCTTTCTTCTCAGCTTCTGAGGCAGACGTCATTCTTGTTTGTTTATTTGTTTTGTTTCGTTTGGTGTTTTACATTCTTCTTTTTCTGTCGGGGGATATTACCCATCTTTCGCTGGCGTCTGGATTTTTGAAGAGGTGTCTTCAGTTTGGGTTGTTTCACTCAATAGGCGTCCCTGCAAGTTCCGTACACTGTGTCTCCGTTGTGGCTAGTTTTCTTCTAGTGTGCTCTTTTTCATCAGTGCATCCAGTCTCTGGACTATTTTTTCATCTAATTTCTCCCCTTCCACTTTTGCACATGAGGGGGACAAGTTGAGTTTCTGGCGTCTGGCATCAAGAGCCTGTACAAATTTCCTGTTTGAATAATCAGCCTGAATATCCTTGACACTGTGGTTTGAATCCTGGCCTTGGTTTTCCCACGTCTTATATGCTGGGGCAGTGCGCTGCTGTTCATTCATCAGAATCTTCATACAGCCCTTCTTCGTTCTCTGGCTCTTCATGGAGAGAGAGAGAGAGAGAGAGAGAGAGAGAGAGAGAGAGAGAGAGAGAGAGAGAGAGAGAGAGAGAGAGAGAGAGAGAGAGAGAGTTTAAAAGAACTGGTGGGCAGACTGAATATGGGCGAATCCTGTCTACTTTGGTGCAGATCCATCGTGAAGATTCACATCAATAATGATGATTTCTTATATAGCGCTTAATCAAACGAATTTCTCTAAGCGCTTTACAAAGTCATACTACATTCACCCTTCTCATATACAATAATACACCTTACACCCAACTACAAATACTATTACTACAATAACCATCAAATCCTAATCCTACCAATGTGACATTCACTTATTCTTCAAATATCACTACAAAAACTTAATCCTATAACGTTCAATCATACAACAAATACATATAATAGAGAACATACACATATGCTACATTTGAAAAGGCCCAGACGGCTATGAGTTAGGTTGTACCCCCCCCCCCCCCTCTCCCCACAGCATTGACTAATTATGAGAAAATAGATGGGTTTTAAGTTTAGACTTGAAAGAAGAGATAGAATCTGAATGTCTGAGACAGTCTGGCAGTCTGTTCCACGTCGCTGGAGCTTGAAAAGAGAAAGATCTTTCACCAGTAGTAGTCCTGAAGCGAGTCATTCGCAGAAGGCGGTCGTCAGCACAGGAGCGTAGTTGTCGAGAGGGGGTGTAGATTTTAAGGAGATCTGAGAGATAAGAAGGTCCATTTTCAAAGAGAGCAGAGAAAGTGAGAGTTGAGATTTTGTACGAGATACGGTTTGAGACAGATAGCCAGTGAAGAGAGTGGAGGAGAGGCGAAATGTGATCATATTTTCCTGCTCTACAGACGACTCGGGCTGCATGATTTTGGATTCGCTGCAATCTTTCTATCAGGTATTTTGGAAGGCCGGCCAAAAGTGAGTTGCAGTAATCTATTCTAGATAAGACAAATGCACAAATGAGAGTTTTTGTAGCATCTGTAGAGAGAAGGTGACGTACAGAGCTGATTCTTCTTAGTTCTAAATAGGCAATCTTGCAAATATTTGAAACCTGTTTCTCAAAGGAGAGGGATTGGTCAAGTATGACCCCTAGACTGCGGACAGAGGTGGAGACAGAGACAGCACAGTCATTGATAGTGACAGTTGAAGGCAGAGAAGGATGGTTAGGCTGTTTTGTCACGAACATGAGTTCCGTCTTGTCGTCGTTTAGTTGTAGTTTGTTGGATCTGGGTTTTGTGCAGTAAGATTATTGCACGGTTCCTAGTGACCGTTAACGCTGTGAAGTTATTGTTACCAATCATCGTCAAGTGGTGAAAGTTAAAAGATTAAAGTTCCCATAGCCTGTCAGCCTCAGGAGCTATACAATCATCGTCA
The DNA here is from genome assembly GCA_033310375.1 of Conus canariensis. NCBI lineage: Eukaryota > Metazoa > Mollusca > Gastropoda > Neogastropoda > Conidae > Conus > Conus canariensis. The sequence continues at coordinate 97,468,357 of CM065717.1, forward strand.
AGTGGTGAAAGTTAAAAGATTAAAGTTACCATAGCCTGTCGGCCTTAGGAACTATGCAATCATCGTCAAGTGGTGAAAGTTAAAAGATTAAAGTTCCCATAGCCTGTCAGCCTTAGGAGCTATGAATGTCAGAGGTTCACCATGTGTAGAGCATGGCTTGAAGCAAGTGTGGCCCATTCGTTTTCTTCTGCTGCCTTTCTCCTGTTCACCATATGTAGAGCATGGCTTGAAGCAAGTGTGGCCCATTCGTTTTCTTCTGCTGCCTTTCTCCTGTTCACCATGTGTAGAGCATGGCTTGATGCAAGTGTGGCCCATTCGTTTTCTTCTGCTGCCTTTCTCCTGTTCACCATGTGTAGAGCATGGCTTGATGCAAGTGTGGCTATCCATCTTCTTCTGCCGCCTTTCTCCTGTCCTTATCGGAATCAGACATCCATTATTGGCTGTGTGGACATATGGAGTTTTCAAGCCGACAAAATCTGACCCCAAATCTGACCGTCAGTTCCATAGACAAACAGTCTAACAATGTGACTACAGACCTCTCTAATGATATTTGAATGGGTATTTATTTATCGTTATTCCCTTTTTGTATAAACATTTGCATTTCATATTATTTGTGTTTCCAATAAAAACAAGTGAATATGAAATGTTTCCACTTCAAAAAAAAAAAAAAAAAAAAAAAAACCCTATTGCTTCGCCTGGCAAGAAATAATGTTCTGTATTTACTCATGATCTAACTCACAGGGTAGAGACACCATTTGCACGACGTGGTGTTTGCCTGAACTCCACCGGATCTTTTCTATTTCATTATTTTTTTTTTCTGATACAGAACGCACTCTCCCTGGCGACTGCGGATTTTCTTCTGAAAAGGTGCTGAAAGAAGAGCGACAACTCTTGCTAACTTCTGTGTGCGAAATCGCATCAGGCTGTATCTGTTTCTTCGACAACATGCCCTAAAACATGTTAAAAAAAATGCTGATAAATACGGTCTGAAAATAATTTGCGTTAGAAAGAACATATTTTCACTGTAGTTAATGCTGGATCAGGTGGCTGCTCTCCACAAAAAACAACAACAACCCCTCAGGGTGATGGCAGGTGACAAAAAATGCGCCTTCCCCCCACCTCCCCGTATTTTTTTTTTTATAGAAATTCGGAGTTTTGTACAATCTATGTATAAAATATGCCCATTTTTGTTGAAACACACACCAAAAGCAGTTTTAGGGTAAACAGATCTGTCTTTCCCTCTCTGCTCCCCTACCCCCACCCCAGCCCTCCCACTCTACCCTCCCAGACAAAAAAAAGTTGTCATTGGACTAATCTTAAAATAAGGAATTCATCACTAATACTATGATTCCATACAAACAAGAGTACAAACGTATTCTGATGGAAACACAGGTCTCCATCAGGGACGCCCTAACTTTACTTCCGTCTCTTTGCTCATCTGTTTTTAGGGAGACTGGGAAAAAAATACATATTTGCATACAGAAACGGGGGCACTCACTCATTCACAATCACACAAGCACACCTCACACACGAGCAGGTTCCCCATGACCCTCTATTGCACACATACATCATTTTACGTGTGTGTTTAGGAGGTGTTTGAGGAGACAGTGAGTTGTACCCCCACCTTTCCCCTTGAGCAGAAAGAAATCCCAAACCTGAGTGATCACCTCTCTTCTACATTAACGCGTGCAGATGTATCTCTCAATCCTTGTAAACATACAATCCAAGACTCTAATCACCGCGTATAAATAATATCTAAGACAAAGACCTCTCTCTCTCTCTCTCTCTCTCTCTCTCTCTCTCTGACATCCTCCTTCCCCTTCACCCCAGTCTCGTTCCTCTAGCATCTTTCCTCCGTCTACAGTCACTAGTTGACCCCACGTGAGTTGACTGCTCTGCTTCAACAATCACAGGCACTCGCATCACAGGACATGAGGATACGATTTTATTGTTTACGAATTACAGAGGTGACGTTCACCACCCCCCCCCCCCCCCACACACACACACACACACACAAGCATAGTAAAAAAAAGTGTACTTTCAATCAACCTATGTGAAGCTGTGTAGGAAAATGAAGCAAACCTATGTTATCCAGCTAGTCAACCACATATGTAAACTTGTGATTTATGTTTAGAGCAACGAAGAGAAAACCCTACATTTCGTGTACTACGCGTGCACTCCTCCATTCCCCTAGAATACAAGCGACCGTATGAAGCAATATACATCGCAACGAACTAACCAACTATTTCCAAGAAACTGTTCCCGAACACAAAAGTAACCCTTCGTATATCCGGCTAAAACTCTTCACGGGGCAGAAGATATGGATTCACCATAGGCGGCTGCTTCGTTATAACCGGCGTGATCTCTCGCTGTGGACCCCAAAACAATTTCGTTATAACCGGCATTTCGTTACATCCGACTTGGTTACGTCCGACGTATTTCTAGTCATCTAAAGAAGGAATGTTGCCGGGCCGACCTTTTTGCTTCGTTATATCCAGCATTTGTTACATCCGACTTCGTTATACGCGGCTTCGACTGTATTTGTTTGGTACCATAGTAACCTTACTAGGCATTCATAATTTCGTAAGTTCATGAGAAGGTGTCTGTACCAGGAAAATGAATAACAAATAAGACTGAAATCACGTATTGTCTTGTAACATGCATCTCTCATTGAAGTAGCCTATTTCCACATATAGGAAAGGAGAATTCCAGTAGCAAGTCTTTATCAGCAGAGAATACCCAAATCAGTTTTAACTTTTGTCTCACACTAGATTTTAGGATCGTACTACCCAAACTCTACTCTAGAGATAATTTCTCGAATTATGTGTCGTAAATTGTGACAAAGCATCCCCATCAATCCTTACTTCCCCACCAGTCTCTTTCACACACACACACACACACACACACACACACACAACACACACACACACACACACACACACACACACACACACACACAAATCAAATATGTTCTCAAAGAAACATTTTATTACGCAAGTCCGGAATCATTACTGTTCACAGACTTCTTAGGAATGATGATCAGCCTTCACCTCAGCGAACGGCTTCTACAGTGAGCGTTGACATTGTCACTTCCCGTCATGAATCCAGTGTTCACTTCCCGTCATGAATCCAGTTTTCATGTCTAAGAATTGTGCCAGAACTTTGCCCATCGCTGACTTGATACACAGTCCATTTTTCACTTAACAGAAAATGACAAGACACCTGTTTTCTGCTCGCCTGAACAAAGTTATGCACAGTTGAACAGTCTGTTTATGATTTAGACCACCATCATGTTCATCTGTCGTCAGAACGTAGATTATAGTATTATGGTAAATATCAGGTTGACTCAGGATCGTGTTACTGGTTGGGAGATCCTAAATGTTCTAAGCGCCTGAAAACTGGTCACAACAAAGCTCCAAGAGAATGTAAATCATTCCGTGCTCCTTGATAATTGGGACTACCAAAGCTTTAAGAGAATAAACCTTTTTTTCAATGGCAACTGGAACAGCTAGAACATTTTGGGAGCATCTCCTACATCTGCATCGAGCCTTTATTCTAGTCCATCATATATGATCCATCATGACCAAATAAATCAGTTTCTTCAGGACAGAGGTTTGGGTGTTAGTCTGCCTCCATCGTAAGAAACTCTGACGACGACATGTGGATGTATTCACATTTCACTCCGTAAATAAACCCAAAATAACTGAAACGGCCAAAAACGGAAAAGTGAATGATATAAGCATTCTTTCCTTTTATAATTCAAACAAACATTTAACTGAAAAATTAATTAATCTGTTTGGATCACACCGAACATCAACACGGATAGCAAAGTCACAAACCTGTTATAAACAGAGATTGGTCTCGGAACACTTGATGTTAAGTCTGTCCTGCGAATATACGATGGAAGTGTGCAGGTTTCAACGCCCATCTTGTGCTGAATTCCACAAAGATAAGTGTTTGCTCGTTCTTCATTTCCTTTGCCTTGAGTGTTGTTTATCATGCCTGAAGAAGACCTAAGAGGTCGAAACGGGTCGTGTTTTGTCTTGTGATTCGTTTGTCTACGTTGTCGGCGGAGTCATTATAACTATTTTTTTAATTCAACTGTAACGTTTAAGTGGTGCGTGTACCAAAATACCCCACTGCAATACTAGATACAACATCAAGACTAGAGGAGCCTCACAAGATTTTCGTACTAAAACAATTGTCCCACTTCAGGTATCACGGGCACATTCCCCTCTCTCGGCTGTCGGATCACACGCCGGTTTTCAATTAACATGTGCAGCTGGAGCCGTATCTGAACAACCTTAGTTTCTGTCTCAAGATTGGCATATGCTTTGTTCCTGTGACCAGTTGTACAACAACACAATACGCAGCCATTCTAGATAGACAACTGAAACTTTCTACAGAGAATTACTGTCTGATTTTACACTTACACTTTGATCTGACTCGTCACTGTGCAGACTCACTCTGTTTATACGATGTTTTGTTTAGTAAGAAACGAAATTGCATCATGTTGGGCCTGCACATGCTTGGACGTTTTAATAACAATGTCATAAAATTTTGGCATGATGGTATGAATAATAATTAAGATATGAAACGTTGAGTAAAAGTATGGGTACAATTGCACCCAAGGTGTATGGGAAGGGATGCAAGTTATTACATTAAAGATGATTGTGAAAAGTACTGACCAGACGAAGGGAGCAGAAGTCGTTGGCAAACAGTTGATGACTCCAGAGCTTCTGCTGCTGCTGAAAGATAATAATAATAATAATAATGTATGGATTTTATATAGCGCAATTCTTGGGATCAACTCATTGCGCTCAGCACACACTCAAACACTCGCACTAACATGTGTTCACACACACACACACACACACACACACACACACACACACACACACACACACACACACACACACACACACACACACCTACCGACACAGGCGCACTTATCAAGTTCATCGGTTCAAGCGTAAACAATACAGTTATGCATGCAGTACATAAAAAGTCAGGTCATATTAATAGACACAGCATTCAGATATTATGGTTGAAGAAGGCTTTCCTAAAGAAGTATGTTTTTAACTCTGACTTGAATTTAGATACTGTAGGCAGGTCACGTAAGCTGTCAGGAAGAGAATTCCAAAGAGTGGGCGCACTAAAGCTAAATGCTCTCTCACCGACTGTCTTTAACGAGCGCCTAGGAATTTTCAGAAGTTTTTGAGAAGATGAGCGAAGAGACCGAGAAGTTTAATAGGTGGACAGAGAAGCAGAAAGATACTGTGGGAGTGTCCCATCAAAGAAACGATAGGCAAAATCTGCGATTTTGAACTGCCATCGATATTTGATGGGAAGCCAGTGGAGTTCACGTAACAAAGGTGTAATATGCTCATTTTTACGCTTTTTGAGAACAAGCCGAGCTGCACTGTTTTGCACCCTTTGTAATCGTGCAAGCTGTTCTGAAAGAAGTCCTGCTAACACAGAGTTACAGTAGTCTAGTCGGGACATTACCATGGCGGTGATGAGTCTGATTGTTGCCTGTGTGGAGAGGTAAGACCGGATAGAAGCAATACGTCGCAATCCCAGGAAGCATGCACGACAAACATTAGATATGATCTGACATTCTAAGTCCTCAGTAAATATGTTTTGGGTGCGGTCTGCTTGGTCGTGTGTGTGTGTGTGTGTGTGTGTGTGTGTGTGTGTGTGTGTGTGTGTGTGTGTGTGTGTGTGTGTGTATGTGTATGTATGCGCGTGTTTTCCTAGAGGGAAGTCGGACCTGTTTGGTACAGAAACTGTAGTGTTTTGTGAAAGAAAAAAAATCATGAGGGAATATTTGGAAGTATCTGATAATAACAGCACTGTGGATGTTGAGTGCAAGGGAAGTAATTCTGATAAGTACGTGGATACTTCCTTGCACCCTAAACGAGGTCCAAGAACGTCTGTGCTGGAGATGCTTCACGTGACATTCTACTTCACCAGACTCCACGGCCTTCCCCCTATCAAGGCCCACCTTCAACAGAACATCCTGCACGCCGTGTGATTATGACAATGGCCTGCATGTCCAGTCACATCTCTGGGCGTGGTGGCCCTGTGTGATGTATGACAATGGCCAACATGTCCAGTCACATCTCTGGGCGTGGTGGCGCCGTATCATGTATGATGGCAACATGTGCAGTCACATCTCTGGGCGTGGTGGCGGTGTGTGATGTATTCAGAATGGCCAATATGTCCAGTCACATCTCTGGGCGTGGTGGTGATGTGGATGTTATGACAATGGCCAACATGTCCAGTCACATCTCTGGGCGTGGTGGCGCTGTGTGATGTATCAGAATGGCCACATGTCCAGTCACATCTCTGGCGTGGTGGTGATGTGTGATGTATGACAATGGCCAACATGTCCAGTCACATCTCTGGGCGTGGCAACGCCGTGTGATGTAGGATGGCCAACATGTGCAGTCACTTCTCTGGGTGTGGTGGCGCGGTGTAATGTATGATGGCCAACATGTGCAGTCACACCTCTAGGCGTGTGGCGCTGTGTGATGTATGACAATGGCCAACATGTCCAGTCACATCTCTGGGCGTGGTGGACGCTGTGTGATGTATGACAATGGCCAACATGTCCAGTCACATCTCTGGGCGTGGTGCGCTGTGTGATGTAGGACAATGGCCAACATGTCCAGTCACATCTCTTGGCGTGGTGGCGCCTGTGTGATGCAGGACAATCGCCAACAATCCAGTCACATCTCTGGGCGTGGTGGCGGTGTGTAATGTAGGACAATGGCCAACATGTCCAGTCACATCTCTGGGCGTGGTGGCGCTGTGTGATGCAGGACAATCGCCAACATGTCCAGTCACATCTCTGGGCGTGGTGGCGGTGTGTGATGTAGGACAATGGCCAACATGTCCAGTCACATCTCTGGGCGTGGTGGCGATGTGTGATGTAGGACAATGGCCAACATGTCCAGTCACATCTCTGGGCGTGGTGGCGCATGTGATGTATGACAATGGCCAACATGTCCAGTCACATCTCTGGGCGTGGTGGCGCTGTGTGATGTATTACAATGGCCAACATGTCCAGTCACATCTCTGGGCGTGGTGGCGCTGTGTGATGTATGACAATGGCCAACATGTCCAGTCACATCTCTGGGCGTGGTGGCGTGTGTGATGTAGACAATGGCCAACATGTCCAGTCACATCTCTGGGCGTGGTGGCGCTGTGTGTGATGTATGACAATGGCCAACATGTCCAGTCACATCTCTGGGCGTGGTGCGCTGTGTGAGTGTAGGACAATGGCCAACATGTCCAGTCACATCTCTGGGCGTGGTGGCGTGTGTGATGTATGACAATGGCCAACATGTCCAGTCACATCTCTGGCGTGGTGGCGCTGTGTGATGTATGATGGCCAACATGTCCAGTCACATCTCTGGGCGTGGTGGCGCTGTGTGATGTAGACAATGGCCAACATGTCCAGTCACATCTCTGGGCGTGGTGGCGTGTGATGTATGACAATGGCCAACATGTCCAGTCACATCTCTGGGCGTGGTGGCGCTGTGTGATGTATGACAATGGCCAACATGTCCAGTCACATCTCTGAGGCGTGGTGAGCGCTGGTGTGCGCTTATGTATCAATGGCCAACATGTCCAGTCACATCTCTGGGCGTGGTGGCGCTGTGTGATGTATGACAATGGCCAACATGTCCAGTCACATCTCTGGGCGTGGTGCGCTGTGTGATGAGACAATGGCCAACATGTCCAGTCACATCTCTGGGCGTGGTGGCGCCGTGTGATGTAGGACAATGGCCAACATGTCCAGTCACATCTCTGGGCGTGGTGGCGCTGTGTGATGTAGGACAATGGCCAACATGTCCAGTCACATCTCTGGCGTGGTGGCGCTGTGTGATGTATGAATGGCCAACATGTCCAGTACATCTCTGGGTGGTGGCGGTGTGATGTAGGACAATGGCCAACATGTCCAGTCACATCTCTGGGCGTGGTGGCGCTGTGTGATGTATGAATGGCCAACATGTCCAGTCACATCTCTGGGCGTGGTGGCGCGTGTGATGTATGACAATGGCCAACATCTCCAGTCACATCTCTGGGCGTGGTGGCGCTGTGTGATGTATCAGAATGGCAACATGTCCAGTCACATCTCTGGGCGTGGTGGTGATGTGTGATGTATGATGGCCAATCTGGTGGTTGTGAGACAATGGCCAACATTCCAGTCACATCTCTGGTGGTGCGCGTGTGATGTAGACATGGCCAACATGTCATCACATCTCTGGGTGGTGGCGCGTGGATGTATGATGGCCAACATGTCAGTCATCTCTGGGCGTGTGCGCTGTTATGTAGATCAATGTCCAGTCCATCTCGGCGTGGTGGCGTGTGTATGTAGATGGCCACATTCAGTCACATTCTGGGTGTGGCGCGTGTGATGAGATGGCCAACATGTCCAGTCACATCTCTGGCGTGGCGCTGTGTGATGTAGAATGCCACATGTCAGTACATTTGGGCGTGGTGGTGTGTGTGATGTAGACAATGGCCAACATGTCAGTCACATCCTGGGTAGTGCGCGTTGATGTATGATGTGGGCCAACATGTACCAGGACACATCTCTGGGCGTGGTGGCGCTGTGTGGATGTGCATGAATTGGCCAAATGGTCCAGTCCACATCTCTGGGCGTGGTGGCGCCGTGTGATGTATGATGGCCAACATGTCCAGTCACATCTCTGGCGTGTGGCGCTGTGTGATGTATGAATGGCCAACATGTCCAGTCACATCTTCTGGGCGTGGTGGCGTCGTGTGATGTAGGACAATGGCCAACATGTCAGTCACATCACTGGGCGTGGTGGCGCCGTGTGATGTATGATGGCCAACATGTCCAGTCACATCTCTGGGCGTGGTGGGGTGTGTGATGTATGACATGGCCAACATGTCAGTCACATCTCTGGGCGTGGTGGCGCTGTGTGATGTATGACAATGGCCAACATGTCCAGTCACATCTCTGGGCTGTGGTGATGTGTGATGTATGATGATCCAACATGTCCATCACATCTCTGGGCGTGGGGGTGCTGTGTGATGTAGACATGGCCAACATGTCCAGTCACATCTCTGGGCGTGGTGGCGCCGTGTGATGTATGATGGTCCAACATGTCCAGTCACATCTCTGGGCGTGGTGGCGCTGTGTGATGTATGATGGCCACATGTCCAGTCACATCTCTGGGCGTGGTGTCGCTGTGTGATGTAGGACAATGGCCAACATGTCCAGTCACATCTCTGGGCGTGGTGGCCGATGTGATGTATGATGGCCAACATGTCCAGTCACATCTCTGGGCGTGTGGCGCTGTGAGATGTATGTGGGCCAACATTCAGTCACATCTCTGGGCGTGGTGGCGCGTGTGATGTATGAGAAATGGCCAACATGTCCAGTCACATCTCTGGGCGTGGTGGCGCTGTGTGATGTATGACAATGGCCAACATTTCCAGTCACATCTCTGGGCGTGGTGGCGCTGTGTGATGTATTGAATGGCCAACATGTCCAGTCACATCTCTGGGCGTGGTGGTGATGTGTGATGTATGACAATGGCCAACATGTCAGTCACATCTCTGGGCGTGGGCGCGTGTGGATGTATGATGGCCAACATGTCCAGTCACATCTCTGGGCGTGGTGGCGCCGTGTGATGTATGATGGCCAACATGTCCAGTCACATCTCTGGGCGTGGTGGCTGTGTGATGTATGGAATGGCCAACATTCCAGTCACATCTCTGGGCGTGGTGGCGCCGTGTGATGTATGTGGCCAACATGTCCAGTCACATCTCTGGGCGTGGTGGTCCGTGTGATGTATGGTGGCCAACATGTCCAGTCACATCTCTGGGCGTGGTGGCGTCCGTTGATGTATGATGGCCAACATGTCCAGTCACATCTCTGGGCGTGGTGGCGCGTGTGTGATGTATCGATGGCCAACATGTCCAGTCACATCTCTGGGCGTGGTGGCTCCGTGTATGTATGTGGCACATGTCAGTCACATCTCTGGCGTGTGGCGCCGTATCATGTATGATGGCCAACATGTCAGTCACATCTCTGGGCGGGGTGGCGTGTGTGATGTATCAGGCAATGCCAGTAATCTCTGGCGTGTGGTGATGTGTATGTATGACAATGGCCAACATTCAGTCACACCTGGCGTGGTGCGCCGTGTGATGTTGGTGGCCAACTGTCCAGTCACATCTCGGGCGTGGTGGTGATGTGTGATGTATGACAATGGCCAACATGTCCAGTCACATCTCTGGGCGTGGTGGTGATGTGTGATGTATGACAATGGCCAACATGTCCAGTCACATCTCTGGGCGTGGTGGCGGTGTGTGATGTATCAGAATGGCCAACATGTCCAGTCACATCTCTGGGCGTGGTGGTGATGTGTGATGTATGATGGCCAACATGTTCAGTCACATCTCTGGGAGTGGTGGCGCCGTGTGATGTATGATGGCCAACATGTCCAGTCACATCTCTGGGCGTGGTGGCGCCGTGTGATGTATGAGAATTGCCAACATGTCCAGTCACATCTCTGGGCGTGGTGGCGCCGTGTGATGTATGACAATGGCCAACATGTCCAGTCACATCTCTGGGCGTGGTGGCGCCGTGTGATGTATGACAATGGCCAACATGTCCAGTCACATCTCTGGGCGTGGTGGCGCCGTGTGATGTAGGACAATGGCCAACATGTCCAGTCACATCTCTTGGCGTGGTGGCACCGTGTGATGTATGAGAATAGCCGACATGTCCAGTCACATCTCTGGGCGTGGTGCGTGGTGGCGCCGTGTGATTATGACAATGGCCAAAATCTCCAGTCACATCTCTGGGCCTGGTGGCTCCCCCTGGATCCTGTTATCATGGAGGTCCGGGCACATGGCGATTGGAAAAGTGCGTGCTGTTTTATTTATTTAAACCTAACAGTTTACCACATTGTCACTGACACTTGTTTTGCCTTTTTCTCCCTTCCAGTTGATGTTCATTAGTTGATTGTTCGCTTGCTTTGTTGTTGTTGTTGTTGTTGTTGTTGTTGTTGTTGTTGTTGTTTGTTGTTGTTGTTTTGTTGTTGTTGTTGTAATTTTTTTTTTATCGAGAGATCACATACTTTATCCAAAATGGGACTGTTGAAAAGAGAGAGATGAAGGAAGGCGGGAGATTCATGCACAGGTACAACAAATATTCCCAACCACAGAAACATCAAAAAGCGTTAAACTCACAGTGGACAGAGTCTGTGTAAACATTTGGGATTGAGCAAAACTGGCTGGCAGAAATGATAAAAAGACAGAACAAAACATTGTTAGATATTGCAACAAACAAAACATTGTTAGATAGTGCAACAATCAAAATTGGAGTCGAGAACACAAAAAAGCAGGCAGATCAGAGAAAGAAATCACGAAAGACAAAGCAAACCTTCATCCGCTCATTAAAAAAAAAAAAAAAAAGATTAACCGACATCTTAAAAGTCTGGCTGACTAAAAATGTAAAAGTTTGATGCGACCCAGAACTCCAAGAAATGGAGAATGGAACTAAGCACAAGATTTTGAAGAGGGAACTAAACCAAGTCATAATGTAAAATTAAGAATCATAATGCACAGATTCTTCTAAGGATAATAGAAAAAAATAAGGGAAAACAAGCTTTCCACATGCTGTATCACGCCGATCATACCTCAGTCCTGAAATTGAAGTGAAGTAGTCCCTTGTCACTGTCTGCTTTCCCGGAAGTCAGATACAAACTGAGACTGCACCACTTAGACCTTTCTCAAAGTGGACATTTCCCCAAACTTGTTAGGCATTTCCCCAAACTTGTTAGGCATTTCCCCTAACTTGTTAGACATTTCCCCAAACTTGTTAGGCATTTCCCCTAACTTGTTAGGCCATTTCCCCAAACTTGTTAGGCATTTCCCCTAACTTGTTAGGCATTTCCCCTAACTTGTTAGGCATTTCCCTAAACTTGTCAGGCGTTTCCCTAAACTTGTTAGGCATTTCCCCTAACTTGTTAGGCATTTCCCCTAACTTGTTAGGCATTTCCCTAAACTTGTCAGGCGTTTCCCCAAACTGTTTTATGCAGCATTTCCCTACTTGTTAGGCATTTCCCCTAACTTGTTAGGCATTTCCCTAAACTTGTCAGGCGTTTCCCCAAACTTGTTAGGCATTTCCCCAAACTTGTCAGGCATTTCCCCTAACTTGTTAGGCATTTCCCACTAACTTTAGATTCAGGCATTTCCCCTAACTTGTGTAGGCATTTCCCCAAACTTGTTAGGCATTTTCCCTAAACTTGTTAGGCATTTCCCCTAACTTGTCAGGCATTTCCCCAACTTGTTAGGCATTTCCCCAAACTTGTTAGGCATTTCCCCTAACTTGTTAGGCATTTCCCCTAACTTGTTAGGCATTTCCCCAAACTTGTTAGGCATTTCCCCAAACTTGTTAGGCATTTCCCCAAACTTGAAACTGTTGCAAGACTGAAGAGGGAAATGTTTTTGAAAAGCATGTCTAATGACTACCGGAGCCAGTACATAATTTTAAGCAAAAAATGCAGAAGGGTAACAGTTGGCGACGGGCTTAATGAATGTGTTGAGTGTCATTAACGGGAGCTGCGGCAGACCAATTTTGCATTGCAACAGCCAACTCAAACACTTTCTGCATGTTTTCAGTGGAAACACAACACTGCACGCTAATGTATAAGATGTCTGAATGTACAATACACATAACAGTGCATAAGGTCGCTTCATGAGCTCTGTTATATGCACAGACAACATCACCACCATCACCAGAGAGCCGGAGGGAAAACATGTCCATTTGTCAAGGAAAAAAAGGAAAACGAAGACAAGCTCACAATTTTGAAGTGACCTGTAATTCATGGGAAATTACTCTGGGAGTCGTAGCTCAGTTGAGGCCATACTGAGTGATGGATATTGCGTGAAGATTTTCTTCCACACTCTTTCAAAAATTTAAAGGGTATTCCCACTGACTGGGGCTTCGTTTATGCAAGAAAAAAGAATAAGGACTTCTTCGGACGGGTAAGTATCAGAAAAAATGGAGTACACTCAATAAAAAGACCAAAAACTTTTTTTTTCTTTTTTTTTTAGAAAACAAGTCTGTGAAGGGTGAGAGCGAGTCCTTTTGGAGGTAACTGTAGAACAGTGCATACATAATGAAAAATGTTACTGAAAAAAAAAAACTTCCGAAGAGTAGTCTCTTAAAGGTAAATTTAGTGCAGCGCAACTGTAAGCACAACTGAACCTTTTCATGATCATTGATGACGAGTATGAGGAGTTAGAGTCGGATTTGTTGTTGAAATTGGGACAATGGTCAGCCCATTAGTGTCAAAAATGAACGCAATAAAGTAAGATGCACACACAATTTTTCCTCCACCAAACTGCCACTCTGGAGATATGCATTCACAATGCAGTTTATTTCACAGTTGTCTGTCATATTTCACAACACAGGTATGTGTAAACAGCTCTTCCTATACTGATATGTGGCCTTGGAGGACAGGTGTTAACTCTGATAGGACTCTGTAAACGGAGTACTTCCAAACATAAAGCTGTTTTCTTCTACAGGATTCTGGTTATGTATATAGAGGTTTCCCTGGTAAACGGTATTTGTTGCTGACCACTTACATGAAAAAAATTGCGACAATCAAAAGCAGTCTGCCTGCTTATGCTTTTAGAAC
>CM065717.1:97487050-97507050 GCA_033310375.1 Conus canariensis
TTTCTATATCACTTTTCAACTTTCATACTCCCTTTTTATTCTTGTTTCCTCTTTACCATTTTGACAGCACCACTTTCCAATGTCACCATTGTATCACTTCTTAATTTCAGCAGTCCTACCACTTTTCATTTTCACAAATGCATCACGTGAGCAAAGCTTTTCTTCCACTTTTCAATGTCACCATTGTATTACATTCTCATTTCAACACTTATTCCAATTTTCATTTTCAGAAATGCATCTTTTAAGCAAAGGTTTTGTTTTAGGTTTGCTGTGAGAGAGAGAGAGAGAGAGAGAGAGAGAGAGAGAGAGAGAGAGAGAGAGAGAGAGAGAGAGAGAGAGAACAAGTGCAACGTAGAGAATAGATTTAAGATAATACGTCAAATAGATTTGAAGACATATTTCATGATATGTCTTTCAGCAATGATCAAAGGTCAAAATGGTCATAGTGCACCTGGGCTTGGCATCTGTCAAAATCACATTTCATCACTGTATTTGAAACAAACATGAAAAACATTAGCACCATTTCAAAATCTATCGTGATTGTCATTTACCACCAATTTCTCGTTCACTGAAAGTTACAATTCAAATTAATTGTCAGATGTAAAAAATATCTTCAGACTCAATACCGACAGATCCTGATATAATCTCACACTTACATAGATCCATGACAGTTCTGACACTATCAGAGATCCTGAGTGTCACACTGTGCATAAATGCATGCCTGCACTCAACCCAGCATTCACTCCATGCACACGCAATCTCTCCAAACAACCAGAAGGCGCACTACAATAACTCTTCTTCTCCCCCTCCTCTCCGGGGAATAATTTACTAAACAATAATCAACTCTTCAAACTTTTCAATCTTATGTTCCTCCACTCCAGTGAAGGTACAAACATTCCACAGATCCACTAGCTGGGACCAAATTTCATCTCATTTTATATACTATTTTACAAATTCTTCTTTCAACGGTCTCTCCTCCTCACTGGAGAAACCACGTATACATTTTCAAGAAGAATCAAAAAGATGGCTTAAAATATAAGAATTTCATCCGAGTCCTGATTCAAGGGGGAACAATTAGTCTTTGTGGGTCAACATGACAGATTCTTTAAAGTCTCTCACGACTCCGGCCGTCGTCGACCTCTTCGTACTTAGGTGCTGCCACAGCACTGATGTCACACAACTGCCACAGTTGTCTGTACCACTACCGGTACTGCCACAGCACCGGGAAGGGCTGGTAATGGTGAGTTGCAGGTGGAACTCGTTCTTCAAACAACCTGTCCGGTCAGTGTCCCCAAGCCATCTCCTTCCTATACTTTCTTTTTTCCTCCTGCGCTCACATTCAGTGAGTACTCGTCTAACTCTACGCATTACCAGCCCATGGTTGCTGACCAATGGACAACGTCCGTCCATTCACTGAACTGTTTTAATAGCCACCAGCGACACCGATCACACTGGTCAGGCCATTCAAACTTTCTTTTCTTTTACCTTTCCTCTTCCCTACCTAGGGAAATGCTTTATAGCAAATACGGGCGTATGCGACGGAACGTCACATGTCGCCATGTGAGGCTACATCACATGACACTGAGGACTGCAACAGGATCCATGGGTGGGTGTGTCGAGGGGGTAGGAAGCGAAACCAACCTTAAAAGTTGTGCCTTGGACTATTGGGAAAACAAATCAAAAGGTTAATCGTCTTCCTCACATTCATAGCGTGTTTCCTGACAACCACCCCTCTGTAGTGAGGACATGAGCCACTGGTGCCCTAAACACCTGCTGCAACAGCCTCAGTGACCTGCATAAGACCAGGTCTTCTGGTATCCACTGCTGCCCTAAACACCTGCTGCAACAGCCTCAGTGACCTGCATAAGACCAGGCCTTCTGGTATCCACTGCTGCCCTAAACACCTACTGCAACAGCCTCAGTGACCTGCATAAGACCAGGTCTCCTGGTATCCACTGCTGCCCTAAACACCTGCTGCAACAGCCTCAGTGACCTGCATAAGACCAGGTCTTCTGGTATCCACTGCTGCCCTAAACACCTACTGCAACAGCCTCAGTGACCTGCATAAGACCTGGTCTTCTGGTATCCACTGGTGCCTTCAACACCTGCTGCAACAGCCTAAGTGACCTGCATAAGACCAGATCTTCTGGTATCCACTGCTAGCAATCTCATCATGTGTAAGAAAAATAAACGTCTAGATTCAAGTTCACACCAAGGAAACCCTGAGATTTACTTATCTATTCTTGGCCCACAAAGGGAAAGTAACAAGAATAAAGAATTCTTGTACACCATACCAGTACCATTATCAGGAGGTAAGCTCTTGGTTAAAACAAAGGCACTGAGATGAAAAAACAAACAAAAAAAAACTGTATTTCATCCCATGCTCAGCATGTGGTTTCATGGAATGTATCACTGTGTCATGCCGAGTCCATGGCTGCATGGCACAACTCTTACACAAAGTGACAGAGGTCAAAACCAAAACCCTGAGACAGGAAACAAACTCACAACAAACACCCGTGCCCAGGTGACATGGAGCCAATGCTCACAGTTTTCTTCAGAATGAAACACGTTCATCCACACATCACAAAACCCTGAGACAGGAAACTAGCTAACAACAAAGGTCCCTGCCCAGGTGGCATGGAGCCAATGCTCACAGTTCTCTTCAGAATGAAACACGTTCACCCACACATCACACTTTGGTCGTCAATGCAGCACTGTCTTCAAACAGTCCTCTCAAAAACATTATAAAAAAAAACCAATACTCATCCACAAAAACGATCTTCAGTGGTGATATGTCAAGCACTTTCAGAGTCTTCTCAAGAACATAAAAAACCATAGTCCACAAGCCCCGTCTTCAGCAGGCAATGTGGCGGACATTTTCAAAGAGTCCCCGGCGGAAGAAGAGATGGAACTGCGCCAAGACCTGCCTGGTGAGGTAGGGGTGGTTGTCAGGGTGGAGGGGGCAGTGCTTCTCCTTCTGACACAGCTTGACCAGGCTGTGCAGGTAACACTGTAACACACAGCCCCAGCTCTTCTGATACTGTTGACACAGACACTGAACAGTAACACTGTAACACACAGCCCCAGCTCTTGTGACACTGTTGACATAGAACCTGAACAGTAACACTGTAACACACAGCCCCTGCTCTTCTGATACTGTTGACATACAAACTGAACAGCAACACTGTAACACAGCCCCAGCTCTTGTGACACTGTTGACATAGTAACTGAACAGTAACACTGTAACACAGCCCCAGCTCTTCTGACACTGTTGACATAGTAACTGAACAGTAACACTGTAACACACAGCCCCAGCTCTTGTAACACTGTTGACATAGACACTGAACAGTAACACTGTAACACACAGCCCCAGCTCTTCTGACACTGTTGACATACAAACTGAACAGTAACACTGTAACACACAGCCCCAGCTCTTGTAACACTGCTGACATAGTAACTGAACAGTAACACTGTAACACACAGCCCCAGCTCTTCTCACACTGTTGACATACAAACTGAACAGTACACTGTAACACACAGCCCCAGCTCTTGTGACACTCTTGACATAGTAACTGAACAGTAACACTGTAACACACAGCCCCAGCTCTTGTGACACTGTTGCCATAGAAACTGAACAGTAACACTGTAACACACAGCCCCAGCTCTTGTGACACGATTGACATACAAACTGAACAGTAACACTATAACACACAGCCCCAGCCCTTGTGACACTGTTGACATAGAAACTGAACAGTAACACTGTAACACACAGCCCCAGCTCTTGTAACACTGTTGACATAGAAACTGAACAGTAACACTGTAACACACAGCCCCAGCTCTTGTGACACTGTTGACATACAAACTGAACAGTAACACTAACACAGCCCCAGCTCTTCTCACACTGTTGACATAGAAACTGACCAGTAACACCGTAACACACAGCCCCAGCTCTTGTAACACTGTTGACATAGAAACTGAACAGTAACACTGTAACACACAGCCCCAGCTCTTGTGACACTGTTGCCATAGAAACTGAACAATAACACTGTAACGCACAGCCCCAGCTCTTGTGACACTCTTGACATAGAAACTGAACAGTAACACTGTAACACACAGCCCCAGCTCTTGTGACACTCTTGACATAGGTATTGAACAGTAACACTGTAACACACAGCCCCAGCTCTTGTGACACTGTTGACATAGAAACTGAACAGTTACACTGTAACACACAGCCCCAGCTCTTGTGACACTGTTGACATATGTATTGAACAGTAACACTGTAACACACAGCCGCAGCTCTTGTGACACGATTGACATAGAAACTGAACAGTAACACTGTATTACACAGCCCCAGCTCTTGCGACACTGTTGACATAGGTATTGAACAGTAACACTGTAACACACAGCCCCAGCTCTTGTGACACGATTGACATAGACACTGAACAGTAACACTGTAACACACAGCCCCCGCTCTTGTGACACTGTTGACATTGAAACTGAACAGTAACACTGTAATACACACCTATTATGACAATGTCCATATGACATTTTAACAGTAACACTGTAACACACAGTTTTCATGACAATGTCGACTTGGCAAATGAACAGTAACACTGTTACACACAGTTGTCATGACAATGTCAACATGGCAAATGAACAATAACACTGTAACACACAGTTCTCATGACAATAGCCACAAGGTAAATTAAAATGACAAAGTTGCGTGGTAACTAAACAGCAACAGCACTGTAACACACAGATGTTATTGCAATGTTGACATAGCAACCAACTAGTAATGGCACTGTAACACACAGATGTTATTGCAATGTTGGCATAGCAACCAACTAGTAATGGCACTGTAACACACAGATGTTATTACAATGTCGACATGGTGACTAAACAGTAACGGCACTGTAACACACAGATATTACAACTTTGACATGGTAACCAAACAGTAACAGCACTGTGACACACAGATATTATTACAATGTTGACATGGCAACCAAACAGTAACGGCACTGTAACACACAGATGTTATTACAATGTTGACATGGTAACTAAACAGTAAGAGCACTGTAACACACAGATGTTATTACAATGTTGACATGGTAACTAAACAGTAACGGCACTGTAACACACAGATGTTATTACAATGTTGACATGGTAACTAAACAGTAAGAGCACTGTAACACACGGTGCTTATTACAATGAAGACATGCTGTCTGAATGGTAATGCAGACAGAAACAGTTTTCTTTAAATTGTTGACATTGATGGAAACCATGAATCAAGGGTCTCTTATCAGTGAAGTTAACAATCACTGCAACATTTTAAACCCAATATGCAGTTGATCGACAGGTGTTAAAGAGCCGAAGTTTCAAAGCCGAAGAGCCGAAGAGCCAAACAAACTTTGATTTTGAGATGAAAACTGCTGTGTCTAATTATCTGCATTAGAACCGTTTCCCTGCACTTTTTGCCTTCTGAAGTGTGTCTGCTTAAAACTGTGGTGAACATGTGACATGCAGAACCTCCTACGCCCAGATCGCACAAAGAAGTCCTGCCCAGATTGCACAAAGAGTACCGCCCAGATTGCACAAAGAAGTACCCCCAGGTCACAAAAAGAAGTATCCCCCAGCTCGCACAAGAAAGTGCCCCCCAGATCACGCAAAGAAGTACCGCCCAGATCGCACAAAAAACCCGTCCAGATTGCACAAAGAAGTACTGCCCAGATCACACAAAGAAGTACTCCCCAGATCACACAAAGAAGTACCCGCCCAGATCACATAAAGAAGTACTGCCCAGATCGCACAAAGAAGTACTGCCCAGATCACACAAAGAAGCACTGCCCAGATCACACAAAGAAGTACTGCCCAGATCGCACGAAGAAGTACCCCCAGATTGCCCAAAGAGGTACCCCCCCCCCCCCCCCCCATATAGCACAAAGAAGGACCCCCAGATTGCCCAAAGAAGTACGCCCCCAGATGGTACAAAGAAGGACCCCCAGATTGCCCAAAGAAGTACCCCCCAGATGACCCAAAGAGGTACCCCCCAAGGTTGCCCGAAGAAGTACGCCCCTAGAGGCACAAAGGACCACCAGATTGCCCAAAGAAGTACCCCCCAGATGGCAGCTAGAATTCCCACACTGTCTGCAGTCTGAGGAGTATTTTAACCTGCATTTTGTCGTCTGTTGTCTGTGAAATCTGAAGAACACATACTTGTCAAAAATTCACTTGTCAGTTTGCTATTTTGTACTAAAAAAGTTTTCACTTGTCCATTTGCTTTTGTGCACTAAGTTATTTTGCATCTTGAGTGTTTATTGGAATGCAGTTGTGTACACATACTTTCATTTAAAACGAACAAATAAGCAAAAAACATCTACACAGAACAAGCATTCAGGTGCACACACTGACTGACTGACTGAAACCATTTACTGTCAGATTAACATAGTGTTGTACTGACAGATGCACACACATGGGCACAAACACGTGTGTGTGTGTGTGTGTGTGTGTGTGTGTGTGTGTGTGTGTGTGTGTGTGTGTGTGTGTGTGTGTGTGTGTGTATGAAGGTGCACACACATGGGCACAAACACACACGCACACGCGCGCGCGCGCACACACACACACACACACACACACACACACAGAGAGAGAGAGAGAGAGAGAGAGAGAGAGAGAGAGAGAGAGAGAGAGAGAGAGAGAGTCAGTGACAATTCTCTTCACCTCCAGCATAACCCGTCTCTCAGCAGCAACTTTCTCAACTTTCTCATAGTTAATATGTATGGCACTCCAAAGAAGTCTCACTTGGAATGACATTTGGCACATGGCCCCTCTCAGGATCAGCTTCATTCTCAGATCTGCATATGACCTTCTGCCCTCAAATGCAAACCTGGTGAAGTGGGGGAAAACAGACGATCCTGCATGCCCCCTCTGCCATGAAAAACAAACAGTGGAGCATGTTCTAAGCTCATGTAAAGTAGCCCTGGCTCAAGGAAGGTACATATGGAGGCACAACCAAGTGCTCAAAGAGATTGTACAAGTAGTCTGGGCTAGTACCAACACCACAAAAGGGAAAATCAGGACTCCAAAAGCACCCGCAACATTCTTCACGGCAGGAGGCAGCAAATCATGGCCAAGAACAACAGTGCCACTCGAAACATGCAGGCAGAGTCTGCTGGACAGGGCAGATGACTGGGAGTGCACTGCAGACCTCCCAGAATGGAAGAGTCACCCAGAGATCATCAGCAAGAGTGGCATGAGACCAGACATAGTAGTCCACTCTCAGTCAACCAAGCAGCTGATCATGATCGAGGTCACGGTGCCATATGAGAACAGAATGGAGGCAGCTCAAATCTACAAGACTGAAAAGTATGCTGATCTGGCAAACAGCCTTAGGAGAGAAGGCTATCAGGTCAAAGTCCTCACTGCAGAAATTGGAGCTAGGGGGTTTGTAGGAACGTCTGCATACAGCCTCATGAAACAGCTCTCAGTTGCAGGGAAGGAAAAAAAACCCAGAGCCCTGAAAGCAATGGCAGAAGCGGCAGAGAGGTGTTCAAGCTGGATCTGGTCAAGGAGGAACAAAAGTGAACTTCATAAGGCTTAATTTCCCTACAAATATCAGGTGTCCCTGTGGCTCAGTGGTTAAAGCACGAGTCATTAAGTGGAAAATGAGCATGTCCAGAGGGTCATGGGTTCGAATCCCAGCCATGGCTCGTCCCAAGATGGGAAAAAAAGGGGCAGCAGAGGGACATCCGGAGTCATGAACCGGGTGTGGCCCAGCCCCCCTAGAGTGTCAGGAGATAAGGGCCGAAACACTTGCTTGAAGGGGGCTTCTCTTCTGAGGACTCTCTGCTGCCACGCTCTCCACGAGTTTCTTTCTACTATGGGGAAAAATCTCTCTCTCTCTCTCTCTCTCTCTCTCTCTCTCTCTGTCTGTCACACACACACACACACACACACACACATACACACACACACACACACACACACACACACTTTTCGATGTACAAATAAGAATAACATTTATGTAGCTTTATTTATCGAAAATTCCAAGGTCCAGCTCGATTTAAAGTCATAGAGAAGATACATATGTTTCATGACCTTGGGGTTGGGGTTTGGGGTGGATTCGTGGAAAACCTCCGGTACACCATGGTGTCTACAGAGACGGGCAGATTTTCGCCATAAACTTGTCACTTTTTTCTGTGCGGTGAGCAACGATTTCTTTCTTTCTTGTTATTTCCTGAGAGAGAGAGAGAGAGAGAGAGAGAGAGAGAGAGAGAGAGAGAGAGAGAGACTTCAGATGGTTTATTGTTCAGACGTTGTGTCCATACAATCGAGTGAGTTATTATGAATAACATTGTGGAGCTTTTCTGTGACGTCGTTACACACATAATACTTCAGAACTCTCTCTCTCTCTCTCTCTCTCTCTCTCTCTCTCTCTCTCTCAAGTAAACAGGAATGGAACACGTGAGTGCGCAAGCGCTCATACAAAAAAAAACTCACGCGAGCAAGCACACACGTACACAATAAAAAAATTTACGCAGGTTAACGGGAGATGACGCATGAAAGAATAGTAGGCCAGCAGCCCGTAAGCAATACGTGACAACAAATCAAACAATGAATTTATCCACAGTCGCACGTGAAAAGACGGTGATCCAACATGTTACTGCGAAGTTTGAAGGCATAAAAAATAAACTTGGCCAGATTCACTGTTGATGTTGGAATAGTGGTATTGAGAATGGATAATTTCTGCGTTCTGTAGAACAACAAATTGAAACCTGACAGATATTTCTTACGTAGGTCGTCATAAATCGGGCAGAAGAACAAAAAATGGGTTTCATCTTCTTGAGAGGCTAGACAAAAAGGACAGTGTAACACGTCGATATCTTCTGATTTGTATCTATATGCGTTACACTTCAGATCTGTTATTCCCAAACGAAATTTAGTGAACATGTTTCTAACGTAATGTGAATTAATAACATCGAAATATTGTTCACGCTCCAATAAGCTTTTGAAACTACAGTAAAGTTCGTATCGGTTGCTGTCAGAGAGTTTTGACGACCAATTTTGTTTAGCACAATAAATCAATCGTTGTTTAAATTCCTTCAGGAAACTTTCTGTTTCCGACACCCTGTGAACACCATACATGTCCAAAACCATTTACACACAACATTCTTCTGACTAGTGGCCCACGTTTCCTTTCCTTTATCGTCCATTTCTTTAAGCATTTGGTAAGCCATGTTAGAAAATCTGTTTTCAGGTAATGCACAAAGTCTAAGCCAATAAGAAATACACCGTACTGAAGCTTGAACAAAGAGAGGAAATCGACCAAGTTCACCATACACCATTAGATTTGGTGTACGGAGAGCTACATTCAGCAACCGTTTACATGCAAATAAATGTACTTTTTCTATCTCTTCTATTTCATCAGTACCCCAAATTTCTGACGCATACAACAGTATTGGTACAATCTGGGCATCAAAGAGCTGAAAGAATATTTTTGGGTCAGTACAACTGATTCTCCACATGGTTCTAAATATGTCTACAACACATTCTTTGCTTTTGTAATCATGTCTTCAACAGACAATTTACGGCTCAGGCGAGTAGTAAAGTTGAGGCCGAGGTATTTGTAAACGTTTACTACTTCAAATCTTGGGTTCCATAATTTCATTTTTCATGTTTTGATAAGTAGCCCCCATTTCTGAACACCATTATTTTTGTTTTACTGAGGTTCACTTTCAGACCGAGTTCTGCCGATATTACAAATAAGTTGTTTAGCTGAGTTTGAAGACCACAGGGCTGGATGAAAACAAAGCAATATCATCAGCAAACATTAGCAAAAATAACTCAGTAGTGTCAGGTCTAAGCTGGAAGCCATGTTTACCGTTATTGATTATATAAGCAGCTAATTCGTTAATAATAAAAGAAAATAGTGTTGGAGAAGCCAAACAGCCCTGCTTAAGTCCTTGGAGGCATTCAAAATAGTCGGTTAAACCAGATCATCTCTTACGCAAAATTTCACAGAGTTGTACATTGCTTGGAGCGCTGAAAGCATTTTACCACCGATTCCGATCTTTAGTAAAATATTCCACAGTACGCGTCTCTTGACCGTGTCGAACGCTTTCTGGAAGTCGACAAAGGCTACATAAATCTTTCTGTTCAGAGCAAGATATTTCTGAACTAAGGCATTTAATGTGAAAATATGATCGATTGTTGAATAATCTTTGCGGAAACCAGCCTGTGTTTCAGATATAATATTGTATGTATTCGACCATTCTGACAACCTCTTATTCAATATATAAGTATACAGTTTGCTGAGGCAAGACAAAAGAGCAATACCACGATAATTATCGGGATTGTTAATGTCTCCTTTTTTATGGAGTGGAAATATGATAGCTTTAGACCATTCACTGGGATACGTACCCTTGGAAAACAATGCATTAAAATACTTTGTCAAAAAAGGGACAATCGCATCCTGTGAGACTTTCAAAACTTCATTTATTAACCCATCAGGTCCGGCTGCTTTTCCTGATTTTGAATGTTTTATAACTTCTTTTACCTCTAATTCTGATATATCAATATTTAGGCAATCAAACAAGTTGTCATCTATGTTACCCTCTGGCTCAAAAATATCGTGAACGTGTTGTTCAGCATTGTCATTTAAGAGATTAGAAAAGTGACGAAACCAGCCTTCTTTTGGTATGTTATTTTTTAGTCTGGTTTTACGTTTTCATTTCTTTATTTCTTTCCAGAATGCCTGCGAATTATGTCGATTGTTGACAAGTCTATCTACAGCTTCCTTATTGAATTCTTTTTCCTTAGTTCTAAGAGTAGTTTTATACTTTTTCCTTTCCTGTACGTATGATGATCTGTGTTCTAGTTTCTTGTTTCTATTAAAGATTCTTAACGCTTTTCTTGCGTTCTTCTTTAACAGGCGACAATCTTTGTCGAACCAAGGCTTACTTTGTTTAGAAGTGGGGACAACACCTTTAGGGTTATTGGGACAAAACCGCTTAGTCATACACATTGCTGAATTTTTAATAGCACACGTAAAAGTGTCCAAAGCATCATCGATTGATCGTTCAATCTGAGCAGTGGCTTCTGCTATATGGTCAGAAAACGCAGGAGAAAAACAGGATTCATTGAGTCTATGTACTTCATCAGGGTTCCATATTATCATATCAACAGAACAAAGAGAGCTGTCACATAAGATATCTGCATCATTTTCTGTAAGCAAACGATTTACTGAAAGCACAAGGGGCATATGTACTGATTCCACTCTCTCTTCTACAACAAAATTTGTACATAAAGAAGCAAAGTCCGGAGAAGCAATAAAGTAATCATTTACACTTGCGCCACTAGGAGAAACAAACGTAAATTGCTTTGATGCATCAGGGTAACAGAAGCCGTTTAAAATCAAAAGTTCATAGCAGGCACACAGATCTAGAAGATGTCTACCAAAGACATTAAGAACCAAGTCTTCTGTCTGACGGTTATCAACAAATAATGCAGTGTTGTCATTCAACGTGTTTTCCAGCTCAGACTGGAATACATCAGAATTGGGTTGAAGGTTAGCTGTTCTGCTGTTAAAATCTCCGCACAGTAGAAAAAGGGCATCACCAAATTGTTCAAGAACATCTGCAAGGCACTGTTCTATTTCAAACAAGTGACATTTATGTTGCACATAGTTATAGAACGGAGAATCGATGGGGGGTACGTAGCAAGCTACAAGAAAAACGTCACTGACAGTTCCAAGGAGTGATTTATCTAATTTTAGAACAAGAACGTGGTCGTATGAAACAACAACACGCGATACAAATTTTTCATATTCTTTACGTATCAAAGTGATAATAGCACCACTGCTCCTACCTCGACGAGAAAGTTTCACAGCAGGAGAGGAAAACCATGAAAAAGCTGACCAGCAATCTGGAGGAGAAAACGAACTGTTGAGAAAAGTTTCAAATAAACACACAAAGTCAAACTTATTAACGTAATTTAAGAAATCCGGGTCGGAAAATTTGTTCCAAAAGCCGTCAATGTTCCAGGACAAGAAAGAAAGTGAAGGGCTTACAGTATGTTGGACTGTGTTCAAACCCTGGGCTTGGCCGACACATCATGCCTGGTTCGGTTTTGCTGAAGCTGCGTCGTTGGGGGAGCTGGGTGGGCGCCTTCGTTTTGGGGTCGGGGTGACGCGTGTTGGTGGCTCGAGGACGGCCCACTAGTGGTCGCACTGTTGCACAGAGAGAGAGAGAGAGAGAGAGAGAGAGAGAGAGAGAGAGAGAGACAGAGAGACAGAGAGAGAGAGAGAGAGGATACTTTTAAACTGTGAAGGTAACAGGTAAACACCTTGTACGAAAAGAAATGCCTGACAGAAAGCCCAACAAACGACAGTGTTGATAATACACAAGCAGTCACCTAAAGCTCTTCTGACACTGTTGACATAGAAACTGAACAGTAACACTGTATCACACAGCCCCAGCTCTTGTGACACTGTTGACATAGGTATGAACAGTAACACTGTAACACACAGCCCAGCTCTTGTGACACTGTTGACATAGACACTGAACAGTAACACTGTAACACACAGCCCCCGCTCTTGTGACACTGTTGACATTGAAACTGAACAGTAACACTGTAATACACACCTATTATGACAATGTCCATATGACATTTTAACAGTAACACTGTAACACACAGTTTTCATGACAATGTCGACTTGGCAAATGAACAGTAACACTGTTACACACAGTTGTCATGACAATGTCGACATGGCAAATGAACAATAACACTGTAACACACAGTTCTCATGACAATAGCCACAAGGTAAATTAAAATGACAAAGTTGGCATGGTAACTAAACAGCAACAGCACTGTAACACACAGATGTTATTGCAATGTTGACATAGCAACCAAATAGTAATGGCACTGTAACACACAGATGTTATTGCAATGTTGGCATAGCAACCAAATGGTAATGGCACTGTAACACACAAATGTTATTACAATGTCGACATGGTGACTAAACAGTAACAGCACTGTAACACACAAATGTTATTACAATGTCGACATGGTGACTAAACAGTAACAGCACTGTAACACACAAATGTTATTACAATGTCGACATGGTGACTAAACAGTAACAGCACTGTAACACACAGATATTACAACTTTGACATGGTAACCAAACAGTAACAGCACTGTGACACACAGATATTATTACAATGTTGACATGGCAACCAAACAGTAACGGCACTGTAACACACAGATGTTATTACAATGTTGACATGGTAACTAAACAGTAAGAGCACTGTAACACACAGATGTTATTACAATGTTGACATGGTAACTAAACAGTAACGGCACTGTAACACACAGCTGTTATTACAATGTTGACATGGTAACTAAACAGTAAGAGCACTGTAACACACGGTGCTTATTACAATGAAGACATGCTGTCTGAATGGTAATGCAGACAGAAACAGTTTTCTTCAAATTGTTGACATTGATGGAAACCATGAATCAAGGGTCTCTTATCAGTGAAGTTAACAATCACTGCAACATTTTAAACCCAATATGCAGTTGATCGACAGGTGTTAAAGAGCCGAAGTTTCAAAGCCGAAGAGCCGAAGAGCCAAACAAACTTTGATTTTGAGATGAAAACTGCTGTGTCTAATTATCTGCATTAGAACCGTTTCCCTGCACTTTTTGCCTTCTGAAGTGTGTCTGCTTAAAACTGTGGTGAACATGTGACATGCAGAACCTCCTACGCCCAGATCGCACAAAGAAGTCCTGCCCAGATTGCACAAAGAAGTACCGCCCAGATTGCACAAAGAAGTACCCCCAGGTCACAAAAAGAAGTATCCCCCAGCTCGCACAAGAAAGTGCCCCCCAGATCACGCAAAGAAGTACCGCCCAGATCGCACAAAAAAAACCCTCCAGATTGCACAAAGAAGTACTGCCCAGATCACACAAAGAAGTACTCCCCAGATCACACAAAGAAGTACCCGCCCAGATCACATAAAGAAGTACTGCCCAGATCGCACAAAGAAGTACTGCCCAGATCACACAAAGAAGCACTGCCCAGATCACACAAAGAAGTACTGCCCAGATCGCACGAAGAAGTACCCCCAGATTGCCCAAAGAGGTACCCCCCCCCCCCCATATAGCACAAAGAAGGACCCCCAGATTGCCCAAAGAAGTACGCCCCCAGATGGTACAAAGAAGGACCCCCAGATTGCCCAAAGAAGTACCCCCCAGATGACCCAAAGAGGTACCCCCCAAGGTTGCCCGAAGAAGTACGCCCCCAGATGGCACAAAGGACCACCAGATTGCCCAAAGAAGTACCCCCCAGATGGCAGCTAGAATTCCCACACTGTCTGCAGTCTGAGGAGTATTTTAACCTGCATTTTGTCGTCTGTTGTCTGTGAAATCTGAAGAACACATACTTGTCAAAAATTCACTTGTCAGTTTGCTATTTTGTACTAAAAAAGTTTTCACTTGTCCATTTGCTTTTGTGCACTAAGTTATTTTGCATCTTGAGTGTTTATTGGAATGCAGTTGTGTACACATACTTTCATTTAAAACGAACAAATAAGCAAAAAACATCTACACAGAACAAGCATTCAGGTGCACACACTGACTGACTGACTGAAACCATTTACTGTCAGATTAACATAGTGTTGTACTGACAGATGCACACACATGGGCACAAACACGTGTGTGTGTGTGTGTGTGTGTGTGTGTGTGTGTGTGTGTGTGTGTGTGTGTGTGTGTGTGTGTGTGTGTATGAAGGTGCACACACATGGGCACAAACACACACGCACACGCGCGCGCGCGCGCACACACACACACACACACACACACACACACACACACACACACACACACACACACACACACACACAGAGAGAGAGTCAGTGACAATTCTCTTCACCTCCAGCATAACCCGTCTCTCAGCAGCAACTTTCTCAACTTTCTCATAGTTAATATGTATGGCACTCCAAAGAAGTCTCACTTGGAATGACATTTGGCACATGGCCCCTCTCAGGATCAGCTTCATTCTCAGATCTGCATATGACCTTCTGCCCTCAAATGCAAACCTGGTGAAGTGGGGGAAAACAGACGATCCTGCATGCCCCCTCTGCCATGAAAAACAAACAGTGGAGCATGTTCTAAGCTCATGTAAAGTAGCCCTGGCTCAAGGAAGGTACATATGGAGGCACAACCAAGTGCTCAAAGAGATTGTACAAGTAGTCTGGGCTAGTACCAACACCACAAAAGGGAAAATCAGGACTCCAAAAGCACCCGCAACATTCTTCACGGCAGGAGGCAGCAAATCATGGCCAAGAACAACAGTGCCACTCGAAACATGCAGGCAGAGTCTGCTGGACAGGGCAGATGACTGGGAGTGCACTGCAGACCTCCCAGAATGGAAGAGTCACCCAGAGATCATCAGCAAGAGTGGCATGAGACCAGACATAGTAGTCCACTCTCAGTCAACCAAGCAGCTGATCATGATCGAGGTCACGGTGCCATATGAGAACAGAATGGAGGCAGCTCAAATCTACAAGACTGAAAAGTATGCTGATCTGGCAAACAGCCTTAGGAGAGAAGGCTATCAGGTCAAAGTCCTCACTGCAGAAATTGGAGCTAGGGGTTTGTAGGAACGTCTGCATACAGCCTCATGAAACAGCTCTCAGTTGCAGGGAAGGAAAAAAAACCAGAGCCCTGAAAGCAATGGCAGAAGCGGCAGAGAGGTGTTCAAGCTGGATCTGGTCAAGGAGGAACAAAAGTGAACTTCATAAGGCTTAATTTCCCTACAAATATCAGGTGTCCCTGTGGCTCAGTGGTTAAAGCACGAGTCATTAAGTGGAAAATGAGCATGTCCAGAGGGTCATGGGTTCGAATCCCAGCCATGGCTCGTCCCAAGATGGGAAAAAAAAAGGGGCAGCAGAGGGACATCCGGAGTCATGAACCGGGTGTGGCCCAGCCCCCCTAGAGTGTCAGGAGATAAGGGCCGAAACACTTGCTTGAAGGGGGCTTCTCTTCTGAGGACTCTCTGCTGCCACGCTCTCCACGAGTTTCTTTCTACTATGGGGAAAAATCTCTCTCTCTCTCTCTCTCTCTCTCTCTCTCTCTGTCTGTCACACACACACACACACACACACACACACATACACACACACACACACACACACACACACACACACACTTTTCGATGTACAAATAAGAATAACATTTATGTAGCTTTATTTATCGAAAATTCCAAGGTCCAGCTCGATTTAAAGTCATAGAGAAGATACATGTTTCATGACCTTGGGGTTGGGGTTTGGGGTGGATTCGTGGAAAACCTCCGGTACACCATGGTGTCTACAGAGACGGGCAGATTTTCGCCATAAACTTGTCACTTTTTTCTGTACGGTGAGCAACGATTTCTTTCTTTCTTGTTATTTCCTGAGAGAGAGAGAGAGAGAGAGAGAGAGAGAGAGAGAGAGAGAGAGAGAGAGAGAGAGAGACTTCAGATGGTTTATTGTTCAGACGTTGTGTCCATACAATCGAGTGAGTTATTATGAATAACATTGTGGAGCTTTTCTGTGACGTCGTTACACACATAATACTTCAGAACTCTCTCTCTCTCTCTCTCTCTCTCTCTCTCTCTCTCTCTCTCTCTCTCTCTCTCTCAAGTAAACAGGAATGGAACACGTGAGTGCGCAAGCGCTCATACAAAAATAAACGCACGCGAGCAAGCACACACGTACACAATAAAAAAATTTACGCAGGTTAACGGGAGATGACGCATGAAAGAATAGTAGGCCAGCAGCCCGTAAGCAATACGTGACAACAAATCAAACAATGAATTTATCCACAGTCGCACGTGAAAAGACGGTGATCCAACATGTTACTGCGAAGTTTGAAGGCATAAAAAATAAACTTGGCCAGATTCACTGTTGATGTTGGAATAGTGGTATTGAGAATGGATAATTTCTGCGTTCTGTAGAACAACAAATTGAAACCTGACAGATATTTCTTACGTAGGTCGTCATAAATCGGGCAGAAGAACAAAAAATGGGTTTCATCTTCTTGAGAGGCTAGACAAAAAGGACAGTGTAACACGTCGATATCTTCTGATTTGTATCTATATGCGTTACACTTCAGATCTGTTATTCCCAAACGAAATTTAGTGAACATGTTTCTAACGTAATGTGAATTAATAACATCGAAATATTGTTCACGCTCCAATAAGCTTTTGAAACTACAGTAAAGTTCGTATCGGTTGCTGTCAGAGAGTTTTGACGACCAATTTTGTTTAGCACAATCAATCAATCGTTGTTTAAATTCCTTCAGGAAACTTTCTGTTTCCGACACCCTGTGAACACCATACATGTCCAAAACCATTTACACACAACATTCTTCTGACTAGTGGCCCACGTTTCCTTTCCTTTATCGTCCATTTCTTTAAGCATTTGGTAAGCCATGTTAGAAAATCTGTTTTCAGGTAATGCACAAAGTCTAAGCCAATAAGAAATACACCGTACTGAAGCTTGAACAAAGAGAGGAAATCGACCAAGTTCACCATACACCATTAGATTTGGTGTACGGAGAGCTACATTCAGCAACCGTTTACATGCAAATAAATGTACTTTTTCTATCTCTTCTATTTCATCAGTACCCCAAATTTCTGACGCATACAACAGTATTGGTACAATCTGGGCATCAAAGAGCTGAAAGAATATTTTTGGGTCAGTACAACTGATTCTCCACATGGTTCTAAATATGTCTACAACACAATTCTTTGCTTTTGTAATCATGTCTTCAACAGACAATTTACGGCTCAGGCGAGTAGTAAAGTTGAGGCCGAGGTATTTGTAAACGTTTACTACTTCAATATCTTGGGTTCCATAATTTCATTTTTCATGTTTTGATAAGTAGCCCCCATTTCTGAACACCATTATTTTTGTTTTACTGAGGTTCACTTTCAGACCGAGTTCTGCCGATATTACAAATAAGTTGTTTAGCTGAGTTTGAAGACCACATGGGCTGGATGAAAACAAAGCAATATCATCAGCAAACATTAGCAAAAATAACTCAGTAGTGTCAGGTCTAAGCTGGAAGCCATGTTTACCGTTATTGATTATATAAGCAGCTAATTCGTTAATAATAAAAGAAAATAGTGTTGGAGAAGCCAAACAGCCCTGCTTAAGTCCTTGGAGGCATTCAAAATAGTCGGTGTAAACCAGATCATCTCTTACGCAAAATTTCACAGAGTTGTACATTGCTTGGAGCGCTGAAAGCATTTTACCACCGATTCCGATCTTTAGTAAAATATTCCACAGTACGCGTCTCTTGACCGTGTCGAACGCTTTCTGGAAGTCGACAAAGGCTACATAAATCTTTCTGTTCAGAGCAAGATATTTCTGAACTAAGGCATTTAATGTGAAAATATGATCGATTGTTGAATAATCTTTGCGGAAACCAGCCTGTGTTTCAGATATAATATTGTATGTATTCGACCATTCTGACAACCTCTTATTCAATATATAAGTATACAGTTTGCTGAGGCAAGACAAAAGAGCAATACCACGATAATTATCGGGATTGTTAATGTCTCCTTTTTTATGGAGTGGAAATATGATAGCTTTAGACCATTCACTGGGATACGTACCCTTGGAAAACAATGCATTAAAATACTTTGTCAAAAAAGGGACAATCGCATCCTGTGAGACTTTCAAAACTTCATTTATTAACCCATCAGGTCCGGCTGCTTTTCCTGATTTTGAATGTTTTATAACTTCTTTTACCTCTAATTCTGATATATCAATATTTAGGCAATCAAACAAGTTGTCATCTATGTTACCCTCTGGCTCAAAAATATCGTGAACGTGTTGTTCAGCATTGTCATTTAAGAGATTAGAAAAGTGACGAAACCAGCCTTCTTTTGTATGTTATTTTTTAGTCTGGTTTTACGTTTTCATTTCTTTATTTCTTTCCAGAATGCCTGCGAATTATGTCGATTGTTGACAAGTCTATCTACAGCTTCCTTATTGAATTCTTTTTCCTTAGTTCTAAGAGTAGTTTTATACTTTTTCCTTTCCTGTACGTATGATGATCTGTGTTCTAGTTCTTGTTTCTATTAAAGATTCTTAACGCTTTTCTTGCGTTCTTCTTTAACAGGCGACAATCTTTGTCGAACCAAGGCTTACTTTGTTTAGAAGTGGGGACAACACCTTTAGGGTTATTGGGACAAAACCGCTTAGTCATACACATTGCTGAATTTTTAATAGCACACGTAAAAGTGTCCAAAGCATCATCGATTGATCGTTCAATCTGAGCAGTGGCTTCTGCTATATGGTCAGAAAACGCAGGAGAAAAACAGGATTCATTGAGTCTATGTACTTCATCAGGGTTCCATATTATCATATCAACAGAACAAAGAGAGCTGTCACATAAGATATCTGCATCATTTTCTGTAAGCAAACGATTTACTGAAAGCACAAGGGGCATATGTACTGATTCCACTCTCTCTTCTACAACAAAATTTGTACATAAAGAAGCAAAGTCCGGAGAAGCAATAAAGTAATCATTTACACTTGCGCCACTAGGAGAAACAAACGTAAATTGCTTTGATGCATCAGGGTAACAGAAGCCGTTTAAAATCAAAAGTTCATAGCAGGCACACAGATCTAGAAGATGTCTACCAAAGACATTAAGAACCAAGTCTTCTGTCTGACGGTTATCAACAAATAATGCAGTGTTGTCATTCAACGTGTTTTCCAGCTCAGACTGGAATACATCAGAATTGGGTTGAAGGTTAGCTGTTCTGCTGTTAAAATCTCCGCACAGTAGAAAAAGGGCATCACCAAATTGTTCAAGAACATCTGCAAGGCACTGTTCTATTTCAAACAAGTGACATTTATGTTGCACATAGTTATAGAACGGAGAATCGATGGGGGGTACGTAGCAAGCTACAAGAAAAACGTCACTGACAGTTCCAAGGAGTGATTTATCTA
>CM065717.1:97514550-97552050 GCA_033310375.1 Conus canariensis
TCCGCTATCACCTGACGGCTCTCCTCTCTCCGCTATCACCTGACGGCTCTCCTCTCTCCGCTGTCACCTGACGGCTCTCCTCTCTCCGCTATCACCTGACGGCTCTCCTCTCTCCGCTGTCACCTGACGGCTCTCCTCTCTCCGCTGTCACCTGACGGCTCTCCTCTCTCCGCTGTCCTCGCTCTCCTCTCTCTGTCACTCCGCTTCCGTCACCGCTTCACTGGACGCCATCCCCCTCTCTGCTGGTCACTGCTCCCCTCACTGGACGCGTCTCTCTGCTGGTCACTGCTCCCCTCACTGGACGCGTCTCTCTGCTGGTCACTGCTCCCCTCACTGGACGCGTCTCTTCGCTGGTCACTGCTCCCCTCACTGGACACTGTCTCTCTGCGGTCACTGCTCCCCTCACTGGACCGTCTCTCTGCTGGTCACTGGTCCCCTCACTGGACCGTCTCTCTGACTGGTCTCTACCTCTCCGCTGTCACTGCCACGGCTCTCTCTGCTGGTCACTGTCCCCTCACTGGACGCGTCTCTCTGCTGGTCACTGCTCCCCTCACTGGACACGTCTCTCTGCTGGTCACTGCTCCCCTCACTGGACACGTCTCTCTGCTGGTCACTGCTCCCCTCACTGGACCGTCTCTCTGCTGGTCACTGCTCCCCTCACTGGACACGTCTCTCTGCTGGTCACTGCTCCCCTCACTGGACACGTCTCTCTGCTGGTCACTGCTCCCCTCACTGGACACGTCTCTCTGCTGGTCACTGCTCCCCTCACTGGACACGTCTCTCTGCTGGTCACTGCTCCCCTCACTGGACACGTCTCTCTGCTGGTCACTGCTCCCCTCACTGGACACGTCTCTCTGCTGGTCACTGCTCCCCTCACTGGACACGTCTCTCTGCTGGTCACTGCTCCCCTCACTGGACACGTCTCTCTGCTGGTCACTGCTCCCCTCACTGGACACGTCTCTCTGCTGGTCACTGCTCCCCTCACTGGACACGTCTCTTTGCTGGTCACTGCTCCCCTCACTGGACACGTCTCTCTGCTGGTCACTGCTCCCCTCACTGGACACGTCTCTTGCTGGTCACTGCTCCCCTCACTGGACACGTCTCTCTGCTGGTCACTGCTCCCCTCACTGGACACGTCTCTTGCTGGTCACTGCTCCCCTCACTGGACACGTCTCTTTGCTGGTCACTGCTCCCCTCACTGGACACGTCTCTTGCTGGTCACTGCTCCCCTCACTGGACACGTCTCTTGCTGGTCACTGCTCCCCTCACTGGACACGTCTCTTTGCTGGTCACTGCTCCCCTCACTGGACACGTCTCTCTGCTGGTCACTGCTCCCCTCACTGGACACGTCTCTCTGCTGGTCACTGTCCCCTCACTGGACACGTCTCTTTGCTGTCACTGTCCTCAGACCGTTCCGCGTCACGCCCTCACTGGACACGTCTCTTGTGGTATGCTCCTCAGATCAATATAATCTCCCCCCCCCCCCCCCCCATCTTATTTTGCACGAAAACCCCCCTTTTCACAAACAAATCTCGTCCATCTCATGCTACTTTTTGCCAAAATTGACACCTTTTTTACAATCAAAATTAACATGCAAAAACCTCCAAAATTGACGTAATCGTTATTTTAAAATGGGGGGCTTACGTGCAAAACAAAAAAAAAAGGGTGATTTAGAGCCTAGATATTGACATTCTCTCTTCTCTTCTGATTAATCTTCTATCTCAAGCACCACTAACAAATCAGAGCAAACAACCGGCCTTCCATCTTGGTTAGTTATTTTTACACACACTGAATTTATAGACCCCTCAACTAATTCTTTAAACCGGCTGTCTTTACCAAATGTGCTTAACTGATAATCGCAAAACCCCGCCTTAATTGATGGCAGTACTCCTAGAACTGTAGATGGATTGCCATCAAATAAATTAGTACTTGTTTTTAACTCCCGTAAATGGACATACAACATCGGGTTAACGAGAAAATCACATGGTTCATTACCTTCAAATTGATAGATGTTTTCTCTTGTACTAAATTTATAAGATCTGCTAGTACTGTGGAAACCCAAGATTCTAGCAAGGCCTTTAGGAAAAGTGTATTCTCTTTTTTCTTCTAGTGGAAAATGCATCGTAATTCTGAGGTTTGCTTCGTTAATTTTTAGCAATATGCCTAATTCGATAAATACTTCTTTTAAAGAACAAAAGCTGTAATAGCCTTCTGGTATTTTTTCATGAGTTATTTGATTGCCCTCTTCATTACTAATATTAATCCAGTTATTCTGAGCTTCTTCAGATATATTAAACCACTTAACTTTAAAACCAATTTTTCTAAGAGCAACCCGACTATTACCGCGCCTATTGTTAATTGGATACTTTAAGAACACACTTGTGTTTTGCTTGGTTATATAAAGGAACATCCTTTTTAAATCCTTTTTTAAAAAATCTATTTAAAAATGGAACCTTTTAAATATAATGAAAGTGCTACTTACGATGTAGGGGGGTTTATGAGCCCAAATCTTTGGACTTTAGTAACCTAACCATCGCAGTGGATGAATCATATGGCTTTCTAGTCAGGCTTGTAAACCCACTAACTAGATATTTAAATCCTCCAATAAAGAGTGATAGAGTGCCATCAGCATGGTCAACTCACCCCATGGCTTTTTACCAAAATCAGTTAAATTTTGCAGTTTACTGCTCAACCACTGGCTGCGGTGTTTCATATACAAACCATTTAAACCACCCCAACCTCTTAGTAAGGTCAATATATAACTTTCATGTTTATTATCAGTATAGACGCATACTAACTGAACTACAAGTACGCCTCCCCAATGACAACGCGTTTAATCCATTTCTCAGCCCAATGGACAATAATGCATATGAAAGAATCTGCAATGAATTTAACATTAACCCTTCAAATAACTTTAGACAAAAGTTAGACCGCAATCACGGGTTGGGCACATTGTATTTGTGGGGTCAGCGTAGAGAATATAATTTTGACTACTGGCCCGGCCACACCTCTTTTAAGTCAAACTCCCCAAGTTAGATTGGGATCAATAGAACAAAAACACCCCAATGCTTGGGCAACATTTATCTTAGATAAAAGTGAAGGCCTAACAATGCCAGGAGTGCAAAGACTTAATGACACCATACGGACGTACGTTTGGTGTCTATTAGGAGCGCAAGCACAGACCAAGTCTAGCATAATGGATCAATCTACAGGTTTTGACGCCAGAAAACAATTTCTAGCCAATTTAGAAGATGCTATTAACTCTGCTGTTGATTTGCCTTCCAGCATACAAAGGTACCAAAACGTTCTTTCACATGCTAGGTCAAAGGTTGACTTTGTTGTGGGTCATGGATTATACATGCTGCCTTCTGACCTTAGACTGCAGATTGGCATGATACAGAATTATAATAATGAAATTCTCATAGCCGGAGACGATCAAAACTTAGGACACAATCAAGGCTTAAACACAAGGCCCGCACCAGCCATTTTGAAAAAAGTATCCAGCCCAGAACCTGCAGAAAGCGACCCCCCACCAGTTATAAGCAGCCCACAGCCAGAAAGCAGTCCACCGCCTGTTGATGTACCTCACCCTGACAGACACACTAGCGAAAAGACAGCCCTTGTTGTGTTTTTAACTTTTACTGGACTGGTCATACTTTATTTTACTAAAAATTAAACCGGCAGCCAGCACCCCCAAAGTCCACAGATGGTCAGCCATATAACCAACCACTTTGCCTATTGTAGACAAAACCCAACTAACAACACCGCCTATTATGCCAGGCAGTGCACCAAGCGCTTTGGCAGCTAACTTCTTTAATAAGTTTGCCAGATGGTGCAATTGTTTTCTAATCCAACTTTTACCAGGTTGAGGCGTTGGAGGCGCTACTGACCCTGTTGGCGCACTGCCGTTAATGCATAAACCAGTGTAGAGATAGCAAACCCAACGGCCGTTAATATACTAACTATTGTAATCCCCTGCTCTCTGAACAGAGTCCTTATTCTTTCTGCTAGCGTAGTATTTTCATAAATCATTTTGTTTATAGTTTCTCTGATTCTGCTTATTTGGGTTGCTATTTTTTCTCTGTTAATATACAACGCTGCTAACACGTTTGCCTTTTCTTTCATTAAATCCTGTATTTTCGCCTGTATTCTAGCCTTTCCTTCCGGCTCTAAATTGTTATCATCTGCATCAGCCAGCTTATTTTTTTCTTCGTCTATCTCTCTCTTTATCTCATTAAATTTTGCCAAGTTGTTTTTTAGTTCTTCATTCGTAGTTGTTAAAGCAGACTTAATATTCAAGAGTTCACGCAGAGCAGTTCTAATATCCCTGAGTTCACTCGTAGACAATGGAGGATCAACAATTGTTTTTAAAGCTGTTTCTTCTTCAGGACTCAGCTCACCTTCTCTTTGCCTAGGCGAACCGCCAATTGGCCCCTCAATAAAACTCGTCTCATCAATAAAACTCGCCGCAAATTCTGTTATTACTTTATCTGTTTTTTGACCTACCTCTGGAATAGTGGCGATTTCTATTTCAGATCGTGTTGGCAACAACCGCCCCATTTTATGTAAAAGTCTAACAGCATCAGACCTTAGATTTGTAATGTTTAATCGTTCTGCATCAGCAGCAGGGAGGTCTCGTCTAATTGTACTTAGACTTAAAACTTGGTCGCGTTTGGCTTTGTAGTAACTCTTACGCGGCCTCCTTTACTAGTCCTAATATACAAATGGCCGCCATCTTCTTCAAAATCGTTAAGATCAAGTATTTCTGGCAGCTCCCGTTCTATACTTTTATAGAATGATTCAATTCGTCGTTGCAATAGTTCGTGACGCTGTCTAGGGAGTGAAGAGCCTACTCCTAAAAGTTCTTGACGAGCACTAAGGAGTGAAGAACCTACATCTTGAGGTTGTCTAGGGAGTAAAGGACGTGCTTCTGCCCCCTCAAGTTCATCTTGTATTGAACGACCTGGTTCTATTTCATCTTCTTCTTCAATAGGACTAATCGCGTCAAAATCTTCATCAGCCATATTTATATATTTATTATTTTTTGTTTTACAAAAAATGAACCCATACGGCTGCGACCTTGATCCATTCAGAAAAGCGAAGGAACCCCATGGCATAAAAGGCATAAGACAGACTGTGCGGGT
Source organism: Conus canariensis (assembly GCA_033310375.1). NCBI lineage: Eukaryota > Metazoa > Mollusca > Gastropoda > Neogastropoda > Conidae > Conus > Conus canariensis. Next base: position 97,519,695 of record CM065717.1, read on the forward strand.
TGTAAATAATCCATCAACAATTGAGCCAAATGAAATGTTAACAGTAAGATTTAGTGACCTCGGGCCTGACGATGTTATAATGCCGGGCACTGCCAGGCTGTCATTCAAATAGATATTGAGTCGGCGGATCCTAATGCCACTGTCGTTGCTAACCTGGGCAGGGCCATCATTAAAAATATGGTAATTAAACTGGAGGGTAGAGAAGTCTTCTCACTGAGTAGCGCAGACATTTTTAATCTCTATTCGGATCTGTGGCTGCCTAGAACAGAAAGAAAAGACAAAATTTTCAGGGAATCCAGAGCCCAAACGGCATTAAGCACAGGCTTAATGCTGCAGATGCAAAGGAAGACGAGGGAGACCAGGCAATAGCGCGAGCATTTAAGAACAGATTTTGCATTCCTCTAGATTTTGAACTGTTAAAAACCCATCAGCCATATTACCAAGGCGCACTAAGAGACAAACTTACTTACGAACTGACATTCAATGACAGCGGGTCTGTTATTCTATCAGATGACCCAACAGCTAGATACACTGTCAGCAACATCTCTCTTAATTTTGACGTTGTTACTAACCCTGAACTAGCTAGAATAATCTTAAACCAGTATAAAAGTAGGGCGGTTGTTTACTTTGAAAGAGTTTTACACCACAGTCTAGCGATTAAAAACAAGCAAGACACTGTCTGGGAAATAGCTATAAGCAATTCTTTAAGGTCCCTAAAGGGGGTTCTCTTGCTATTTACTGAACCCTCAGCTCCTTTTCAGAGAGAATCTGAGGTGTTTTACAACCCAAAATTGAGCAACTGTCTTGCACATAGATGGCAAGCCTTTTCAGCTGTATTCAGCTGGACTTTTACCCGACCAACACTTTGATGAAATAAGAAAATTGTTTGCTGGAGGCAGACAGACAAGCCCCACAGCCGATCATGTGTGTAAAAAACTTCACCTTCACGATGTAAGACTTGAAGATTATCTAACAGACAAATATGGACTATGGCTGGATTTTAGATCCACGTATGACAACAGACTGCACGGGAGTGGAAGAAGGGTAGGGTCAGATGGCATACTCATACAGATTAATAAGGAAGAGGAGGAGAATGGCCAGATACAAATGCACGTTTTTGTGGTTTATGACGCCCAGCTGAACATTGAAGAAAATAGACTGAAAGAAATAGCCTATTAAAACAGATGGATAGTTTGAACTTTTTGCCCAAAGACCCGCACTGTTCGCTTATTTGTGGGATTACTGGGTGTGGGAAAACTGTCTTCGTGCTTGATTTGTTACAAACAGTCTACAGGTTTCATTACGAGTACATTGTTATATTCTGCACAACCATTAAGCACAACAAGTCTTACAAAGAAAGGCAGTTTGTTTGGACAGACGAGAATATATTCTTTGTTGATCCTACTGACAAGCTAAGCGACTGTTTAGAACATTACTATAGGCTATTTGAGGGAACCGAAACGCTGTTTATTATTGATGACTGTTCAGCCGAACAAGACATTGTTAAAAAAAGAAGGACTCTGTCTAAGCTAGCCTTTAGCGGAAGACACGCATTAGTTTCTGTTTGGCTCTTAACTCAAAAATACAATGCTGTCTTAAAAGACTATAGATCGCAGTTAAAATCGGTTGTATTATTCTATACTAAGGACAGGGATAGTTTTGAAGAGTGTTTAAGTGAAAACTATATAATCAGGAACAAGGATGAACTAAAAAAATAAAAGAGCAGCTAGAAAAATCTAAGCACGCTAAACTATGCTTACGGACTGACCCGCCAGTTCAATACGTTTGTTTATAACAAATTGTTTATAAGAAATTGTTTATTATAGATTGCTTATTATAGATTGTTTATTACAGATTATTTATTACAGATTGTTTATTGTAGATTGTTTATTATAGATTGTTTACTATAAATTGTTTAATAATAAATTGTTTATATTAAAAAGAATGTCTCGAGGACCTGAATCAAAAGCAGAGTTAGCTCCTAAATGCGTTGCAGTAGAGATAAAAGATCTAGCAGATACAACTGACTTTGATCTGATAGGAGTGCCAGGAAATGTTTATGGATTTGAATACACCGACGATGGTTGTTTACAAACGAATAGAAATTGAAGATAAAAAACGACAGCAATATCCTACCCTGGAAGAGATAAGAAATCTAAGGGCAAACGATTTTGGCAAACACGAATACAAACTTCATAAACGAGAGAATGCTTGGGCGTTGCTTCCTGACATTAACTGGGATTTAAAGTTTGAACTACGAAGCCCCCATGTATACTTTGATAAGAAATACAATTTTAGAAAAGCTTTGAATGAAGGACGCCTTCTTGCTAGCCTAGTCCCAGGAACACAACAGAAAAAGCAGATTGAAATAACTAAGCAGGGCTCTGTATATATGCTGCGGAGAAAGAAGTCCTTAGCTGAAGTGGGGGGTGACACCGTCGGCTTAGAGTTTAACCCAAAACTAGAATCACTGCCTAGAAAAATGACAATGCTTTTTCGCTTATTTATCACTCCAAGGGAGTCTGATCCTAGTTTGCCAGAGCATACGTTAATCAGAGGTGTACAAATAAAGTCTGAAAACTTGGACGGGCCTCTCAGGCTTGTTATTGCTATTACTAAAAACGGGGATGAAATAAACACTTCTGTATCTTCTGACAAAGTCACTGTGATGGTTGACAATGCTAAACTAACAGTGCTTGATTTTATTTTTATTAAATATGTTGGTTTTATTGCGTTTTACTCTGTTGATGAAGTGCTGCCAGAAGGGTTAATAAGAAAATATGTACAAGATTAATCTTAATTAAAAAAATTAATCTTAATTAAAAATGGATGATCAGGCTCAAAAGTTTAGGTTAGAGCAAATAACTGAACTTCAAGAAGAAATAGAAAGTGACTTGAATAAGTATAGGGTTACTAGAAAGAAAATGCTAAAGTTTTAAATACTCTTTCTTATATAATCACCGGCTCATCAGCTGTAGCGAGCGTAAGTGCTGGGTCTAGCGTTGCTCTTTTAGCTACTGGGGCTGGAGCGCCAGCCTCTTTAGCATTAGGGAGCCTTGGTTTGGGTTTAGGTGCTATGTCTATGATTGTGAGTGCTGTTTTAAAAAAATTAACGCCTAAACTACAAAAGCACACTGCCATTGTGGCCCTAGCATCAGCAAAACTTTGTTCATTAAGACTGAGAATAAGCAAAGCATTGCAGGACGAAAACATTACAGCTGAAGAATTTGAGCATCTTATGGCTGATGGTGAGGATTACAGGCGACAAAAAACTGAACTTCAAAAGGAGTGGAGAAAGACTTTTACTTCGCAACAGGTAGACACTGAGACAATCAAACAGAACATTGAAAAGCAAGCAAACAATCAGTTAAACCCAAAAATAGACTAAAAATAAGATGTGAACTAAAATAAATAAATCATAAGTTTAACACACAAAAAAAATAAATAAATCATAAGTTTAACAAACAAAAAAAAAATTACTTTTTTTTTTTTAACTAATCGGCACCGTATTTGGTGGGACAACTTGCAACTCTTCGCGAACAAACGATCTTTTAGGGGCAGGCTTTTTAGACGCAGAAGAAAGAGTCTCTCTTAAATAATACACGGGAGGGGTTGTTTTCATAATTCTTTCAACTTCATATACATCTACGCTCCATATAGGGTCTGTGGCTCTAATTCTAACATCGCCCTCTGCTTCTCCAGGCGCATACAAGTATCTTACTTTTAGTCCAAAAGGCAAGAGTTTTTGATTACCTTGGATGTCTTCAGTAATGCTAATTTTTTTTTAATTTGATCGCGTTCACTGGCTGAAGACCCGTTGCTTTAAATACTTCATTGTTCATGGCGCGTAAGACTGCTGGCAATCTTCTAACCTATTCTGTGTTGCGTGTTTTGTCCATAAGGTCTCTGTGGTATTGATAGATAAACAGACGCTCAGCCAGATTCTTATTAAAGTTTTCTACTAGAGCCTGGGAGCGATGGTTGCCTGGGATCCCTCTCTTAACTGTAACCCGATGTCTTAAAAACAGTTGGTTTACAGCTCCTTTAAACTCTTTCCCATCATCAACCTGGATCAACCTAGGATACTTTAATGGACCTCGCATGTATATTTGTTGTAAAGCCACAGCCACAGCAGTTGAGCTTTTATCCGTTAAAGGCTCAGCATCTTTATACCTTGAAGCCATGTCAACAACAGTCAGAGCATACTTAAACTTTTTTCTTCTAACTTTGTCATGTGGAAGATACAGCAAGTCATCTGGTGGGTGTCATTAGGAACTGAGTTAACAAATCGAGGCCTTATTATTCTTTTTGGGGCAGGCAGATATATTTGCCAGATCGCTTGTTTTGAAAGCCAGTCTTTCGCTTCTGATTCAGACACCCTAGCAGCTTTACTAGTTTATCAATAGCGGCCTTTCCTTTCCAATACCCTCCAGGAGAATAATATATTTTGTACTTTGTATCGTCCATAAGAGACTGTTTTATTACATTTTTAACTATGTTTTTAGATTGAATATGCAAGAAGAAAGATTGCTCCCATAGCACCTATAATAAAGCCTATTTCCACCATTTTCTGATCCTCAGATGGTTCATAAAAGTCAGACAGTTCTGGCGGTGACGATGTTAGAAACTTCTTTCCTGTCACTAAGTAATATTCATTCATTGCATCATCAACGTCTGTAAATGTGTGCTCCGCATGTCCCTGTTCTCTTAACTTTTTATTAATAAAGTCTAAGTGAGCAATTCTCCTTTTCTCGTAAGCGTCTCTTGCCTTAGCTAAATCTTCCATTGCCTTGTTATGGCGTTCTCTCTCTTCATCAGACCGCAATTTACTAAACATATAATTGCTGCCAGAGAAAGCCAATGCATTAACAATAGCCCCGCCCACCATCAGAACTATTCCAGACATCTTTTTTATAAATGAATGAATCTTTTTTATAAATCAATATTTTTTAGAATGAATCTTTTTTTTATAAATCAATCTGCCTAAATGCATTAATCTTTCTATGCATTGATGTTTTCTGGGATAATCCCCTGTGTAACAAGAAAGTCTTTTGAGGCAATCCCCGCCGTTATTACAGCTATAACCTTAACAACATCCTCAATGTCTAACCTTCCTAGATCAGCTGGCCTCATTTTAAACATGTTTTTTGCTAACATGCTATATCCTATACTAAGGCCGCCGATTACAGCAGAGTGGTAAATCGTATTAATAATCTTTTTTTCGCTCATGTTTTTTATTAACTAAAAAAATAATTAAAATAATCATAATATGAAAGACTGTCTATGTGCTTTTTAATCAGATAATCTTTTGTTGCCAGAGCTAAAAATAAGGTTGTAACTAGTTTCGGCGAATCTTCTATCTTTCCTATGTTGGGCGGTTTTATTCTTAACAAACATTTTGCTAGGGTTGAATAAACTATAACACCAACAATAGGCACTGCATAATTAACCAGCGTTATACTCATGGTTTTATTTTTTTATTTATTTAATTTTTAGATTTAAAAATGACGGCCAAACACAGCGAATCTGATCTAATGATTTTAGTAGAAAATTGTAATGAACTATTTGACGAAACGATGAAAGTGTTAAACATTGATTTTAGTAAATCTGGGTTTGAGAATGATGTAAACAATTTAATCAAAATCATAGTGAACTATTTGACAAAGCAATCAAAGAGTTAAACATTGGCTGTAGTGATTCAGAAAAAGCTAAAGTATTGGCAGGAGTTCTTGTAAGATTAGGGTGTCTTGAAGTATTGCAACGCTTGGGTGAAGAATAAAAGCGCGTTTACTTACTTTTACTTACATTTATTTTTTTTATATTTACGTAAATATTGTGGGTTAAAAATGAACCACACAAGTAAATCCGAGGTTGAAAAACTATATACGTGGGAGGAGATATTTGACGGTAATGAACAATTAAGCGATACGTTCATTGAATTAGACATGGACACGGTCATAGACATGGACATCATTAACCCTATAAACGTTCAGAAAAGTGTAACACATGCTATTTCTAAAATTCCAGAGTCTCTTCAAATTAACCCGCCAGTAAAAGTCATGTTGGTTGTTCTAATTAATTATATAACCCCCGATGATAGTAGTATGCAAGTCTGGGTTTCAACTAGACAGAAAAAAGTAATCAGCTATCACGACTTTACACCTGGCTGGGCTGATTACATGCTCACACAGTTTAATCAAGCGATTGAAGAAGCGAAACAGCGCGGCTCCGGTTGGCCTGAAGGAACAGTCATTGAAATCAAATTAAGACAAACAAAGTTCTATCATATAGTCGGCAATTCTTACATCCCTCTCCCGAGAGAGTTAGTTCTTAAACGAGCAGTCTTAAATATACATAATTCAGACAACTTGTGTTTCATGTGGTGTATTTTGGCACACTTACATCCTGTTAAAAGGCACGCAGACAGAGTTTCTAATTATTGGCAGTATAAAGATAGCCTGAACTTTGATAACATAGACTTTCCAGTGAGCGTAGAAAATATATCTCAGTTTGAAGAACAAAACAAACCAATCACCGTAAATGTATACACATGGTCTGTAGTAGACAATTTACAGCCTATAAGAATCTCTCCCAATGCTCCCCCTTTAGGCGAATCACTTGACAATCATGTAGACTTGATACTGTTTGCAGACGGTTCCAAGAGCCACTATGTATTAATTAGAACAATGAGCAGACTTCTGGCGTATACCACAAAGGATCCTGCTAAACAGGGGCTTTGTAGAAGGTGTTTGGTTAGAATTCCATCTATACAGGCAGCTGACAAACATAAGAAACATTGTAAAAGTTTTGAAGACTGTAAAACCGAAATTATTGCGCCCCCGCCCGGGTCTAAAGTCAGGTTTAAGAATGTACGAAAAATGCAGATGAGCCCATACGTAGTCTATGATGACTTTGAAGCACTCTTGCCACAGTACTACGGCCCTCAAGAACGGACACAACAAAAAACAACCTTATTATCTCGTCATCAGATCTGTTCTTATGCTTTTGTCGTTGTTAGGTCAGACGGTGGACACACACAGCCGGAGATTTACAGAGGTCCCGACGCAGCTAATCGATTTTTGAAGCAGATGAAACATCTTCGCAATCAATTTTCCAATCGGCTGAACCTTTCAGGCATTAAGATGACCCCCGAAGACCAAAGGCGCTACAAATCATCTACACACTGTTGGATATGCAACAGAGAATTATCAGGCGATGCTGTAAGGGACCATGATCACATTACTGGCAAATTCAGAGGGGCGGCGCATAATAGCTGCAATCTTCAACTTAAGGTTGACCCCAAGACATGGAAACTACCAATCTTCTTTCATAACTTACGGGGCTATGATTCTCACTTTATCATGCAAGCAGTTACTTCTAAATATAAGAGGGTTAGCTGCATTGCGCAGTCATCAGAAAAGTACATGACCTTTACTGTAGACTGTTTATCCTTCTATGACTCTGCCCAGCATCTGATGGGAAGTTTGGATAAATTAGCAGAATCTCTACAAGACTATCCAATCACTAAACAATATTTCGATCCATCTTTAGTCCGTAAAGGCGTCTATCCTTATGAATACATGGACTCGTGGGAGAGGTTTGACGAGCCGGCGCTGCCAGCAAAGGAAGACTTTTACAGCCGTCTTAGAAGAAAGGACATATCTGACGCCGACTATGAATACGCGCAAAAAGCCTGGACAGAATTGCACTGCAAAACGATGGGTGATTATCACGATCAATATTTATTGGCCGATGTGTGTTTATTAGCTGACGTCTTTCAGAATTACAGATCCACTTGCATGAAACATTACGGCCTGGATTCGTCACAGTACATCTCTGCCCCGGGGTTGTCTTGGGATGCATTCTTGAAGTATACAAACATTCAGATTGACTTAATATCTGATCTAGATACACTCCAAATGATTGAGGGCGGGCTGAGGGGAGGCATTAGCATGGCCTGTCATCCTTACCGCAGAGCCAACAACAAGTATTTAGCCGATTATGATCCAACTAAACCGTCTAACTATCTGATGTACTTAGACGCCAACAATCTGTATGGGTGGGCCATGAGCCAGGCACTGCCATTGAGAAACTTTAAAATGATAAACGGGCCTCATGAGGTTACTGCCGTGTTGAGTATGCTATCACAGCTTACGCCCGATAATCCAATAGGATTAATCTTAGAGGTAGACTTAGATTATCCACAGAGTTGCACGACCTCCATAACGATTTCCCCTTAGCTGCGGAAAAATTAAAGATGAGTCCCACAGAACCGCCTAAACTCGTGCCTAACCTCTTTAACAAAACTAAATATGTCTGCCATTACAGGCTGTTACAATTTTACTTAAGACACGGGTTAAAACTAAGAGCTGTTCACAGAATAATTACCTTTGACCAAGAGCCTTTCATGAGGCCATACATCATGAAGAACACGATCTTAGGACTGCGGCCACTGACGCTTCAGAAAAAGACTTTTTTAAGTTGATGAACAACAGCTGTTTTGGTAAGACGATGGAAAATCCGCACAATCGTAAAGATGTAAGATTAGTTACAAACAAAAAACAAGCAATTAAGCTGACCTCTAAACCTAACTATCAAGACTTTAGAATATTTAGCGACAGCTTGGTTGGCATTATGATGAAGAAACTGAGTGTGAAGTTGGATAAGCCAGTGTTTATCGGATTCGCCGTGCTAGAGCTGTCAAAGTTATTAATGCTAGAATTTCTATACGACTACTTTAAGCCGCTGTACCCAGAATCAAATGTCCTTTACACAGACACTGATAGTTTTATTATGGATATCCCAACTGAAGACTTTTACAAAGACATGGAAATAGAAGTGGCTAAAGAGCTGATGGGTGGTACGACACATGTGACTACCCAAAAGATTCGCCTTTACACTCAACTATAAACAAGAAAGTGATTGAAAGATGAAGGATGAATTTAATGGGACGGTTATACAAGAATATGTTGGCCTGCGGTCGAAGATGTATAGCGTTGCTACCCAGACTTCTGTAACAAAGGAAGCTAAGGGCATAGATAAAGAAGTTGATATAAAAAGAAATAAGTCACAACAACTACAAGCAGGCTCTCTTTGAACGCGAAGTATTTTATCACACAAATGTTAATCTGCGCTCTACTCTTCATCAAGTAAACACAACTGCTGTTAATAAGAAGTCACTAGTTTCTAACAATAACAAGCGAACTTACGTTAGCCCCGAGTTTTCATACGCAATAGGCCCCCGGAGAACTGACTTGTCCGACTTAACTTAAGATCTTAACTAGTACTTAACGTAAGATCTTAACTAGTACTTAACTTAAGATCTTAACTAGTACTTAACTTAAGATCTTAACTAGTACTTAACATGACCTGCACTTAACTTGCACTTAACTTGCACTTAACTTGTTATAACTGACTTAACCAGTACTTAGCTTGTACTTAACAACACATTTAAAAAACTAATTTATTAAAAATGGGTCTACAGCAGGAGGTTGTACTTTTTTTGCAGAAGCTGGTTCTTTTACTGTTTTTGTGGGGATTTGTGACTTTGTTGCTAAGTATGGCTTTAGGCGCTTGTATGCCAAAAACCCTCCACCAACAACAATACTCCCCAGTACATAATAATACATCTTATAGTTTGATTGTGTTGTTGTTGGTGGCGGTGCTGGTGCTGGTGCTGTTGTTGTATTACTATCTAATAATTTTTGTTTTGCTGCTTGGTTTGCTTTTTGCAGTCTGTTCCATTCAGCTAGTTTACGGCCGGCCTCAACACGCCCAGCACTTTTAGCTTTAGTAACACTACTCACCTGCGGGACACTCAGTTGTGGATTCACTTGTGGGGCACTCGCCTGTAAATCCACTTGTGGGGCATTCTGCTCCTGTGGAGTCTTCTTCTCCTGCTCGCTCATTTTTTTTTAGTCTGATTAAAATTAATATGATTAAAATTAATGTGATTAAAAGTAATTAATCCCATGATGAATGGACATAGCAACGTCCCAAATCTATAATACATGTCACATGCAAGAGATTCTAGGGACTTGGTTAAAACCGGATCTTGTGTTAAGTCATATTTTAAATCTTCTTCTGAATCAATCGGCGCTATCTTGCCTACTAACTTAGCATATAAACTAATCATTGTCTGTCCCACCGATCTAACCATTTTTGATCCTAGCTGTGCTTCGTACCTAGCGTAATACTTCTCAACGTCTGATGTAGACAATTGCTGAATCTGTTCAATACTTAGTTCAACGCCTAAATACTGCCTGGTTTTCCCACACGCAGCCAGCGAGTATAATCTTTCTTTATGACAGAGGTCTGCTGCCTCCTCACACTTTAATAGCTCGTCGCAATCCATTTTTAAAAGCAATAAAAAAAATAACTGTAAATTCAGCTGTTATTTATTATTCATAGTCTTTTACTAATCTTAAAAACTGTCCAGGTTTAAAGGTAACAGTTACTCCTTCAGGGTCAGTAGAAGCAGTCAGATTAAAATCTTCAGGAGCTATTTGATCAATTAAAATGACAAACAACTTTATAACTGGATGGGGCCAAGAATGCGGTAGTTTACTGATGGCGTTCCTTACCTTTCCCGCATATCTACGCGCTCAAAAAGCTCCGTAATTAATTCTTCAAACTCTTCTCTATCAACCCCCCAGCTCCTTTCCTGCAACTCCCAATCTCTAAATATATCAATAAGCTCTGCAACTACTCCGGGCTTCATTTTTTAACCCAGATTATAAACACCAATTAAAAAAATTAAGCAAGCCATTCTTCTTGTTTGCGCAAGAATCAGAAGAGAGAAAGGGTAAATAGTGATTCTGTTGGTAGTAAACTAGGTTAAACAACCCTATGTGATCACTTGACCTACAAAGCTCAGCAGTAAACTAGGTCAAACAACCCTATGTGATCACTTGACCTACAAAGCTCAGCAGTAAACTAGGTCAAACAACCCTGTGTGATCACTTGACCTACAAAGCTCAGCAGTAAACTAGGTCAAACAACCCTGTGTGATCACTTGACCTACAAAGTGGTGCAGTAAACTGGGTCAAACGACCCTGTGTGATCATTTGACCTACAAAGTGGTGCAGTAAACTGGGTCAAACGACCCTGTGTGATCATTTGACCGAGTTGATTGAGGTGCTTTGCTTAGCTAGGAGAGAATGTCAATATGTAGGTTCTAAATCACCCTTTTTTTTTTTGTTTTGCACGTAAGCCCCCCATTTTAAAATAACGATTACGTCAATTTTGGAGGTTTTTGCATGTTAATTTTGATTGTAAAAAAGGTGTCAATTTTGGCAAAAAGTAGCATGAGATGGACGAGATTTGTTTGTGAAAAGGGGGTTTTTCGTGCAAAATAAGATGTGGGGGGGGGGGGGGGTAGAGTATATATATTGACATTCTCTCCCTCACTGGACACGTCTCTCTGCTGGTCACTGCTCCCCTCACTGGACACGTCTCTCTGCTGGTCACTGCTCCCCTCACTGGACACGTCTCTTTGCTGGTCACTGCTCTCCTCACTGGACACCTCTTCGTGGGTCTCGGCACTTGTGTCCGTCATGACGGTGACAGGAGCGTTAGAAGACATACGGAGACGGTGATTCAATCCTCACCTCCCAGTTGTACCACTGTTTGGCAGCTGACGTGTCATCGCTTGATAGCTTATCTTCCACACAAGGATAACGCCCCTGATCCTCCACTCTGCAACGTCATCGATTATCTCCCCGATTTCTTCACAGGAGAGGAAAAAAGGGTGATGGTGTTGGTGGTGTGTCGGTGATATGCCATAAAAAAAAGTAAGTGTTCTGGGCAGACACTGCAACTACTGGTGTGTCTAGGGTCAGTGGAGATCATAGACATTTGGGACCCTAGCTTATTGTGCACGGGCTTTAGGTACGTGAGTGTGTTTGTAGTGATAAGTGGAAAGGATGGAGCGTGGTGTCTTGTGGACAATCGACACGCATGTGCGTTTGTGTTTGTGGGGAGGGGGAGGGGGTGGTAGGGAGAATGTGAAATTTGAGGTTAGCAACTTGTTGTGGTGAAGGGGCAGGTGGAAGGTTGAGGTTTGTCTGTTCCTGCTTCACTGGCCGGATTGTTTGTCTGTGTCAGTGCAGGGGATTTTTTAAACCAATGCAAAATGGTGTTTATATGACATGATGACGATGATGATGATGATGATGATGATGATGATGATGATGATGATGATGAGGTGATGACGACGAAACCAATTGTTATCATCAATATTGTTTCATTGATTTTACATCTTACTAGATTTATTTTGATGTATTTTTTACTGTTCCCGACACATCTACACAGCAACAGCTGGAGAAATGAACAAACACAAATGAACATGTATTCAAGACCGGCACAGCCTTTTCAATCTGAAATATAGTCAAACAAACGCACACGAACAGACATGAATACATATTATCTCTGTTTGATCGGCATGAAAGGGAATCTTAAATGAGTATATGGAGAACAAGCAGGGTAACTCTTGCTCCCATGAGGAAATAGATACACGCCCATAACTCCGAAGAATGCTGTTTACGACACACAATCGCCAAGTAGAAGTGCCAACACAGCACACAGAACAAACCAATAGGCATCCCCCAACAGGATGTAGCCAGCTTGCCCATATGCCCTGTACCTGACACATCTACACAACAACAACGACTGGAGAAATGATCAAAAACAAATTAACACGTGTTCAAGAGTGCATACCTGACTTTACCGTAAACGTTATGTGGACTGGTAAGTGTGTATCAATGAAGCGATGAAACGATGCAAGTGTGCAAAGTGGACAGTAAATATAGATGTAGGTGTCCATGCATTAACGTGTGTGTGTGTGTGTGTGTGTGTGTGTGTGTGTGTGTGTGTGTGTGTGTGTGTGTGTGTGTGTGTGTGTGTGTGTGAATATTTGTTTTCACTCACACATACGCGCACACACGCGCGCGCGCACACGCGCGCACGCACGCACACACACACACACACACACACACACACACACACACACACACACACACACACACACTTCACACACTTCACACACCACTTCACACACTTCACACACACACACACACACACACACACACACACACACACATACACACAACACACACACCACACACACACACACACACACACACACACACACACACACACACACACACACACACACACACACACACCACACACACGTGTACTCTCACCAGAAGCACACACAATAATGATAACGATGCAGACAATGTTAGATAGGTAGCCAAGGTCTGACCAGCGCGTTGGGCCATTGTGTAGGTCAGACATCAGCTAAGTCGTAGCCATGAGACCCTCTTCTTCAATCGTATCAATTCAGTCATTTAAACATTTACCCATCAACTTTAAATCATGCGCAGTGTGGTCTCGAAACTCAACAGATGTGGTGTAGCGCATATGGACCAGTCCGCACACAGTGACACCTCCTTGATGACTGAGACTGGTCCCATTTTTGTGGCCATGGAAGCGCTTCTTGTCTGGGTGAAGGATTGGTCTTGTCTGGGTGAAGGATTGGTCTTGTCTGGGTGAAGGATTGGTCTTGTCTGGATGAAGGATTGGTCTTGTCTGGGTGAAGGATTGGTCTTGTCTGGATGAAGAATTGGTCTTGTCTGGATGAAGGATTGGTCTTGTCTGGGTGAAGGATTGGTCTTGTCTGGATGAAGGATTGGTCTTGTCTGGATGAAGGATTGGTCTTGTCTGGGTGAAGGATTGGTCTTGTCTGGGTGAAGGATTGGTCTTGTCTGGATGAAGGATTGGTCTTGTCTGGGTGAAGGATTGGTCTTGTCTGGGTGAAGGATTGGTCTTGTCTGGATGAAGGATTGGTCTTGTCTGGATGAAGGATTGGTCTTGTCTGGATGAAGGATTGGTCTTGTCTGGATGAAGGATTGGATTGGTCTTGTCTGGGTGAAGGATTGGTCTTGTCTGGGTGAAGGATTGGTCTTGTCTGGATAATAATAATAATAATAATGTATAATACTTATATAGCGCATTTCTTGTTACACAACTCAATGCGCTTACATCCACCATTTGCACTTATTCATCAACACTCGTTTACACAACGGGCTGCCTACCTGGGTAGTGCCGACTGAAGAGCTGCCAGCTGGCGCTTCATTCAGTCGTTTCCCGTGTCATCCAGTCAATATCGTTCACTCAGTTTCTTTACTTCCTTCATTCTTTTTTTTCATTTCTTACGCAGGGTGCATGCTGTGTGTAACGTGTCATCCATACCAACGGCCAAACTGGCCTACTCTTCCGAAAGTTGGTGATGGGATTTTACGTGTGTGCAAGATATTATGCGTGCGTTCACACACGGAACCTCGGTTTATAGTCTCATTCGAAGGACTGTATGGGAAATGGAGTCAGAACTAATGTTAACTCCGAGGGAAAAATCCCCCTGTACCGAAACGCCCCGGCAGAGATTCGAACCCGCAACCCCGTGATCACCAAGATTACGAGTCAGGCGCTCTACCAACTGAGCTATTCCGGCTCCCAAGTACTGGTCTTGTCTGGATGAATGATTGGTCTGGTCTGGGTGAAGGATTGGTCTTGTCTGGGTGAAGGATTGGTCTTGTCTGGGTGAAGGATTGGTCTTGTCTGGGTGAAGGATTGGTCTTGTCTGGATGAAGTACTGGTCTTGTCTGGATGAAGTACTGGTCTTGTCTGGGTGAAGGATTGGTCTTGTCTGGGTGAAGGATTGGTCTTGTCTGGATGAAGAATTGGTCTTGTCTGGGTGAAGGATTGGTCTTGTCTGGGTGAAGGATTGGTCTTGTCTGGGTGAAGGATTGGTCTTGTCTGGATGAAGAATTGGTCTTGTCTGGGTGAAGGATTGGTCTTGTCTGGGTGAAGGATTGGTCTTGTCTGGGTGAAGTATTGGTCTTGTCTGGATGAAGTATTGGTCTTGTCTGGATGAAGGATTGGTCTTGTCTGGGTGAAGTATTGGTCTTGTCTGGATGAAGTATTGGTCTTGTCTGGATGAAGGATTGGTCTTGTCTGGGTGAAGGATTGGTCTTGTCTGGATGAAGTATTGGTCTTGTCTGGATGAAGGATTGGTCTTGTCTGGATGAAGGATTGGTCTTGTCTGGGTGAAGGATTGGTCTTGTCTGGATGAAGTATTGGTCTTGTCTGGGTGAAGGATTGGTCTTGTCTGGGTGAAGTATTGGTCTTGTCTGGATGAAGTATTGGTCTTGTCTGGATGAAGGATTGGTCTTGTCTGGGTGAAGGATTGGTCTTGTCTGGGTGAAGTATTGGTCTTGTCTGGATGAAGTATTGGTCTTGTCTGGATGAAGGATTGGTCTTGTCTGGGTGAAGTATTGGTCTTGTCTGGGTGAAGTATTGGTCTTGTCTGGATGAAGTATTGGTCTTGTCTGGGTGAAGGATTGGTCTTTTCTGGGTGAAGAATTGGTCTTGTCTGGGTGAAGGATTGGTCTTGTCTGGATGAAGAATTGGTCTTGTCTGGATGAAGAATTGGTCTTGTCTGGGTGAAGGATTGGTCTTGTCTGGGTGAAGTATTGGTCTTGTCTGGGTGAAGGATTGGTCTTGTCTGGGTGAAGGATTGGTCTTGTCTTGATGAAGAATTGGTCTTGTCTGGGTGAAGGATTGGTCTTGTCTGGGTGAAGGATTGGTCTTGTCTGGGTGAAGTATTGGTCTTGTCTGGGTGAAGGATTGGTCTTGTCTGGGTGAAGTATTGGTCTTGTCTGGGTGAAGTATTGGTCTTGTCTGGGTGAAGGATTGGTCTTGTCTGGATGAAGAATTGGTCTTGTCTGGGTGAAGGATTGGTCTTGTCTGGGTGAAGGATTGGTCTTGTCTGGATGAAGAATTGGTCTTGTCTGGGTGAAGGATTGGTCTTGTCTGGATGAAGTATTGGTCTTGTCTGGGTGAAGTATTGGTCTTGTCTGGATGAAGTATTGGTCTTGTCTGGATGAAGTATTGGTCTTGTCTGGATGAAGTATTGGTCTGTTTGAGAGAAAGAAAGTTGCCATGGAAGCGCCTCTTGTCTGGATGAAATATTGGTATTGGTCTTGTGTGGATGAAGTACTGGTCTTGTATGGATGAAGCATTTGTCTTGTCTAGATGGAGTACTGGTCTTGTCTGGATGAAGTATTGGTCTTGTCTGGATGAAGTACTGGTCTTGTCTGGATGAAGTATTGGTCTTGTCTGGATGAAGTACTGGTCTTGTCTGGATGAAGAATTGGTCTTGTCTGGATGAAGTACTGGTCTTGTCTGGATGAAGAATTGGTCTTGTGTGGATGAAGTATTGGACTTGTCTGGATGAAGTATTGGTCTTGTCTGGATGAAGTATTGGACTTGTCTGGATGAAGTATTGGTCTTGTCTGGATGAAGTATTGGTCTTGTCTAGATGAAGTATTGGTCTTGTCTGGATAAAGTATTGGTCTGGTCTGGGTAAAGTATTGGTCTGCTTGAGAGAAAGAACGGAGAGTGGGTGCCACCTCAGTCAGACGAATGATTGTGGTTGTGTTGATAGAGAAGGAATTGATCTGCAGGAAATGTTTAATGCTTTTGTGATGTCTTGGTGTACAATGAACTGATATGCATGTTGACTATGACACGGTTGTCACGTGCAGCTAATAACCTGAAATCATCGAGCGACTTTAGGGCATGATTCGTATTCTGCTTATAAGTGGGAAGGAAGGCTAGCAGTGGTGAAAAATATGCTGTCGAGGAACCAGAACAATATTACGGTTGTGTTGAGGAACCCGAATAATATTACGGTTGTGTTGAGGAATCAGAACAATATTACGGTTTTGTCGAGGAACCAGCACAATATTACGGTTGTGTCGAGGAACCGGAACAATGTTGTGGTTGTGTTGAGGAACCAAAACAATATTATGGTTGTGTTGAGGAACCAGAACAATATTACGGTTGTGCTGAGGAACCAGAATAATATTATGGTTGTGTTGAGGAACCAGAACAGTATTACGGTTGTGTCGAGGAACCAGAACAATATTACGGTTGTGTTGAGGAACCAGAACAATGTTATGGTTGTGTCGCGGAACCAGAACAATGTTATGGTTGTGTTGAGGAACCAGAACAATGTTATGGTTGTGTTGAGGAACCTGAACAATATTACGGTTGTGTCGAGGAACCAGAGCAATGTCATGGTTGTATCGAGGAACCAGAACAATGTTATGGTTGTATCGAGGAACCAGAACAATATTATGGTTGTGTTGAGGAAACAGAACAATGTTATGGTTGTGTTTAGGAACCAAAACAATGTTATGGTTGTGTTGAGGAACCTGAACAATGTTATGGTTGTGTCGAGGAATCAGAACAATACTATGGTTGTGTCGAGGAACCAGAACAATGTTATGGTTGTGTTGAGGAACCTGAACAATATCATGGTTGTGTTGAGGAATCAGAACATCATTATGGTTGTGTCGAGGAACCAGAACAATATTATGGTTGTGTTGAGGAACCTGAACAATATTATGGTTGTGTTGAGGAACCAGAACAATATTATGGTTGTGTTGAGGAACTTGAACAATTTTTATGGTTGTGTTGAGGAACCTGAACAATATTATGGTTGTGTTGAGGAACTTGAACAATTTAATGGTTGTGTTGAAGAACCTGAACAATTTCATGGTTGTGTTGAAGAACTTAAACAATATTATGGTTGTGTTGAGGAACCTGAACAATGTTATGGTTGTGTTGAGGAACCTGCACAAATTTATGGTTGTGTCGAGAAACCAGAACATCATTATGGTTGTGTCGAGGAATCAACAATGTTATGGTTGTGCCAAGGAACCAGAACAATTTAATGGTTGTGTCGAGGATCCAGAACAATTAAATGGTTGTGCTGAGGAACCAGTACAATATTACGGTTGTGTCGAGGAACGGGAACAATATTATGGTTGTGTCGAGAAACCAGAACAATTTTATGGTTGTGTTGAGGAACCAGAACAATGTTATGGTTGTGTCGAGAAACCAGAACAATTCTATGGTTGTGTCGAGAAATCAGAACAATGTTATGGTTGTGTCGAAAAATCAGAACAATTTTATGGTTGTGTCCAGCAATCAGAACAATATTATGGTTGTGTCGAGGACCCAGAACAATGTCATGGTTGTGTCGAGGAATCAGAAAAATATTAAGGTTGTGTTGAGGAAGCAGAACAATATAATGGTTGTGAAGACAAAGAGCCTGCAGACGTTATGAGTCCCTCAGACGTAGCAAGTTTTGGTTGTTGACGGGCTGAGCAATGTGGTTTCAAGTATTGGCCGAACCTGGCCGCTATATTGCGAGCACATAGAACAGTGTTCTGTCGCGGTTAAGAAACTCAGCACGTGGCCTCAAACACATTGCCGAAATTCTATTGGAGTTATCTTCCCCTGCTAATGTTACTTGCAATTGTCCAATTAAAATCGCTTTCCCGGATCAGGAGTAAACAACCCATGCGAGGCTTTCGTCTCTTCCGAAATGGCGATTGGTTCATTGACATCGATTCTGCAATAAATTCGATCACACAGAGTGTACATTAGATCAAACATGCAGATAATTGAAAAGACTGAATTACACACGCGAAGTAGAAGCCCATGTGACCACCTAAAATCGGCTGAATGTGCAAAAAAACGTGTTTAACCAAAGCAAATATGAAACGAGGCAGGGAACAGTAAACAATAAACAATAAACAAGTAGTGTAAAAAGTCTTGTGGGAGCAAGAGTTATCCTGCTTGTTAATTGTTTAGTGTTTAACCAAGTGTGAGCCTGTGTGAAACGACATACGAGTAGGCTTTTCCTGTGCGCCGACTATCGAAAACAGTACTCGTATGTTAAGCTGGGTTGAACGCCTAAGTTTATGGGTAGGTATCTACGTTGGTATTAAAGCATTGCTGTCTTACTGCTAATGTCTGACCGCTGACAAAGTCTTATTCTGTACTGATCTCACACTGACTGCAATTTCTTCGTTTGAACGGTAGCATTCGCGCAGAGTGCGCGCGCATAAAGCAAGTTGAAAGATCGGATATGCGAATGTCCAAACAGTGTGTCTTGCGTGTGGCTGGCTTCGTGTGGGGAATGTGGTGTGTCTGCAAACAGTCTAAACACGGTAAATATCTCCTTCGTCGGCGGGCCGCCTTATGAGAAGTTCCCACAATCAGACAGAATCTTTTTTTCATACGTGTTTACTATAATTCTACAAAACAAAAAGGAAAGATTTCCTCCTGTCTCCCACAAAGAGCTTCTGCCCCAATAAGATCCAGATCTGACCAGATGTAAAGAATATTGATCATGCTTCTCGTGATACAAATGCAAAATAACGACTTTTTTAATTGATGATACAAAGTTCTATATCGATGTAAGCATTTCATTTCAATTCAAGTCAGTTTATTGTCCTTTTACCAAACAAAAATTGTCTGACAGTGATCAGTAACTTACAACGATATCAAAAAGCATAAATGTGTAAAATACGAAATGTGAATTATAATGATGTATACACTCACATTGATAGTCACACAACCTCGCCTACGTGCACGCACACTAAAGAACTGCGTACGCACGCGCGCGCACACACACACACACATGCACACGCACACACACACATACACACAAGCGTGCGCACACACGCACACACACACACACATACACACACGCGCGCGCGCATGCACACACACTCATGCACACATACACGCACTTTTACACACAGAGAGAGAGAGAGAGAGGAGAGAGAGAGAGAGAGAGAGAGAGAGAGAGAGAGAGAGAACTAAACTGCAAATAAAGTGAAGACGAATAATAACAAGAATAAATCCTCAAGTTCTATTCACACCAACTCAATACGGCCAAGACCTTTTTTCTTTTAATTAAAGATTGCTGTGCAATATAAGACCAAAAAAAGAAGAGTCGAATTGTGCACTGAACACTGAGAAAGAAGCTGACAGACAACAGTCACAAACAAAGCATCCTGAACACTGAGGAAGAAGCTGACAGACAACAGTCACAAACAAAGCATCCTGAACACTGAGGAAGAAGCTGACAGACAACAGTCACAAACACAGCATCCTGAACACTGAGGAAGAAGCTGACAGACAACATTCACAAACACAGCATCCTGAACACTGAGGAAGAAGCTGACAGACAACAATCACAAACACAGCATCGTGAACACTGAGGAAGAAGCTGACAGACAACAGTCACAAACACAGCATCCTGAACACTGAGGAAGAAGCTGACAGACAACAGTCACAAACACAGCATCGTGAACACTGAGGAAGAAGTTGACAGACAACATTCACAAACACAGCATCCTGAACACTGAGGAAGAAGCTGACAGACAACAGTCACAGACACAGCATCCTGAACACTGAGGAAGAAGCTGACAGACAACAGTCACAAACACAGCATCCTGAACACTGAGGAAGAAGCTGACAGACAACAGTCACAAACACAGCATCCTGAACACTGAGGAAGAAGCTGACAGACAACAGTCACAAACACAGCATCCTGAACACTGAGGAAGAAGCTGACAGACATTCACAAACACAGCATCCTGAACACTGAGGAAGAAGCTGACAGACATTCACAAACACAGCATCCTGAACACTGAGGAAGAAGCTGACAGACATTCACAAACACAGCATCCTGAACACTGAAAAAGAAGCTGACAGACAAGTCACAAACACAGCATCGTGAACACTGAGGAAGAAGCTGACAGACAACAGTCACAAACACAGCATCGTGAACACTGAGGAAGAAGCTGACAGACAACATTCACAAACACAGCATCCTGAACACTGAGGAAGAAGCTGACAGACAACAGTCACAAACACAGCATCCTGAACACTGAGGAAGAAGCTGACAGACAAGTCACAAACACAGCATCGTGAACACTGAGGAAGAAGCTGACAGACAACAGTCACAAACACAGCATCCTGAACACTGAGGAAGAAGCTGACAGACAACAGTCACAAACACAGCATCCTGAACACTGAGGAAGAAGCTGACAGACAACAGTCACAAACACAGCATCCTGAACACTGAGGAAGAAGCTGACAACATTCACAAACACAGCATCCTGAACACTGAGGAAGAAGCTGACAACATTCACAAACACAACATCCTGAACACTGAGGAAGAAGCTGACAGACATTCACAAACACAGCATCCTGAACACTGAGGAAGAAGCTGACAGACAACAGTCACAAACACAGCATCCTGAACACTGAGGAAGAAGCTGACAACATTCACAAACACAGCATCCTGAACACTGAGGAAGAAGCTGACAGACATTCACAAACACAGCATCCTGAACACTGAGGAAGAAGCTGACAGACAACATTCACAAACACAGCATCCTGAACACTGAGGAAGAAGCTGACAGACAACATATTCACAAACACAGCATCCTGAACACTGAGGAAGAAGCTGACAACATTCACAAACACAGCATCCTGAACACTGAGGAAGAAGCTGACAGACAACATATTCACGAACACAGCATCCTGAACACTGAGGAAGAAGCTGACAACATTCACAAACACAGCATCGTGAACACTGAGGAAGAAGCTGACAACATTCACAAACACAGCATCCTGAACACTGAGGAAGAAGCTGACAGACAACATATTCACGAACACAGCATCGTGAACACTGAGGAAGAAGCTGACAACATTCACAAACACAGCATCCTGAACACTGAGGAAGACGCTGACAGACAACAGTCACAAACACAGCATCGTGAACACTGAGGAAGAAGCTGACAGACAACACATTCACGAACACAGCATCGTGAACACTGAGGAAGAAGCTGACAGACAACATATTCACGAACACAGCATCCTGAACACTGAGGAAGATGCTGACAACATTTACAAACACAGCATCGTGAACACTGATTAAGAAGCTGACAGACAACATATTCACGAACACAGCATCGTGAACACTGAGGAAGACTGACAGACAACATTCACAAACACAGCATCGTGAACACTGAGGAAGAAGCTGACAGACAACATTCACAAACACAGCATCGTGAACACTGAGGATGAAGCTGACAGACAACATTCATAACACAGCATCGTGAACACTGAGGAAGAAGCTGACAAACAAGATTTACAAACACAGCATCCTGAACACGAAAAAGAAGCTGACAAATTTTCACAAACACAGCATCGTGAACACTGAGGAAGATGCTGACAACATCACAAACAGCACATCCTGAACACCGAAAAAAGAAGCTGACAATATTCACAAACACAGCATCGTGAACACTGAGGAAGAAGCTGACAACATTCACAAACACAGCATCCTGAACACTGAGGAAGAAGCTGACAACATTCACAAACACAGCATCCTGAACACTGAGGAAGAAGTTGACAAACAACATTCACAAACACAGCATCCTGAACACTGAGGAAGAAGCTGACAGACAACATCACAAACACAGCATTCTGAACACTGAGGAAGAAGCTGACAACATTCACAAACAGCATCGTGAACACTGAGGAAGAAGCTGACAGACAACAGTCACAAACACAGCATCCTGAACACTGAGGAAGAAGCTGACAACATTCACAAACAGCATCGTGAACACTGAGGAAGAAGCTGAACAGACAAACAGTCACACAAACACAGCATCCTGAAACACTGAGGAAGAAGCTGACAGACAACAGTCACAAACACGGCATCCTTAACACTGAAGAAGATACTGACAACATGCACAAACACAGCATCCTGAACACGCGCATCTCTGTCTTCCCCGTTCAGCCGGTCTCCCCCCCCCCCCCCCCCCTCTCCCCCTACCTCGCTCCCCTTCCCTAAACTGTAGTCCTGTAGTGTGTAAACTCAGTATTATATAAGTGTAAAAATAACCCTCCCCAAAACGTAATCGAATGGGATGTGCGAAGTCACAAGGCTTATAGGCGGCTTAATGCCAGTCGCTGTTACAATTATTACTTTCACTACCACTTTTGATACCATTAGTATTAAAAAAAATTTTTTTTCTTCACTGCTGATCTTCTTTTTCACAAATAAGAACTTTCTCTGAGGACGTTCTGAAGACTTGCAATTGATTTTTTTTAATTAGGAGAACGGAAATCGTCAACGTTTCGGTAGTAAACCGTCTTCTAAAAATAATGTCTTCAGTCCCGAAGACCAAAACGTTTACGATTTCTGTGCTGTTTTTCTTCCAACTGCAAATCTTCAGGAAACCTCAAAGATAGTTCTTATTTACCATTACTACTAATGTTACGATTACTACAACTGCCGCTGCTACGTTCACTGCTGACACAAAACATGCCTCCCCAAAGATCGAATGATTTTAAATAAACCGATCTCACATCTGAGACAAAGAAGCTGTGTCAAGGGAGGGGCGGGGGGGGGGGGAGACAAAAGAGAATCCCCCCCCCCCCCCCCCCCCCCGGCGCACATTTTCCCATCAATACTGAGTGGAAAAAGCCTTCACTTCCAATTCCGGACCTTTCGACATTTTAATAACGTTTTTGTTGAATTCATCGTACGGAACTTTAACAGCGTGACGACAAATGAGATATGAACTGCATAGAAAGGGAAGGGGGAGTCAGTGGAAATCCTTCCCTATTCTTTTTCAAGTGACCACCACAACAAGAACAACAAGAACAACAAGAACAGCAACACACACACCACACACACACACACACACACACACACACACACACACACACACACACACACTGAGAGAGAGAGAGAGAGAGAGAGAGAGAGAGAGAGAGAGAGAGAGAGAGAGGCAGAGGATGATGATCAGGGGGGAAGGGGAGAGAGAGGGGGTAAGAAGGGGTCGGGATTAGATGCGCAAGTTTCGTTTGGCATAAGATCACTGGGATGACATGGCTCTGTGTTCGTTGTGTCTTCACTCTATGATGAAGTGAACGACATGGCTCTGTGTTCGTTGTGTCTTCACTCTATGATGAAGTGAATGACATGGCTCTGTGTTTGTTGTGTCTTCACTCTATGATGAAGTGAATGACATGGCTCTGTGTTCGTGGTGTCTTCACTCTATGATGAAGTGAACGACATGGCTCTGTGTTCGTTGTGTCTTCACTCTATGATGAAGTGAACGACATGGCTCTGTGTTCGTTGTGTCTTCACTCTATGATGAAGTGAACGAAGCCGTTGTGTCTTCACTCTATGATGAAGTGAACGAAGCCGTTGTGTCTTCACTCTATGATGAAGTGAACGACATGGCCCTTTGTTCGTTGTGTCTTCACTCTATGATGAAGTGAACGACATGGCTCTGTGTTTGTTGTGTCTTCACTCTATGATGAAGTGAACGAGGCCGTTGTGTCTTCACTCTATGATGAAGTGAACGAAGCCGTTGTGTCTTCACTCTATGATGAAGTGAACGACATGGCCCTTTGTTCGTTGTGTCTTCACTCTATGATGAAGTGAACGACATGGCCCTTTGTTCGTTGTGTCTTCACTCTATGATGAAGTGAACGACATGGCTCTGTGTTCGTTGTGTCTTCACTCTATGATGAAGTGAACGACATGACCCTGTGTTCGTTGTGTCTTCACTCTATGATGAAGTGAACGACATGGCTCTGTGTTCGTTGTGTCTTCACTCTATGATGAAGTGAACGACATGGCCCTTTGTTCGTTGTGTCTTCACTCTATGATGAAGTGAACGACATGACCCTGTGTTCGTTGTGTCTTCACTCTATGATGAAGTGAACGACATGGCTCTGTGTTCGTTGTGTCTTCACTCTATGATGAAGTGAACGACATGGCCCTTTGTTCGTTGTGTCTTCACTCTATGATGAAGTGAACGACATGGCTCTGTGTTCGTTGTGTCTTCACTCTATGATGAAGTGAACGACATGGCCCTTTGTTCGTTGTGTCTTCACTCTATGATGAAGTGAACGACATGGCTCTGTGTTCGTTGTGTCTTCACTCTATGATGAAGTGAACGACATGGCTCTGTGTTCGTTGTGTCTTCACTCTATGATGAAGTGACCGAGGCCGTTGTGTCTTCACTCTATGATGAAGTGAACGACATGGCTCTGTGTTCGTTGTGTCTTCACTCTATGATGAAGTGACCGAGGCCGTTGTGTCTTCACTCTATGATGAAGTGAACGACATGGCTCTGTGTTTGTTGTGTCTTCACTCTATGATGAAGTGAACGAAGCCGTTGTGTCTTCACTCTATGATGAAGTGAGCGACATGGTTCTGTGTTCGTTGTGTCTTCACTCTATGATGAAGTGAACGAAGCCGTTGTGTCTTCACTCTATGATGAAGTGAACGACATGGCCCTGTGTTCGTTGTGTCTTCACTCTATGATGAAGTGAACGACATGGCTCTGTGTTCGTTGTGTCTTCACTCTATGATGAAGTGAACGACATGACCCTGTGTTTCGTTGTGTCTTCACTCTATGATGAAGTGAACGACATGGCTCTGTGTTCGTTGTGTCTTCACTCTATGATGAAGTGAACGACATGGCTCTGTGTTCGTTGTGTCTTCACTCTATGATGAAGTGAACGACATGGCTCTGTGTTCGTTGTGTCTTCACTCTATGATGAAGTGAACGACATGGCCCTGTGTTCGTTGTGTCTTCACTCTATGATGAAGTGAACGACATGGCTCTGTGTTCGTTGTGTCTTCACTCTATGATGAAGTGAACGAGGCCGTTGTGTCTTCACTCTATGATGAAGTGAACGAGGCCGTTGTGTCTTCACTCTATGATGAAGTGAACGACATGGCCCTTTGTTCGTTGTGTCTTCACTCTATGATGAAGTGAATGACATGGCCCTTTGTTCGTTGTGTCTTCACTCTATGATGAAGTGAACGAGGCCGTTGTGTCTTCACTCTATGATGAAGTGAACGAGGCCGTTGTGTCTTCACTCTATGATGAAGTGAACGAAGCCGTGGCTCCAGCTGACCTTGGCGCCATTGGAATTCTTCACATTCATTCGCTGATGATCACCGTCAATCATACCATACTTCTCCTGCAGGGCCGACTCTGTTTTAACCCAATCAAACTGACCTTATTTCTCTGCTCGCCCCGCTCTTCCTCTGTCAAGTTCATCCTATTTCTCTGCTTAATTTACCTATTTTTCTCTTCTGTCAAGCAGCACTGCATCTGTTTAGTTTGTCCTATCTTTCCTCTCTTCAAACATGGTACGAGTCGCACGTGCCCAAGTCTTCAGGCTGAGACCTACCCGGTCAGTTTCGCAGGAATCTGAACTTTACTCACAGTCTTGTGGTGATCGCGATGTAACAAACTTCGTATTTCTGTCACTGCCCTATTGTTTGACATCAGAGGAACAGTGAGGGGAACTGTGGCTGTGAAATATTAACCAACTGGCAGGTCAACCCAAATTTGAGGCACTGGGGGGTTGTGTTAATGTTTATCTTTCCTAATCCAAGTGTGCAGTGACAGCATTCAAAACTCTTCCTTCGGTGTTGTTTTTTTTAAGAGTGATACATGATCCGATGAGTGAGAAAGAAGACGTTTAATCCAGAAGGGAATCTAAGATCTTCCAGAGGGGCAAAGCGAGGGTGACATCTTTACGAGAGACGTTTAATCCAGAAAGGAATCTAAGATCTCCCAGAGGGGCAGAGCTAGGGTGACATCTTTGCGAGAGATATATCAGGCAATGTTATATCAGCTTTGGGCATCGTGACGACTGGGGGTATTACAGAACAAAGATAGAAGTCTGTGGTGTCTGGCTTCCCTGATAACCATGACACCGTGATGACTGGGGGCATTACAGAGCAAAGACAGAAGTCTGTGGTGTAAAGCTCACCTGATGACCATGATTGGCAGGAAGGTCAGTAAAGAGAAACACAGACAGGCGGTCAGTGAAAAAAGCAGTGACCTACACAGGAGGAGGTCTGGTGAGACAGGCAGTGACCAGCATGTTGAGGTGTTTCATCAGAAAGGGGTCAATGGGAGCAGTGACCAGCATGTTGATGTGTTTCATCAGAAGGATCAAGGGAGCGTGCCAAGTTGAGGGTTTCATCAGAAAGGGTCAATGGACATGACCAGCATGTTGATGTGTTTCATCAGAAAGGAGTCAAGGGAGGAGTGACCAGCATGTTGAGGTGTTTCATCAGAAAGGAGTCAAGGGGAGGAGTGACCAGCATGTTGGGGTGTTTCATCAGAAAGGGGTCAAGGGGAGGAGTGACCAGCATGTTGAGGTGTTTCATCAGAAAGGGGTCAATGGGAGCAGTGACCAGCATGTTGGGGTGTCTCATCAGAAAGGGGTCAAGACGAGCAGTGACCAGCATGTTGAGGTGTTTCATCAGAAAGGGGTCAAGATGAGCAGTGACCAGCATGTTGAGGTATTTCATCAGAAGGGGTCAAGACGAGCAGTGACCAGCATGTTGAGGTGTTTCATCAGAAAGGGGTCAAGACGAGCAGTGACCAGCATGTTGAGGTGTTCCATCAGAAAGGGGTCAAGAGGAGCAGTGACCGTTCCAAACTGATGTCCGGTCACAAAGGAGGAAAGATGATGGCTGACCTGTGCAGTGAGGACAGCCACCCGGTCTTCATGGAAAAGCAATATGAGGACAGCCACCCGGCCTTCACGGAAAAGCAATATGAGGACAGCCATCCGGTCTTCACAGAAAAGCAATATGAGGACAGCCACCCGGCCTTCACGGAAAAGCAATATGAGGACAGCCACCCGGCCTTCACGGAAAAGCAATATGAGGACAGCCACCCGGTCTTCACGAAGAACCAATATGAGAAGAGCCAACCGGCCTTCACAGAGTACCATATGAGGACAGCCAACCAGTCTTCACAGAGGATGAATATGAGAACAGCCACCTGGCCTTCACGGAGGAGGAATATGAGGACAGCTACCCGGCCTTCACGGAGGAGGAATATGAGGAGGCCACGTGCTGGCTGCTGGACTATGTAGCAAGTCAAGGTCAGACCCCTGCTGCGCTCCCTGCGAGCATGCCTGCCCCAAAGCCCGGCCTTGCCATCCCTTCCCATCAGTCGTCCAGGCCGGACACCAGCCTACACAGCTCCCTTACGAGTTCCGCGGAGTTCAGTTACCCTCAGCATTCCAGTCCCTACACCAGTCCACCTCAGCTCAGCCCTCATTTTCTTTACCCTCTGACCCCCATGTCTCAGACCAGTCCTCCCCAGCTGAGTCCATACCACACCGACCCTCAGTCTGTCAGATCCCACGGCAGTTCACCAGAATCAGATCCTAATCATAGTTACCCAGTGTCGTCCTTGTCCCACTCACAAAGCAGTCCCACCCCGAGACTGGAACTTACCCAATGTCGTCCTTGTCCCACACCAGTCCACCAGAGACTGGAACTTACCCAATGTCGTCCTTGTCCCACAGCAGTCCACCAGAGACTGGAACTTACCCAATGTCGTCCTTGTCCCACACCAGTCCACCAGAGACTGGAACTTACCAAGCTTCCCCTCAGGCTCCCAGATCCAAGGTCAGTCCGTCCCAGCTCAGTGTTTATCACTCTTACCCTCCATCTCTCAGGTCCCACTGTAGTCCGCCAAAGCCCAGTCCTCAACGTCCTTACCTTCCGCTCTCCAAGGCTCACTGTATTCCGCCAAAGCCCAGTCCTCAACGTCCTCACCTTCCGTCTTCCAGGGCTCACTGTAGTCAGCCAGAGCCCAGTCCTCAACGTCCTCACCTTCCGTCTTCCAGGGCTCACTGTTGTCCACCAAAGCCCAGTCCTCAACATCCTCACCTTCCGTCTTCCAGGGCTTACTTTAGTCCACCAGAGCTCAGAGCTCAACGTCCTCACCTTCCGTCTTCCAGGGCTCAAAGTAGTCCGCCAAAGCCCAGTGCTCAACGTCCTCACCTTACGTCTTCCAGGGCTCACTGTAGTCCACCAGAGCTCAGACCTCAACGTCCTCACCTTCCGTCTTCCAGGGCTCAAAGTAGTCCGCCAGAGCCCAGTGCTAAACGTCCTCACCTTACGTCTTCCAGGGCTCATTGTAGTCCGCCAGAGCTCAGACCTCAACGTCCTCACCTTACGTCTTCCAGGGCTCATTGTAGTCCGTCAAAGTTCATTCCTCAACGTCCTCACCTTCCGTCTTCCAGGACTCATTGTAGTCCGCCAGAGCTCGGTCTTCAACGTCCTCACCTTCCGTCTTCCAGGGCTCAAAGTAGTCCGCCAGAGCTCGGTCTTCAACGTCCTCACCTTCCGTCTTCCAGGGCTCATTTTAGTCCGCCAGAGCTCGGTCTTCAACGTCCTCACCTTACGCCTTCCAGGGCTCATTGTAGTCCGCCAGAGCTCAGTCTTCAACGTCCTCACCTTCCGTCTTCCAGGGCTCATTTTAGTCCGCCAGAGCTCAGTCTTCAACGTCCTCACCTTCCGTCTTCCAGGGCTCATTTTAGTCCGCCAGAGCCCAGACCTCAATGTCCTCACCTTCCGCTCTCTAAGGCTCACTGTAGTCCAGCCAAAGCCCAGTCCTCAACGTCCTCACCTTCCGTCTTCCAGGGCTCACTGTAGTCCGCCAGAGCCCAAACCTCAATGTCCTCACCTTCCGTCTTCCAGGGCTCATTTTAGTCCGCCAGAGCCCAGTCTTCAATGTCCTCACCTTCCGTCTTCCAGGGCTCACTGTAGTCCGCCAGAGCCCAAACCTCAATATCCTCACCTTCCGTCTTCCGGAGCTCACATGTGTTCACCAGATCCTGGTCCTTACAGTCCTCGCCGTAAGTCTTTGAGAGCCCACACCAGTCCCCCAGCACCCCATTCTACCCCCACCCCCTGCCCTCAGACTCTCCCTCTCTACGGCAACTTCTCTGCAGCGCGCATAGCGTGACGTGGGCTGGGTCTGGTCAGAGACAGGACACCGCCCCCCTCAGTCAGCATCAAGGCAAGCAGACAGAGCCAGACAGGCCTCGGAGAAAGAGGACCAGGCCGCACCCAGCTGACCCTTCCTCAACGGCCTCTGTCCGTGACGCTGTGACGTCAGAGGGAGGCAGGGAAGGGCAGCCTTCTGCCTTTTACCTCCACCTACCGCCCCCATCGGCTGGGGAGGAGGCCGCCATGTTCAGTCCTGAGGCCAGCAGGATGCCCGATCTGCAGGCTGTGGTGGATCAGATCTGTCGTCGGCTGGAATCGGAAAGGGATCGGTAGTTATCGCCCTTCACGTTCACCCTCCCCTCACGTGTCCAGCAGATGTCACCACTAGTTGTGAACTATCGCCCTCCACGTTCAACCTCCCCTCACGTGTCTAGCAGATGTCACCACTAGTTGTGAACTATCGACTTCACGTTCACCCTCCCTCACGTGTCCAGCAGATGTCACCACTAGTTGTGAACTATCGACTTCACGTTCACCCTCCCCTCACGTGTCCAGCAGATGTCACCACTAGTTGTGAACTATCGCCCTTCACATTCACCCTCCCCTCACGTGTCCAGCAGATGTCACCACTAGTTGTGAACTATCGCCCTTCACATTCACCCTCCCCTCACGTGTCCAGCAGATGTCACCACTAGTTGTGAACTATCGCCCTTCACATTCACCCTCCCCTCACGTGTCCAGCAGATGTCGCCACTAGTTGTGAACTATCACCCTTCACATTCACCCTCTCTCACGTGTCCAGCAGATGTCGCCACTAGTTGTGAACTATCACCCTTCACATTCACCCTCCCTCACGTGTCTAGCAGATGTCACCAGCTCCCGTTTGTTGACAGGTTACGAGGGAGAGTTGAAACGTGAACTCACCCGAATTTCGTCTTACTGATTTTCTGGACTTATTCAAAGCAACATTTCCAATGTCTCTTCCCTTTCAGTGACGATTTTGCATTCAACGCATCGTTTGGTCATGTTCTCTCTCTCTCTCTCTCTCTCTCTCTCTCTCTTCTCTCTTCTCTCTCTTGTCTGTCTGTCTGCTCTCTCTCTCTCTCTTCTCTCTCTCTCTCTCTCTCTCTCTCCCCTCTCTCTCTCTCTCTCTCTCTCTCCGTAAGTACGTCGTGATACTTTTTAGAACCTTCAGCATTTTCAGTCGACATGTGCTTTGATTTAGCCTCGGTCTGTCTTTGAGAATCTTCAGTATTCAAACCAGACGATTTCACATATTCCAGATGAATGGAAGATAGACAGCTTAAATAACTAGAAGGAATTGAGGTGATTTCCTCTTTATCATAAACTCCTAGCGTAGAGTACCATTTCCTTGATGTCGATTAGATTGCCACTACATGATACTACTTTATATTCAAGAACTCTTAGATACATATATTAATTACCCATGTGTATGACGTGATTACAGAACATTTGTTCCGCTAAAACACCTCCAGGTTCTATTGTCTACTAACGCTTTTCATGTTTCTTATTAACATTACCTACATGCTTGCATTTGCAGAAAAAGCTTTGATCGAATACGTTAAAAACTATGCGAGAGCACAAGTTCCTATGATTGGTTATTGTTCCGCAGGTTTGAAGCTCCATTGATTTTAATTCATTTATTTTACAGTAAATGTCTGGAGAAACCATGAGATTATCATGTATATTTCAATAGATTTGTTTTTCAACGTAATCTGCCTCCTTTATCGTTAATTTTATTTTGGAACACTTTTCTTCGAGATTTACAGAACTGTTGCTTGAAAGGGATGCCTGTAAACATTTGAAAAGATAAAAATACATAAACTACTTTTGGCAGGATTATTCGTTTTGAAACAGGGACCCTCACAGGGGCATGTATTCTGGGAAGGGGTGAGGGAGGCGGGTATATTAATCTCAGCATCAATACATTCAATGGGCTTTTAATCTCTCGGAAGTTTCGTCAAAATGTAGCTTTATGCATCCCCCCAGATTATTAGTTTTCACACTCACGGAGAGGAGAGAGAGAGGAGAGAGAGAGAGAGAGAGAGAGAGAGAGAGAGAGAGAAAGAAACAGAACAAGAACAGAATTTTATTCAGTAAGGCCAAAGCCCCATTTGAAGGGGTGTGAACATTGATAGTAGACATAATCAGAAAAATTCGAATGATACTATCAATCCATCATCTGCTTGAAAGCTAATTCAAAGAAACAAAGAGAAAAAATGAAAAATGAGAGAGAGAGAGAGAGAGAGAGAGAGAGAGAGAGAGAGAGAGAGAGAGAGAGAGAGACTTTTAAATCAGGGATTCCTTTCAAGTTTTTATATATATATATAATATATATATAATATATATATATAATATATATATATATCCGATATTACTATTCATTCCTCCTATCCTGCCGGACACAAAATGTTTTCTCTGTAACAAACTTTAATCTCATTCTGCCTCCAAATCCTGTCCAAAAGTAGTGGTTTGTGCCAATGTTCTTCTATAGAATAATTCAATGTCAACGCGAAGTTGAATCATTATCGTATGTTTTGTTGTCCTGGTTGGATTCCTGTAAAACTGGTGTTTTCTTTGATCGGTCACGCT
>CM065717.1:97562050-97599550 GCA_033310375.1 Conus canariensis
GTCCAGCTTGTCGTAGTAGTTGAAAGGCCCCCGCACTTCCGGCTGGTGACGTTGGTCGGTAGGGATGTCGTGGGCGTACTCCTGGAACGTCACTTGGCCATCGCCTACGTCACAGGAGTTACGTCATCAGTCACAGTGACGGGTTCTTTTCCACGACGATTATTAGTGACACTACTGAAATCGCGTATTTTGTTTGGTACCAACGAAGTAAGGAATCAAGCGGAATTAAGGGAAAAGGATATGCTTTATCTATTCATTCATGTCTAGTTTATCTGTCTTTACAGTAACATATGGATTCTACGTAGATACTGTCACGGCAGCAAAACTTAGGTGTTACCTAGATACACTCAACACAAAACAAGATGGGTACTACCCAGATACACTCAACACAGAATAGTATGGATACTACCTAAATACACTCAACACAGTATAATGTGGGCACTTCCTAGATACACTTTACACAGTATGCTGTGGTACTACCTAAATGCACTCACTGCAGTACAATGTGAGTACTACCTACATACAGTCAGTACAGTGCAATGTGGGTGTTACTTAAATACCCTCAACAGAGTACAGTGTAGGTACTACCCGGATAGTACAGTACAAATCGATACTGCATAAAAGCCTCATTACAGTACAATGCAGGTGCTACCTAGATACTCTCATTACAGTATATTGTGGGTATTACCTAGATACCCTCAGTACAGTACAATGTGGGTATTACTTACATACCCTCATACAGTACAATGTGGGTAATACCTAGATACACTCAGTACAGTACAATGTGGGTATTACCTAGATACCCTCATTATCCAGAAAACCAATGTGGGTATTACCTAGATACCCTCATTACAGTGCAATGTGGGTATTACCTAGATAACCTCATTACAGTACAATGTGGGTATTACCTAGATAACCTCATTACAGTACAATGTGGGTATTACCTAGATAACCTCATTACAGTACAATGTGGGTATTACCTAGATACCCTCATACAGTACAATGTGGGTATTACCTAGATACCCTCAATACAGTACAATGTGGGTATTACCTAGATACCTCATTACAGTACAATGTGGGTATTACCTAGATACCCTCATTACAGTACAATGTGGGTATTACCTAGATAACCCTCATTACAGTACAATGTGGGTATTACCTAGATACCCTCAATACAGTACAATGTGGGTATTACCTAGATATGTCAATACAGAAAATAGTGGGTATCAGCTAATACCCTCAGTATAGTTCAATGTAGGTGCCACCCAGATGCACTTAAACACTCAGTACAATGAAGGGATATTATACACTATCAATACAGTACAAAATGGGTACTACCTAGATACCCTCAATACGTACCATGGAGGTGCTACCTAGGTACCCTCAATACCAGTACCATGGAGGTACTACTAGATACACTCATACAGTACCATGGAGTACTACCTAGATACCCTCAATACAGTACCATGGAGTACTACCTAGATACCCTCAATACGTACCATGGAGGTACTACCTAGATACCCTCAATACAGTACCATGGAGGTACTACCTAGAACCCTCAATACCGTTCCATGGAAGTACTACCTAGATACCCTCAATACAGTACCATGGAGGTACTACCTAGATACCCTCAATACAGTTCCATGGAGGTACTACCTAGATACCTCAATGCAGTACCATGGAAGTACTACCTAGATACCCTCAATACAGTACCATGGAGGTACTACCTAGATACCCTCAATACAGTACCATGGAGGTACTACCTAGATACCCTCAATATCGTACCATGGAGATACTACCTAGATACCCTCAATACGTTCCATGGAGGTACTACCTATATACCCTCAATACAATACCATGGAGGTACTACCTAATACCCTCAATACAGTACCATGGAGGTACTACCTAGATACCCTCAATACAGTACCATGGAGGTACTACCTAGATACCCTCATACCGTACCATGGAGGTACTACCTAATACCCTCAATACAATACCATGGAGGTACTACCTAGATACCCTCAATTCAGTACCATGGAGGTACTACCTAGATACCCTCAATACCGTACCATGGAGGTACTACCTAGATACCCTCAAAACCGTACAACGTCTCTGCTACTGAGATACACTCGCTACAGTACAATATGGGTACCATCCAAAGTACTCAACGCAGTACAATGAAGGGACTGTTTACATACCCTCAATACAGTACCATGGAGGTACTACCTAGATACTCCCAGTACAGTACAAGGTCTGTACTCCTCAGGTACACTCGCTGTAGTACAATATGGGGACTACAGATATCCTAACATGGTCTATTGACAGCATTTTCCGGCTGACAGTCAGCTGGCCTATCTCGCTTTGTGTGTGTGTGGTGTGTGTGTGTGTGTGTGTGTGTGTGTGTGTGTGTGTGTGTGTGTGTGTGTGTGTGTGTGTGTGTGTGTATTTGCAACATTTGAAGACATGTTTGTTGAAAATTCATCGTCTCTTTCGTATCGTGTTTTCCATAACTTTGCACTCTAGTTTGTGTGTCTATTTGTGTTTTGGCTCGCTCTCAATAGAGCTGCGCTCTTTCACACCCCCCCCCCCCCCCACCCCCCCACCCCCGCCGTAGCTGAAAATCAGTCATAATCTTCGTGTGTCTTATTTTGAGAAGAATTTTTTTTTCAGAAAATGTGCACCTACCTTATTTATCAAATGGTGTTCTTAAATCAGTTGTTCTTCTGTTGTGCGGGGATTTTACATATTTTTAAGAACTCTCTCTCTCTCTCTCTCTCTCTCTCTCTCTCTCTCTCTCTCTCTCTCTCTCTCTCTGGTGTGTGTGTGTGTGTGTGGTGTGTGTGTGTGTGATGTGTGTGTGTGGTGTGTGTGTGTGTGTGTGTGTGTGGTGTGTGTGTGTGTGTGTGTGTGTGTGTGTGTGTGGTCTGACCATTGTGGTCGGCCTGTTTGAAGTAGACCATCATTTCGTCACGGGTCAGCTTGTGGTCATTGTCAGTGTCCAGGGTGCTGAACACCTGGTCAAGGTCTGCTCCTGGCTGTCTGCAACAACACACACACACACACACACACACACACACACACACACACACACACACACACACACGCATGCACGCACGCAGGCACGCGCGCGCGCGCGCGCGCACACACACACACACACACACACACACACACACACACGCATGCACGCATGCACGCACACACAGATGTTTATCCTGTGACCCCTTATGGGACATGGATGACTTAAAACAAATCAAACAAATGTAAATGAAACAAATCAAACGAACGAAACTTTTCTCTATCAATAACGCACTGAATATAATGTTACACCACTTTGCTAAGGTTTAGAAACTTCCCTAGGTTTAGCAACACTTAGCAACTGACTGAAACCAATTTATTGTCAGATTAACCCGTAGTTAACATTTAGTCACACACACCACACAACAACACACACACACACACACACACACACACACACACACACCACACGAACGCACGGCGTGTGCGCGCGCACGCACGCGCACACACACACACACACACACACACACACACACACACACACACACACACACACGATTCAGAGATTAAGATAGCGACCTAGCCCGTCATCTGTGCTGTGTGCTGTTAATATAGGGGGGAGGGGGGAGGAGGGGGGGGGGAAGTGATAGACAGGCCAATTTAGCGGGTTTTTATTTCCAGTTCAAACGACAGTCCTAAAACACCAGTTGAACATGAAAATGGTCAGACGGAGAAAACGAGGTGTTCCCAGGTTTACTGATAGTCCTGTAGAGCACAAAATAAAATAGTCAGCAAACAGGTGTGGCAACTAGTTTGACATTCATTTTCAGCCCAACCTCAAAGACTTTGTTATCTGACATACAAAATTTAAAAAAAAAAAAAAAAAAAAAAACTGGTTTTCTCAAATTGAAAGTAAAAAAGACATTTCATCTATAAATTTACACCTTCGCAGACGACGATTTGTATATTTTTTCTTGTTTTGTTTCGTTTTATATTTCGTTTTTTCTTGTGTGTGTGTGTGTGTGTGTGTGTGTGTGTGTGTGTGTGCGTGCGTGCGTGCGTGCGTGCGTGCGTGCGTGTGTGTGTGTGTGTGTGTGTGTGTGTGTGTGTGTGTGTGTGTGTGTGTGTGTGTGCGTGTGTGTGTGTGTTTTAAGGAGCAGGCGGGAAAAACAAGGGACATGGAAGATGATAAAACAGATATGACAGAGATATCTTGACTACATATCTGAAACATTTGATTCGATTTTCGTGGGGTATCATAGTCAAGATCAATAATAGGCAAGACTTCATTTGATACCATAAGCACATGATTCCTGTCGCTGTCAATAATCATAAAATTATTCGTTAAAGAAGAGAGAGTTTTGCCACGCAATTTTTGATACTTGTAGAGACATTCATCGGATATAAGGTTGAAGCTGAGTGGAAGAACTCATCATCAGAAGAACACAGTCGATGGATTGTCAATTCTTACTTTGACAGCTCTCACATCAATCATTATCAATGACTTGAGTCAATAATTGCCGGCTATGGATTGACGGATATTGGTTATCTCACTGAAGAGAAGTTCTAGCGTGACATATGTGAATTACATTTGGAGAAGGGAAGAGTACATACGCAGCGGTCAGAGTAGCCAAGGCCAAGACAATCAGGACCTTCATGTTGATGGTTGGATGACAGTCTGTTGGGAAAACAGCACATCATCATCATCATCATTCATCATCATCATCATCTTCTTCATCGTCATCATCATCATCATCATCATCATCATCATCATCATCATTATCATTATCAACAACATCAACCGCAGTAATAACAACAACAGCAATAAGAATATTAACAACAACAACAACAACAACAACAACAACAACAACAACACACACACACACACACACACACACACACACACACACACAACACACACACACACACACACTGACTGACCGACTCACTGAAACCATTTACTGTCAGATTAACATATTGTTGTACCGGCATTTTAAAAAAAAAACTTAATAAATTAATGAGAAACGAAAATAATGCAAATAACATCTGAATTACATACAAATCATAAAGGAAACTTAATAGGGAAACATTTAACATTTATAAGTAAAATAATAAAATCAGAAATTGTAATCACACACACACACACATACACACACGCGCGCGCGCGCGCGCACACACACACACACACACACACACACACACACACACACACACACACACACACACACACACACACACACACACACACACACAATCCGCCACTGTACATATGACAGAGTGTGATTACACCTTATTATGATCATCACAGAAGACAGACAGACAGACAGAGAGAACGGACCTGCTCAAGTGGTGGAGTGTCTGTGAAATCACGGAAACCCCCTGATCGTTATATACTGCTGAGGCGGGGAGGGGAAGGGAAAGAGGGAAGGCAGAGAGAGAGGTGGAGGGAAGGAGGACAGAGGTGGGATGTGAAGAGAAGAAATACACGCTAACAGACGCTACATCGTTATCTCCCATGACACGGCTTCCACACGAGCCGTGACAAATTTCAGTTTTGTTACTAAAAGCACAAGGTCTAATACGCGTCTTTTGATCTCAGCACATGCATTAACTGGGACCTATGAACTGTACTCCTTTGTGATGAAGATAATGTGGTTGGTGGTGGTGATGCTCTTGATTTATTGAATGATGAAGATAATGTGGCTGGTGGTGGTGATGCTGTTGATTTATTGAATGATGAAGATAATGTGGTTGGCGGTGCTGCTATTGATTTCTTGAATGATGAAGATAATGTGGTTGGCGGTGGTGCTGTTGATTTATTGAATAATGAAGATAATCTGGCTGGCGGTGCTGCTGTTGATTTATTGAATGATGAAGATAATGTGGTTGGTGGTGCTGCTGTTGATTTCTTGAATGATGAAGGTATGTGATTGGTGGTGGTGCTGTTGATTTCTCTCTCTTGAATGATGAAGATAATGTGGTTGGTGGTGCTGCTGTTGATTTATTGAATGATGAAGATAATGTGGTTGGTGGTGGTGCTGTTGATTTCTCTCTTGAATGATGAAGATAATGTGGTTGGTGGTGGTGCTGTTGATTTCTTGAATGACGAAGATAATGTGGTTGGTGGTGGTGCTGTTGATTTCTTGAATGATGAAGATAATGTGGTTGTTGGTGGTGGTGCTGTTGATTTCTTGAATGATGAAGATAATGTGGTTGTTGGTGGTGGTGCTGTTGATTTCTTGAATGATGAAGATAATGTGGTTGTTGGTGGTGGTGCTGTTGATTTCTTGAATGATGAAGATAATGTGGTTGTTGGGGGTGGTGCTGTTGATTTCTTGAATGATGAAGATAATGTGGTTGTTGGTGGTGGTGCTGTTGATTTCTTGAATGATGAAGATAATGTGGTTGTTGGTGGTGGTGCTGTTGATTTCTTGAATGATGAAGATAATGTGGTTGTTGGCCATGGTGCTGTTGATTTCTTGAATGATGAAGATAATGTGGTTGTTGGCCGTGGTGCTGTTGATTTCTTGAATGATGAAGATAATGTGGTTGTTGGTGGTGGTGCTGTTGATTTCTTGAATGATTTACCTCTGATTTGTTAGACCACGTTCTGTTTTTGTGTGTTGTGTATAATGCAGGGGGGTGACAGGGAGAGAGCATGTGTGTGTGTGTGTGTGTGTGTGTGTGTGTGTGTGTGTGTGTGTGTGTGTGTGTGCGGGAGGGAAGGGTGGGGGCTTGTAGGCCTATATGTGTCAGTGCGTGTGCGTGGGGAATCCCGAAGATTGGGTGTGGGGGGCGAGGGTGGCGACGGCGGTTTTTAGGCCACGGTCTGTTACAAACCATGAGGTCGGTATTTGTTCGTTTCTCTCAGAATGTTGGCAACAGAACGGACCGACCCAAGGCTGCTTTTGTACTGTACAGAGCACGGGGGTGTGTGCTGTAAGGTGCAAAACGTCCACAGTGGGGCAGAGACAGATGGCGCGGTCCCAGTGATCAGGGGAGATAAAGCACAAACCCGTTGTAAAGGTACAACCAAAACTGTTGAGGTCTGGGGGGGTGGGGGTGGGGGGGAGGGGGGAAGCCGATAAATTTCCTCAAAGCGCAGATGTCGACAACTATGGACTACATCGAGTCCTGGCCAAGCTCACGATGGTCAGAATATGTAACGATCGACACCGCGTCTCTTCTCTCTCTCTCTCTCTCTCTCTCTCTCTCTCTCTCTCTCTCTCTCTCTCTCTCGCCTTTTTTTTCTTTTTTCTTTTTTTCTTTCTCCCTCCAAACTCCATGTCACTTTGCTAAATACCTTCTACGCATTTTCATGCCTGATGAAAAATGATTATAAGTTGTGCTTTTTTTTCACTCACTCTCTCTCTCTCTCTCTCTCTCTCTCTCTCTCTCTCTCTCTCTCTCTCTCTCTCTCTCTCTCTCTGCGCGTACGTGAGTGTGTGTGTTCCGAATTCCTTTTTATACATATAAATTTAAATACCTACTACGTATTTTCATGTCTTACGGAAAATAACTACATGTTGTGCCTTGCTCTCTCTCTCTCTCTCTCTCTCTCTCTCTCTCTCTCTCTCTCTCTCTCTCTCTTCTCTCTCTCTCTCTGTGCATGCGTGCGTGTATGTGTGTGTTCCAAATTATATACGTACTATGTCATATTCATTTTACTGTCTGTTTTTATACATGCTAATTTTTGTACGTTTCCATATATTCCCCCTGCTCAGCCCACCCCACCCCAATGTCTCCTTCCCCTTAATTATTGTTACTTTCATTTTCATTTTTATTTTTTGCTTGTTTGTTATAATTATTTTTCATTTCTCTTCTTTCATTTGATGTTCCATTATGATTGCATGACCGCTTTGTTTGCTTGTTTGCTTTCTTACATTATTTCATTTCACTGCATATTGTAGTCCCTACTCAGGGCGAGGACTGGATGTAAAAAAGCATGTCAGTGCTTATCTATTATCCTCGTAAATAAAGAATTTTGTCTTCTCTCTCTCTCTCTCTCTCTCTCTCTCTCTCTCCCTTTTTTTTCTTTCCTTTTTTGTTTTTTTAATTAAATCTGCTCAATTTGCATGCTACTACATTTATTGTACCAGAACCTACAGTCATGAAGGTGTGAGATTCACACAGTTTTATAACGGTTTATTTGAGACAGTTTGGAAAATAGTTTGAAAGACTCATCCATACAAACTTGGCTGAATGCTTTGCATTTAGTCAAAGAAGTGATAAACGTCATATTAACAATAAATTGATTTTTTTTTATTTCAAAAAAGGGTTATAGCAGAACTGCCTGACTTGTGGACTATATCATTATGCTTTTGAACTTTCCATATATTATCATAAGCTTCAGACAGAAACAGGATTATGATATGAATCGTCCAGATTCACAACTATGTATTGTAGCAAGAACGGTGAAGGGGATGAACTCTATTTCATGTTCTGTTGCGCCCAGAACTTTATCCATTCTTGCGTTATCAATTTGTCTTAAACGATGTCTGAAAGCACATTCAAGTCTTTACAATATGTTCTGCAGCTCTTCGATTGAACACCTGCGGAACTGATCCAAGTTCACACTGTTGAGCCGGGTAGCTTAGTTACATACAGGCGAAGTACTTTTTGCTTGGTAAAGATTAGCATCGAATGTAATGCTTTGCAATTAATATAACTGTTCATTTTCTTTTCTTTAGAGCTTATGAATTTTCCTGAAGTTGTTGTTCTCTGTATCTGGGCCTGTATCCACAAAACGAAATAAAAGAAAATAGCCATCTCTCTCTCTCTCTCTCTCTCTCTCTCTCTCTCTCTCTCTCTCTCTAAGACACACACACACACACACACACACACACACACACACACACACACACACACACACACACAGAGGAAGGACACACAGGGTGGGGCGGGGGGGGAGGGGGGTGTATGGATGCGAGAGAGACAAAGGAACGGGGAATGGTAGAGTTAGGGCTGCAATGAGGGAGGAGGGACGGGGGAGGGATTATTTACGGAGCGAGCAAACTGGGTTAACACTATGATCACAACTTGTGTTTCCCTCAAGTACATGAGACATTTCAGTGACAGCACGCTGGTCTCAGGACACGCGATTTTATCTTTGAAAAGTAATTTGAGTGCAGTTCAAGGTTGATGAACGGAATCTGTTGTGAGACTGTGGCGGCCGTAAACTCTCATGTCCAACAGCACCACTCACAAAGTTGTTTGCCGTCATGGGGGGTCGTTGAAAATTTGCCCCCACCCCCCCCCCTCCACTCCATCCCACACCTTCCCCGCCCCAGTCTCCTCCTCCTTCCCGTCCCCTCCCCTTCTACCTCCTCCCCACTTCCCCCCCCTCCCCCCCCCCCCCCACCCCCCCCCCCCCCCCCCCCCCCACCCACCCACTCAACAGCTTTTCGGCGCCGGAAGATCTCTGAATAGACACCGGACCCCTCCCCCCCCCCCCCCCCCCCAGGCCGACGTCATCCGCCCCAGCCTTTATTCCCCACAGCTCTGGAACATAACTGTCGTCATGACTAGTTTCAAAGTGAGGTGACTGTAGGTGGAAATGGGAAAAAAAAAACAATCTTAAAGAGATTTTGAAGTAAATCCGCAAGTTAACATGGACGTACAAATTACAAGACAAAACACACGTTTTGACCTCTTAGGTTTTCTTCGGGCAAGATAAACAGCATTCAGGACAATGAAAACGAAGAACGAGCAAATTACTTATCTATACGTTTGCATTGTCCTGAATGTTGTTTACCTTGCCTGAAGAAGACCTGAACGGTCGAAACGGTTTGTGTTTTGTCTTGTAGTTTGTTGGTCCATGTTAACTGGCGGATTTGCTTTAAATTCCTTTGAAAATTTATCATCATGACGTATGCTGTTGATTCCTCCCCACCTCCTGTACCTCTACACAGAGATCAGCGCCACAGAAACGAATCGCTGGCTTCCATGTTGTTCAATGGAAACAGCAGTCAGGACAAGAACTGCCCTGAAGTCACGTTCGATCGAGATTATAGTGGCTTATTTGATAACGATTGCCGAAGACAAAACTTAAATCACACACACACACACACACACACACACACACACACGTACGTATCAATGGGCCGTTGGCTGATCAAGTTGGGAATGAAATTCTCTCAGACGGTGAAATGTCCTACGATTTGACTTTGGGTGTTTTCCTTTCAAGGGTTGGATGGTGTGGGAATGAGGGGTACTTTCTGCGTTGGCTATCGTTGCAACATTTTCAGGTTTTTTTTTTTTTTTTTTTTTTATAGATCCATACTTCCGCTGTATGTTTGCGTGTCTATGAATGTGTGTGATGTTTGCAGGCTCCTGTCTCTAGTGTTTTTGAATGTGGCATTTCGAAACTCGCTAACATGTTAATTGGTGCCTTGCTGTGGTCAGCGCCAAGCTGCAGTTGAAACGCGGACGGTCATGGTGTTTAGCGGATTGGAACCAAAAGATTGTCTTTCATAAATACACACACACACACACACACACACACACACACACGTGTGTGTGTGTGTGTGTGTGTGTGATAAAAGATGAGGTGGAGGAACTACAGTTAAGTGATTGATTGTGGCACTATGAGGCACCCGTCACCGTCTTGATGTAGCCTACTTCGTCACTGAATCGGTGTTGACGTACATGAAAGATCTGCTATGGCTGTGACGGCCTGGCTTCTACTGGATGACACGCTGCTCTTGAAACATTGCTCAGGTCTTTGAGGATCCGATGGGCGTCAAGATGAGACCCGAATGTGATGACCGATAATGGGTGAAACAATGCTCAGGTCTTTGAGGATCCGATGGGCGTCAAGATGAGACCCGAACGTGATGACCGATAATGGGTGAAGTTTACAGGAGCTGGACCGGTAGACACAGGACATGGTGGTCGCCTTTTTGAAGGAAGGGTCACACAGGTCCTGGGCCACACCGCCCATATCATTTTGTGGAGAGAAATGGGGGCGGATGGGGTGGGGGTAGGAATAAGCCAGGTCAATGGTGATGAAGTTTGGGGACGTGTTTTCAGCCAGGTTTTGGGGGACTACATTGAGGTCCTGATGCATTTTTGTGTTGTTGTGGCTGTTTCCAAAGTTTAATTGCACCTTGGACAGACATGGCAGTGGGTTGGATATGAGCTGGTGTTGCTGTGGCTGTTTCAACAGTTTAATTGCACCTTGGACAGACATGGCAATGGGTTAGATATGAGCTGGTGCTGCTGTTGCTGTTTCAACAGTTCAATTGCACCTTGGACAGACATGGCAATAGGTTGGATATGAGCTGGTGTTGTGGCTGTTTCAACAGTTTAATTGCACCTTGGACAGACATGGCAATAGGTTGGATATGAGCTGGTGTTGTTGTGGCTGTTTCAACAGTTCAATTGCACCTTGGACAGACATGGCAATAGGTTGAATATGAGCTGGTGTTGTGGCTGTTTCAACAGTTTAATTGCACCTTGGACAGACATGGCAGTGGGTTGGGTATGAGCTGGTGTTGTTGTGGCTGTTTCAACAGTTTAATTGC
Organism: Conus canariensis; assembly: GCA_033310375.1. NCBI lineage: Eukaryota > Metazoa > Mollusca > Gastropoda > Neogastropoda > Conidae > Conus > Conus canariensis. Next base: position 97,573,591 of record CM065717.1, read on the forward strand.
ACCTTGGACAGACATGGCAATGGGTTAGATATGAGCTGGTGTTGTTTTCAAGCTGAGGGAATGTCAGTGTAAACATTGACTTACACTGCTTCAGCAAGGTATTGTTGACCTTCCCAACCTTAGCTGTCCCAGTGGAGAGTCCTGTTCTCTGTCAGGGGTCTACCCCTGAAGAGTCTGCCACTTGGACTGGACAGAGCCAGTGTGGCTTGGTGCTGTTCTTTGCTAGGCCTTCAATCGTTCTGTTATTGTGTCCCCACTCCTCTCACAGACGTCTTGCCTGCCCAACCTGTGGAACATTCCGAATGGCGGTGGGATGGAAGTAGAGTGGAGTGCTAGTTGTTCAAGGGTTGCTCGAGCCATCTTCGGCATCTTATTGATTGGGGTGGTCTGCCAAGACAAGGTACTGAAGGCTTGTATAGAATGGTGGGCACTTAGAAGCAAGCGATATGTTATTGTGAACATAGAGAGAGAGAGAGAGAGAGAAGAGAGAGAGAGAGAGAGAGAGTGAGGAGATTCACGTGTCCTCTGAGTGGCATGTTCAAATCCAAACAAAACTGAAGACATTGATCAGCATCCTCCAATTGGCAAGAGTCATCACTCTGCAATTTCCTTCAGCATAGATCTTGATAGGGAAACCAATGAAAGTAAATCTTAATGGAAATTTTAACTTTATGGATAAAGGAAACTTCGAAGCTATGAGAGAGAATTAAGGGGAATAGAGTAGGATTCACTATTACTTAATAAAACTGTAGATGAGATTTGGACTCTAATTACTAGTAACTTCTCCAGACTCAAGACAAGCATGTTCCTTCCAAAGAATTATTTTCTGGTCTTGGATTCAATCAAGAAAAGACAGTCCCTTTACAGTTCTTGACAAGATCAGAACCAAGAGACAGGCTCACAAATAGTATAAGAGGTTCAGAATACAGGCTAACTTTAACGCTTACACAAGAGCAAGACATCACTCTAAATGGGCTACAGATAAGTCTGTGAAAGAAAAAAAAAGAAAATTAGCCAGTAATATTAAAACAAATCCTAAAGCATTTTTCAGTTAGTGTTAATTCAAAGACTATACCTAAAGAACCTATTGGTAACCTAATGACCCCTAAAGGTGAATCAATTGCAAGGATAAAGGGAAGGCTAATGTCTTAAATAACTTCTTTACTAGTGTGTTTACAGATGAAGATGAAGAGAACATTCCTGATTTTCCAAAGAAAACAGATATAAAACTATTTTCGCTTGAAAACGAGTGACTGAAGGCGGAAACTGGAGCAAAATTTAGAAAGAGAGGGGGTTAGTTACCGCCAAGGACAGAGACAAACATAGCACAGGAGAAGACGCAATGCATTTCGACCTCTTGGGTCTTCTTCAGGCAAAAACAAATAACGTTAAAGACAGTGAAGATGAGGAAAGACTTTAAAGCATGAAGACAAACTTGCTTCTCAGTGATTTAAAGCGTGAAGACAAACTTGCTTTCAGTGATTTGAAGCAAACTATAGACAAATCTTAAATAAATGAAACAGTGATTTAAAGCATGAAGACAAACTTGCTTATCAGTGATTTGAAGCAAACTATATGACAAATCTTAAATAAATGATAGCGAACCGCAAAAAAAATGTGGTCAAACGAATCACAAGACAAAACACAACACGTTTTGACCTCTTAGGTCTTCTTCAGGCAAGATACAAAACACTTAGGACAATGAAATGAACGAGCAATCACTTATCTTCAATCACTTCACACTCAACGCCTATCTTGCACTGCAGTGATTGAAGACAAGTGATTGCTCGTTCATTTTCATTGTCCTAATTGTTTTGTATCTTGCCTGAAGAAGACCTAAGAGGTCGAAACGTGTCATGTTTTGTCTTGTGATTCATTTGTCCACGTTTTTTTTTTTGGCAGTTCGCTCAACATTCATTTAAGATTTGTTTAGATTTCCGCCTGCATCGTCTCACTTTGCAACTAGATCAAACTCTATGACTTTAATGAACACTGAAACTTACTGTGAAATCTGAAGTGAAGCAGGGATCCGATGTAAACGGTACTTGATAAAGGAGGAAGGTCACTGTTGTTCCCATGATTGCATCACTGACACTAATATAACACTGAACTTATGCTGCCATCTGTACTCAATCACTAGCACATAAACATGCAAACAAGAGACCCACAAAACAAATCAGAAAACTTTGCTGTGTATGAGCGTCAACTTTGGGCCTGTATGGACTTGTTGGGGAAAATACTGAAGTAGGTGAACAGTAAGGTAATTGTAAAGTGAGCTGGAATATATCAGATTGAATGGATGAGTAAGACAATGAAGAAAACATCTGAAATGCAAGGAAATACTGGAGTGAATGGACAGTAAGAGAGAGGGGAAATTTTCAGATGATAATACCGGTCAACCAATAAGAAAATAAGTAGAGAATAACTGAGAAGAGGACATTTAAGCACAGAACTTCCAACTGATGGGAATACTGTGATTATGAAATGAAAGTGGTTCCTGCCTCCCCTCTGGTCCCTACAGGTGAAAATACCATGTACGTCAACAGCGCAAATTCCCTACAGGTGAAAATACCATGTGCGTCAACAGCGCACAGTGAAGGAAGACATGACATCCAACTGATGCTGACAGTATGTGGCACAAACTCGGGTGGAAGGTAGTTTGCTCTTATAAGGCTTCCTCCCTTATTTTCTTCCTCGTTTCTAGCAATTAGTATATTAAACTTTGTCATGCAAAGTTGCCGTTTTCTAGATTTTTTTTTTTTTTTTGCAAAGGATATTACAGGTTAATTCAATTTTTCCACACACAACACAACACACACACACACACACACACACACACACACACTTCAGAAGAATCAAGAGACTGTTCATTGGTAAAACTGTCTTTATTTATATTACATGAAACCTTCAACAAGTTCTCTAAATTCATATGCAGCAAAATTCATCACCCACTTCTGTCCCTCATTCAGCAACCCAAGCAGTCATCGGCATCTTTATACACTGGCGTCACAGGTGGAGCGCATATGGTTCCTTCTGTCATGCTAATCTCACTCACCTGTACAATGGAATTAGTCATAGCGTTGTCTTTATCCTTTCCCCCTTTTCACCTCCTCCATCCATCCCCTCACAGCCCATGTTCCACCCTGGTTGCTGAGCACGCTTGCCACATGCTACTTGCTCACTTCACATGAAGTTATTTTCTGCATGGTGACCTCAGCCTTGACCAGGACCTCACGGGACAGAGACAAGTGAACAGCTCAGCGGGGAGACTGTGAGAGGGAGAAGGAAGAACATCAGCAAGATGACCAGACGTCCAGCAGCCTGAACCAACAGCTTCTAGGGCAGGCTGGGGGCTTCCATTCGTTTCACAGCCACTGAAAAGTGCTCAGTCCTGCCATACCTGAGGGCCCTACGTTGGGAGATACAGTGAGAGAAAACCCACAACTTGTGGGGGGGGGGGGGGGGGGGAAGAACAGCGGAATATTATGATGTCTGGGAGGGGCAGAAAACCCTGGGATTTCCAGTCCCAAACAACAATTTTTTCAGCTTTTTTTTTTCCTTTCTTTTCACTACTTCAACTGAACATGTGAATTTAATTTCCATACATTGAAATCATCCTTTCTCTCTGTGATTTTGCCCATTTTAGTGAACTAAGCACTTGAGCTAGGACAGGGGGGGGGGGGGGGATTACTCCCCTTTATCTATCTGTAGATAGTTGATCATTTAGGTGTTTGTTTGTTTGTTGTTTTGTTCTTTCTACCCCTGGTGCTCTGTCATTCAACTTTCCCCTGGAAAGAGAGAGTAAACAAGAGTAAAAACCTTCAGCTTGTTGTCTGTGTGTGTGGATGTGATCAGCACTTGGATGACTCCTGGGAGTCCTTCCCCTGGGCAAGACCACTAGTCCATAAGGATCAACTGGCTGTCTTTCTGCACTGGATATGGTCCATGAGGATCAACTGGCTGTCTTTCTGCACTGGATATGGTCCATGAGGATCAACTAGGCTGTCTTTCTGCACTGGATATGGTCCATGAGGATCAACTGGCTGTCTTTCTGCACTGGATATGGTCCATGAGGATCAATTGGCTGTCTTTCTGCATTTGGATATGGTCCATAAGCATCAATTGGCTGTCTTTCTGCACTGGATATGGTCCATAAGGATCAACTGGCTGTCTTTCTGCACTGGATATGTCCATAAGCATAATTGGCTGTCTTTCTGCACTCTCCAAGGGAAGTCCATCAACCATCCTTCATGCCTTGCTCTCATGGTGACCTCAATGTTGGATGTCCTCTCCATGTCTAAGACCTTGGTTTGATTCCGCCAAGGTCACTGGTATCAGCAAGTTTATAGGGACTGTCATTGGATGGATATGGTGGCAAAGGAGAGAGCTCACTCATGCCGGCTCTGTGACTGAGCAATTATTGTCATCAGTAGTGGGCTTAGTAGGTAGTGCCCTGCATACATTGGATCAGAACAGCACCACTGAACACCACTGAGGTGACTCGGCAGCAGTGCACTGTCTCCTACGGTGGGTTGCTCTTGACAACTTGACATTGACTGTTCCCTCTGGATTGCCAGTGCCGGGGCTGTGGCTGTGGACAGGGGCTGTGGCTGTGGCTGTGAACGAGTGGCATGGATGCAATGCCACTGAGGTGGCGCAGGAGATGGTGCAGAAAACAAAAGAAGAAAAAGTCAATCAGCGATCTTTCTGCACTAGTCTAGGAGCATCAATCAGCTGTCTTTGTGCCCTGGTCCAGGAGCACTGGTGCTTGGCTTTGTTTCTGCACCCTTCACGCTGTCTTTGTGAAGGTCGTCAGGGCCATCGTCTTCAGGGGCAGGTAAGGCACCACTCATCAACAGCTGCTTCAGCGGGGAACCCTGGTACTCCGACCACCTCTGCATGGCCTGCACAAAGTCCAGCCAACACCAGTGACCAACCTGTCTGTGACTATGAGTACACTGGGCAGGGAAACAGTGTAGATGCAGGGGTGAACAGACATGTGGATGAACACCACTGTGGGGAAGGGTGTGTGCAGGGGGAGGTGGAGCTACAGGAAGAATGGCTGAGGGGTGCACTGGAAGAATAAGATAGAAAGGAAGAGTGCAGAAAAAGATTGGGGAGGGATATTTGAACACACACACACACACACACACACACACACACACACACCGCACACACACACACACACCAAATGCACACACACACACACACAAATGCACACACACCCGCACACACACACAAATGCACATACACATACACACACACACAAATGCACACACACATGCACACCACACACACACACACACACACACAAATACACACACACACACACACACACACACACACACACACAAATACACACACACACACACATACACACACACACACACACACACACACACACACACACACACAGTAACACCGACACGCACTTTGAAGATGGTGAGGAATTGGTGAGGGGACATGTCAGCCACCAAGCACATCATGGTGACGTGAAGTCCAATGAGGTAGGGGCCACAGCCTGGAACCAGCTGTCTGACAAACCCACACCACACTCACACTTAAAGCTCCAGCATAGATGGAATTTAAAAACTGTTGGATTCTGAAAAGCTGAAATTCCTAGGTTTTCCATGCTTTTCCCACTTAGCTGAATCACGTGATCTTGTGGTCCAATCATAGACTGGGTAGTCTCTTGTTGGTTTTCAGCAGAGAAGAGTTCTCAAGCGGAAGTTGTTCATCGATCCAGAACATTCTAAAACGTCAAGGAAATTTACTTTTTAACTTTGATCATGGCTGATAGGATGAAAGCACTTTTGCGTGATGTGCTGCTCAGAGTTGTAATGCATGTAGGAGATAATCAGTGCATCACGGTAAATTTTGGTATGTTTTTGTGATGCACTGGCCTGAATTCCAGTGCGTCAGATGGGAAGTTTATATGTCAGAGATGCGCATTTGTGCGTAAGAATGATCACTGGTCACTGTATTGGCTGTGGTTCAGGTGCCTTCACACTAACTGTCTTTGTGTCAATGTCAATGTCGCACCTGATGCACTGCATAACCTGACGCAGCCACAAAGCAAAAGTTCTCTCCTGTGCGTCTATCTCCTTCATCTTCTCCTTCTCCACTTCATTTTTGCATATTTGTCAACTTCTTTGACTTTTTAACTTTTCAACTTTTTACTTTTTAACTTTGATCATGGCTGACGGATGAAAGCCCTTTTGCGTGATGCGCTGCTCATAGTTGCAATGCATACAGGAGAGAATCAGTGCCCAACGCCCATCTTGCGCTGAAGTGAATGAAGATAAGTGACTGCTCGTTCATTTTCGTTGTCCTGAGTGTTTTGTATCTTGCCTGAAGAAGACCTAAGAGGTTGAAACGTGTTGTGTTTTGTCTTGTGATTCGTTTGTCTATGTTTTCTTGGAGGTTCGCCATTAATTACATTTTAACATTTCTTTGACATGTTAAATTAAGAGATGGTGATCAACTATGGCAAGGGAAATAACTTGCCAAAACAGTTACAGTTTGCTGAACCTCTCGTAAACTAAACCGAGTAAAAAAAAACAAAAAAAACTGTGTTCCAAAATCCAGTTCCATCTGTAAAACTCACATCCATGATAAAGTTCATAACTGTGAAAAGGACCTCTGACAAGAGAACAGGAGCATACAGACATATAATAAACTTTTCTTTACTGTCCATTCAAAACAGAAAGAATTCCTACCATTTGCAACGCACAACACTTTGGAAAATAAGCAGTTTTATGCCATTTAAACACAAGCCATTTTTTCCACACACACACTTGTAGCTTTCAATTCTCTCCTGATGGACACCTGTGTAACAAATCTCTCACTTTCTGACACTTCATCTTTTATTTCATTATACATCTCTTGATGAAAACATAACAGCAAATTTATTACCTTACAGGAAAAGGGAAAAAAATGAACTTCACACTCAGTGCCCTGTTGAATAACTTGTGGCTAGTATCAAAACAGTGTTGTAACCACAAAAAAGTAATTTTGACTGCTCAACATGTAAATGTCTGACATTCCTTGTTCTAAGCTCTTTGCATTAAAAATACCAACTCTGTTATAAAAAAAAAAAAAAAAAATCCATGCCTGCGACCTAGAAACTATGTATGAAATGTAACTGCATAAATTCAACACTTGAAGAAAAAACAGTTTTTCCAAGACTGCCAGCAAAACGTGCTGCACAATGGACGGTACCATCTGCCTTCTCATCACATCAGCACAGCACATAGTAGAAAAATCAGCTGCTTTTTCTTCCTCACCTCATGAACTTGGCAATATTTTCACAAAACCAAGTCTGCAGTTTAAAGATCCATGTTGTCTCACTTCCGTTTAAGCCGCTGCTAAGTTCATGAAGCGCATTTTGAAATTACTTCTTAATTTTTTTTGTTGTTTGATAAAACATTTCACCACAACATGCAGAAGCGTAGCACTGTTAATTAAATCAAAGCATGCTACACTAATAGTGTAGCACTTGGCCACTCTGAACAGGGAATGTTGGATTTTTTTTGCGTTAGAGAATTAAAATTGCATTTGTTTTAATTATGTCACAACAGCATGTTGACATTTGCTGAAAGGTATACAAAAGCATACTAAGAGCAAAGTTCATGTTTTACCCATTCCATAGCTATATAACAGTAGGCTTTTAGGTTTGAATTAAGAAGCATAAAATTTTGTTTTTTAATCATTCATTAGCAACGGAAAGAATTTGTTACACAACGCCTGTTGCGTAAGAAATAAACTACATCCCAGAATCTTTCTTTTAAGGATATCTTTTTTAAGTAAGCAAGCTTCAAATGTTAATTTCAATTCATGTGAAATGAAAATGGGTTAACCACTATTGCCTGAGTTTGTTTTGTTTCATAAAAAGACAATGGGAAGTTAAGAAAATAGGTAGTTAAAGGGTTAACCACTGTTGCCTGATTTTGTTGCAGGAGGTTACATAAATAGCAAATGGGCAGTTTAACCCTTTCACCGCCAGACATTCTGTTTTGCATGAATCCCCATCGCCAGCCATTTTTTGCGAAAAACTATAATTTCATACCAGCATGTGTGAAACGCAGCTATCTCAGGAACTAGAAATACAATTTTCATTCTGTTTTTTTTTTTTAATGGAAAAGAAAAAGTGTATTTTTGTAATATTATAATATAATAGTAATGGTAAGTCATGAACAATTTCAATTTTTTAGTAATTTCAAGTAAAATAAAATTTTGAATGTTATCTTTCATCTCAACATGAAAAAGAAGTAAGCGAAGCGATCGATGTCTTAAAAGTAATGTTTGGTGTCACCGACAAGACCATAAGAAAACTTACGCTGAATCAAATTAATCACATAATCTTAATAGGGAAAATGTGTATAAGTATTTTCTTAAAAACGCAGGCAACGACATCTATTTATACAATATTTGAAGCCCATATGCTACTCTGTAACAAATATCTGTTGAGATAACTTTATTTTCAATGATTACAGTTTCTCGGTAAATATTTATCCCTCTTGTCTTCTAGATTTATTTACGCAGGAATGAACGTGCACGATCCTTTTCGCGATATCGTTCATGCTTTCTCAATTGGTTGGTTTCCTTTTGAGTATTATCACGAAATGCTGTGTGGTAATTGTGATGCACTGCAGCGTAGTTCGTTTCATGGTATCATCTTCACTACTTCTTTAGTTTACCTTCTTTTTTAAAGAAGGGAGTAGCGAGGTTAACACATTTTTTTCGCTCTCCATTCCTCTGTGCACCCTTCCACTCTTTCGATTTCGTTTGTGAAAGGGCGCACCCCTTTTGGGGAATATGGAGACTGAAAAAGACTAAGACTGTGAACTGTTTCTTCTCTCTCTCTCTCCCTCTCTCTCTCTCTCTTTCTCTCCTCTCTCTGTCTCGCTGCTTCTTGATTCCCTCTGTCCTTCGCTTTTCCTCCTTCTGCTACTTTACTCTTTCTACAACAACTTCATCAGGTATAAATCGCATACCCGGGTGAATTAAGTGAGAATGAAAGAACAAGCAAGCGAACTCATTACAACATACACTAGTGCACTGAAAAACCCAGACATCATTGTACCATAGAATACATTAAATGAGAAAGAAGCATTGTCCAACGATAGAAAAATCAAAAAACACTTGGAACTGGGCATGAATTAAAGTGTGGAACGCGCGCGTAAACAGGCGTTTGTGTGTAAGCATGATAGATGGTAGGCGTTTAGGTGTTGTAACAAAAAAGAAGAAAAAGAAAAGAGACCGCCAAAAAAAAAAAAAAAAAGAAAGTAAAAAAAAAGAAGAAAAGAAAAAAAATCAGAACAAAAAGAAAAAAAAAAAGAGGCGGGGGAAAGTGGTGGGAAAAAAAAAAGGAAGAAAAAAAAAAAGAGAAAAGAAAAAGAAAAGAAGTAAGCATGCCACCAAATGAACAAAAGGTACTCCACTCACCGAAAAAAAATGAAGACCACAAAGTATGTCTCCACTCACAAGAGACCACAAATGTCTCACTCACCAAATAAAGACCACAAAGTATGTCTCCACTCACCAAATGAAGACCACAAAGTATGTCTCCACTCACCAAATGAAGACCACAAAGTATGTCTCCACTCACCAAATGAAGACCACAAAGTATGCGATATCCATCAGAAGAATGAAAAATACAGCCTCAAAACCATATACTCCAAATCAGAAAACTGGTGATGGCAGTGCACAATAGACAGGCAAGTATCAAGTTTGTGAGTGTGTCCAGGGTTCAGTTTTCAGACAGAATGAAAAAAAAAAAAATTCTACAACTACAAATGACACTATTCCTACTGTCTGTGCTGTGATGCAGAAAAGCAATCACACCACACACACACACCCCACACACACACACACACACACACACACACGCACACACACACACACACACACACAACATCAAACAAACACACACACACACAACGCACACACACATGCACACACACACACACACACACACACACACACACACACCACAACACAACACACACACACACATACACACTTCTTACACAAAGAGGGAATAGTACACACACAACACACACACACACACACACACACATCAAACACACACACACTCTCTCTCTCACACACACACACGCACACACTACAACACAACATGCTCACACACACACACACACACACACACACACACACACACACACACACAAACACACACACACACACACACTTCTTACACCAGAAGGGAATAGTACACACACACACACACACACACACACACACACACACACACACAACTTATGCCCCACTGGTACACACACAAAAGAAAGAAAAAGGGAACACACACACACACACACACACACACACACACACACACACACACACACACACATCTATCTTTCATTCTTACTTTTGAAAGCAATAATTTTTATGAAAACAAAGTCATTCATTTGCCTGTTGGCCTCTGGAACCTGGGGAGCCATTCTCCCAGTCAAACTTTTCTGTGGCTGGCCTAGCTGCAGCACACACCTCTGCCACGTGTCACTCTGCTACGCCCCCTTCGACCTTGATGCCTTTGTGCTCGCAGTCCCTTGTCTCTGAACCCTCCGTGTTGGCCCCCACCGTTAGCCTACACTATCAGTCGTTTCACTCACACTGCTATCAGTTGAAACTCACTACCAGCATCAGTTTGTGTTGGCTCGTTGCCAACAGCACATGAGCCCACTGTGCGCAGGCCAGCCCCCCTCTGCTTGCCACACGTGCAACTGGGTCAGCCATGCTTGTTTCGACTCGGTCGAGTTTACACTGTCAGATAATGTACCCTGGTCACCATCTGGGTGTTCCTGAACTAAATCAGTATCAACTGACCATCTACTCCACATTTCTAGCACCTGATCTGTCATAAATGTACGGTGAGGCCGAGTACCTGAAGTGCTTGGTTGTGACGCCATAATGAATAAAAAACGTTATCAACAGAAATGGACAAAAACACTTAACTGAACACCGCTCTGACGAAGCTAATGGCTGTGAGGCATGCGTCAGTGAATACAGGAACTATGATGGTTATCGCTGGCTTTCTATCTCATGTTCGAGAGTGAGAGTATCGGGAGTTAGGTCATCCTACTTAGTTGCCAAATGGCGACGTCGGCGGTGTCACACATTGTCGCCAAATGGCGACGTAGGCGGTGTAAGGGTTAAGAAAACTGACAATGAAAGGGTTAAACACTGTTGCCGAGACAGGCCACTCACTCCATCTTGGGGATGAGGCGGAGCTTCTTCTTCTGCATCAGCTGACCCAGGAAGACATAGAACAGCGGCACCTGCTCCGGGGGCAGCGGCTGGTTGACATGGGGGCGAAGGTGCAACAGGTACCGCATGCTGTTGGACACCTCTGCTCTGGTCTGCATGACCTGCATGCCAAGTGAACAAGAAAAGAAAAGAAAAGGTCAATCTTCTGCAATGGAAACCAGCTACACCAAATGTCTTCCCAACAAGCAACAAGGTCCTTCTTTACAAGTGAAAACCAATACCAACTGATACAGTTATACATAACACATTGCACTTATTGTCTGTGCATCAAAGCCACAAAGTCCATCAAGTAGTAGCACTTAAAGTCTACAAAGCAAAAGTCACAAAGTCCATCTCATACAGTCCTAGCCTCATGGAATATCTGCATAGCCTATCTCTTAGTCCTAGCCTCATGGAATATCTGCATAGCCTATCTCTTAGTCCTAGCCTCATGGAATATCTGCATAGCCTATCTCTCTTACAGTCACAGCAGATAGCATCAAGTGCCTACTACTCACAACGGTGAAAAGGCCAAAAGGTCCATCTTGATAACAATACTGGAATATTTCTATCGCACTTTCCAGCACCTCAAATCCCTTTACAATATCCAGTGAAAATACATGCATCCAAATTCAGACAAGTCTGGAAACCCCTGCTATCCCAGCTTTCCCACCCCTTTCTGTGCAGTCAAAGCAGGTAGAACTGACTATCTTCACAGCAGTCACAGCAGGTTGAATGGAATATCTTCACGGCAGTCACAGCAGATAGAACTGTCTATCTTAATAATAATAATAATGATTTCTTATATAGCGCTTAATCAAACGAATTTCTCTAAGCGCTTTACAAAGTCATACTACATTCACCCTTCTCATATACAATAATACACCTTACACCCAACTACAAATACTATTACTACAATAACTAACAAATCCTAATCCTACCAATGTGACATTCACTTATTCTTCAAATATCACTACAAAAACTTAATCCTATAACGTTCAATCATACAACAAATACATATAATAGAGAACATACACATACGCTACATTTGAAAAGGCCCAGACGGCTATGAGTTAGGTTGTACCCCCCCCCCCCCCCCTCCCCACAGCATTGACTAATTATGAGAAAATAGATGGGTTTTGAGTTTAGACTTGAAAGAAGAGATAGAATCTGAATGTCTGAGACAGTCTGGCAGTCTGTTCCACGTCACTGGAGCTTGAAAAGAGAAAGATCTTTCACCAGTAGTAGTCCTGAAGCGAGTCATTCGCAGAAGGCGGTCGTCAGCACAGGAGCGTAGTTGTCGAGAGGGGGTGTAGATTTTAAGGAGATCTGAGAGATAAGAAGGTCCATTTTCAAAGAGAGCAGAGAAAGTGAGAGTTGAGATTTTGTACAGATACGGTTTGAGACAGATAGCCAGTGAAGAGAGTGGAGGAGAGGCGAAATGTGAGCATGTTTTCTTGCTCTACAGACGACTCGGGCTGCATGATTTTGGATTCGCTGTAATCTTTCTATCAGGTATTTTGGAAGGCCGGCCAAAAGTGAGTTGCAGTAATCTATTCTAGATAAGACAAATGCACAAATGAGAGTTTTTGTAGCATCTGTAGAGAGAAGGTGACGTACAGAGCTGATTCTTCTTAGTTCTAAAAGGCAATCTTGTAAATATTTGAAACCTGTTTCTCAAAGGAGAGGGATTGGTCAAGTATGACCCCTAGACTGCGGACAGATGTGGAGACAGAGACAGCACAGTCATTGATAGTGACAGTTGAAGGCAGAGAAGGATGGTTAGGCTGTTTTGTCACGAACATGCGTTCCGTCTTGTCGTCGTTTAGTTGTAGTTTGTTGGTTGTCATCCAGTCCTTCAGGTCTGCAATGCAGCCCCGCGTCCAAGAAATCAGTGAGTCAGTTTCAGCAATGGGAGCCGACTGATGAAGCTGAGTATCGTCAGCAAAGCTCTCATGCGACATGGCGTGACCACTGATGACGTCAGACACAGGACTAGCATACAGCACAAAAAGGACTGGCCCAAGTACAGAACCCCGAGGCACACCGTACCTAAGAGAAACTGTCTGAGTATCTTCCCTGTACACACACTGTCTGAGTCCGTCCAGTCAAGTAAGAGATAATCCAGTCGAGAGCTGTGTCTTTGAATCCAAAGGAAGTTTGAAGCCGTGAGAACAAAATATTATGATCGATCGTGTCAAATGCTGCAGAGAGGTCTAACATCGCTAATAAGGAAACATTCCCATCGTCAAGCCCGCAGAGGAGGTCATTGACTATACGGAGGAGTGCTGTCTCACAACTATGGCCTTGTCTGTAAGCAGATTGATGAGGATTCAAAAGGTGATTCTTTTCGAGATGTTCTAGAATTTGTTCCAAAACGATCTTCTCCAATAATTTTGATAGAAATGACAAATTTGATACAGGCCGATAATTCTTTAAAACATTTTTATCTAATGAAGGTTTCTTGATCAATGGACGTACCACTGCGGACCGGAAGATTTCAGGAACGTGACCAGAGGACAAAGAGGTATTGATAACATGAGTAAGATGGGGTAGGACATCATCAATGCACTGAAAGAGCAAGTTAGTGGGAATGGCATCAAGTTCACATGATTTAGGGCTGCATCGCAAACAAAGTTTTTTGACATAGTCTTGACTAACAGGACTAAAACAAGCCAAAGGAGGTCCACAGTAAACTTTGTCATTCAGAGGATGTACAGGTGCAGTAGAATCTAGCTTTTCACGGATAGTGTCAATTTTTCCATTGAAAAACTCTAAGAATTTCTGAGGGAGCTCTTGAGTTTGGAAGATGGTGGGAAGGGGGGAGTAGCTGACTTTGCCTAGGAGACTATTTGTGACATTAAATAGTTGCTTGGCCGTATTACAGGCCAATATCTTTGAAGAATAGAACAAAGTTTTTGCTTGATGAACAATGTCAGTAACATGATTTCTCGCAGTTTGATATATTTCCCTGTGCACAGTCAGTCCCGTGGCGCGCCATCGCCTCTCAGCCCCCCTCCTCTCCTGCTTGGCCTCGGACAACTCGGGACCCACTGTGTTGTGCCATTGACACAGTGAGCGATCAGTGATCAAGCGCCTGCTCACTGGAGCATGCTTATCAAGCATGGCACGGAGGGCAGAGGTCAGCTGACAGGCCGATGGCTCGCTCGGTATGGCCGTGCTCAGATCAGATTTGAAAGCCTCTATATCGATAGCAGAAATTTTCCTAACTTCCTTGTAAGTCTTTGGAACGGCGGGCCTAACGATATCTAATTCACACTTCACAGCATAATGATCCGATGCTAGGTTATTGTCAACGGTTGAGGATTTGAGAAGATGATCACTGTCTCTGTAGACTACCCAGTCTACTATGTTACCCTGTTTGTTTGTCATTTCATTCATGGACTGCTGGAGTCCGAAAGTATCTAAAATTTCTAACACCTCGGGCGTGTATCCAACTGTGGGCTTATTGAAATGGAAGTTGAAGTTGCCGATCAATAACAATGTTCCTGGAAGGTCATTTACAAATTCAAGAAAGTCTGGAAGTTCGTTGACAAACATGCTGGGTGTAAATTTGTTCTTTCTGCTGGGTACCGGTCTATAAATCCCAAAAATGTTAGTGACAGGAGCGCTAGGTAGGGACAGTTTCAGGTGAACAAGTTCAAAGGTCCGATGCTGAAAATCAAAAGACGAGTCAAAAGAGCAATAGGGGAGCAGCTTATCCGAGATGACGAATGCGATTCCGCCCCCGCAGGTCGTGGTGGGGCGGGGGAAGGACTTGGTGGTATAGCCAGCTGGGGCGAGGTCACGTAGCTTTGGTTCATCGCCGCTTTCCTTGAACCACGTTTCCGTTACACAAAGAATGTCGATATCATTGGAGAGTATAAAGTCATTTACGGCAGATCGTTTCTTTTTACAAGTATTACCAAGTGACTGAGCATTGAAAAGTGTCAGCGAAATGTTCGTTGTTGTTTGTGTGCGAGGAGCCATAGGCACTTGAATCAAGTTGCGACAGTTTACTGAGCGAGTGTGGTTGTGGCGAGGGTGGTGAGAGAGATGGGCAACATTACTGACTGTAGGTATCGTCCTCCGTTTCCTCCTCCCTCCCCGTGCTGTGCGACAGTGAGGAAGGTCACGGCCAATACTGAGACGCCACAGTGTCACATTGAGCGAAGGGTCAAGGGGTGAAGGTCGCTCCCTGCCAGCCAGCAGCTGGTCCCGTGTGTAGGTCAGGCGAGTGATTTGACGAGGGAAAGGGTGTGGGTAGTGACGCGTAAAGTCGGTCACCACAGGGTAGGGTAGTGGTGGGTGTGACAGTGGAGGGCCGTTATATGCCGTAACGGGTAGGGAGAGGTTGGGTGGTAGAGGCTGGGGTGAGTAAGCGTTGGCGAGAAAGTGAGTCAGCATGTGTCCCTGCCCGTGCGATACACAGGCTGAACACAATGGCGCCGGTCGAAAACACAGTGTGTTGGCAAGGTTGGCCAAGAAGAAGATCCAGATTATCCTCAAGTCTATGGGGAGGGAGGCACAGAAATAGATCCAGAATAACAAGCAGTTCTTCACATACATCCTGGTACAAATCTTTACAGTCCACGATCACAAAAACAACCACAAAGCGATGAAAATGGACAGCGACACTACACTCAGCCTGCTAGGCGATTGACAGCTCACGTGATTATCTTCACAGCAGTCACAGCAGGTAGAATGGAATATCTTCACAGCAGATAGAACTATCTTCACAGCAGTCACAGCAGGTAGAATGGAATATCTTCACAGCAGTCACAGCAGATAGAACTGACTATCTTCACAGCAGTCACAGCAGATAGAACTGACTATCTTCACAGCAGTCACGTCACACTGTACTGAACAAAGTTGTACCAAACGCCTGTCATGCCAGTCCTGCCGCTATATCTCCACTCATACTCACATTGCAATTGTTTATTTTTCTCCCATGCGTGCATGCGTGCGTGTGTGCATGCATGTGTGCGTGTGTGCGTGCGTGTGTGTGTGTGTGTGTGCATGTGGTGTGTGTGCGTTTGTATGTACATGTGCACATGTTTGAGTGTTCCTGTGTGTGCATGCATGTGTGTGCATGTAAATGCATGCATGTGTGTGTGTGTGTGTGTGTGTGTGTGTGTGTGTGTGTGTGTGTGTGTGTGTGTGTGTGTGTGTGTGAGAGTCTGAAAGAGCATGTGTTTGTGTGTCTGGGTATTTTGTGTGAGGCATCTGAGTAAGAGAGAAGAGAGCGTGTGTGTGTGTGTGCGTGTGTGATTATGACTGTGTGTGTGAGTTCATGTGTGAGAGAGACAGACAGACAGACAGAGAGGGAGGGCCATGTGTGCGAGCGTGAGCATATGCATACAATTGCGTGTGTGCATATGCGTGTGTGTTTAACACTAACACAACATGTAACATGTGAACCCACCCCCACATGTCGTTTCTCTGGGAAGTGAGGGGTAAACTTCCAGCCTGGCAGCTGTAACACGCAGCAATGATCATGGTCAGAAACAGCCTGCCACAGTGTGCGTCAACAACCATGTCCACCTCTTCAGCAATGATCATGGTGAGGAACAACCTGCTACAGTGTGCGTCAACATCATTCCATGTCCTCCTCTTCAGCAATGATCGTGGTCAGAAACAGCCTGCCACATTGTGCGTCAACATGATTCCATGTCCACCTCTTCCATGGTTCAAAACCATGTTCAGCTATGAAACATGACACACTGAGAAGGGCACACACAGAAAAACACACAGACACCGACATGTATATACACACACATTCCGACTTTGAGACACATAGACAAACAGGCAGTCAATTTGGACACACACACACACACACCACACACACACACAGTGTTAACTTGTGCACACACACACACACACACACACACACACACACACACACACACACACGCACACACACTCTGACACATACAGTAAGATACCGTCACTGAGCATGGTATCAACAATAGATCAACTATAAAAACTCGGGTACATAAAGGCACAGATCACTAAGAACAAACACAGAGAACAAAGAACAATGACATGTGCACAGGACCGAGAGCAAGGAACAATGATTCTTTTACCCGCTCAGGTCAACAAAGAAAGAACATTTACAATAACCATTAAGAGAGTAATGAACAATGACATGTGCACACAGGCCAAACATAATGACATTTTTAAACATCAGTAAAATTAACGAAGTGGTACAGGAGTAGAGGAAGATGAAAAGAACAGTGGTACCTGTTTACAGAGACAGACATCAGAGACAACAAAGAACAGTGGTACCTGTGTACAGAGACAGACATCAGAGACAACAAAGAACAGTGGTACCTGTGTACAGAGACAGACATCACAGACAACAAAGAACAGACAGACATCACAGACAACAAAGAACAGTGGTACCTGTGTACAGAGACAGACATCACAGACAACAAAGGACAGTGGTACCTGTGTACAGAGACAGACATCACAGACAACAAAGAACAGTGGTACCTGTGTACAGAGACAGACATCACAGACAACAAAGGACAGTGGTACCTGTGTACAGAGAAAGACATCACAGACAACAAAGAACAGTGGTACCTGTGTACAGAGACAGACATCACAGACAACAAAGGACAGTGGTACCTGTGTACAGAGACAGACACCACAGACAACAAAGGACAGTGGTACCTGTGTACAGAGACAGACATCAGAGACAAAAAAGAACAGTGGTACCTGTGTACAGAGACAGACATCAGAGACAACAAAGAACAGTGGTACCTGTGTACAGAGAAAGACATCACAGACAACAAAGACAGTGGTACCTGTGTACAGAGACAGACATCACAGACAACAAAGAACAGTGGTACCTGTGTACAGAGACAGACACCACAGACAACAAAGAACAGTGGTACCTGTGTACAGAGACAGACATCAGAGACAAAAAAGAACAGTGGTACCTGTGTACAGAGACAGACATCAGAAACAACAAAGACAGTGGTACCTGTGTACAGAGACAGACATCAGAGACAACAAAGAACAGTGGTACCTGTGTACAGAGACAGACATCACAGACAACAAAGAACAGTGGTACCTGTGTACAGAGACAGACATCAGAGACAACAAAGGACAGTGGTACCTGTGTACAGAGACAGACATCAGAGACAACAAAGAACAGTGGTACCTGTGTACAGAGACAGACATCACAGACAACAAAGAACAGTGGTACCTGTGTACAGAGACAGGCATCAGAGACAACAAAGGACATTGGTACATATGTACAGAGACAGACATCAGAGACAACAAAGACAGAGGTACCTGTACACAGAGGGAGATGTCACAGACAACAATCAGTGATACCTATGTACAGAGACAGACATTAGAGACACCAAAACACAGAGATATCTGTGTACAGGGACAGACGTCACAGACAACAAAGAACAGTGGTACCTGTATACAGACAGACACAGACATTACAGTCACCGAAGGACAGTGGAACTGTGTGTATAGAGGGAGATCTCACAGACAACAAAGGACAGTGGTATCTGTGTACAGACATTCACTTAACAGACAACAAAAGAGAGAGAACAGAGGACAGTGGTACCTGTGTACACAGACAGGTGGCACAGACAAAAAAGGACAGTGGTACCTGTGTACACAGACAGGTGGCACAGACAATAAAGGACAGTGGTACCTGTGTACACAGACAGGTGGCACAGACAATAAGGACAGTGGCACCTGTGTACACAGACAGGTGGCACAGACAATAAAGGACAGTGGTACCTGTGTACACAGACAGGTGGCACAGACAATAAAGGACAGTGGTACCTGTGTACACAGACAGGTGGCACAGACAATAAAGGACAGTGGTACCTGTGTACACAGACAGGTGGCACAGACAATAAAGGACAGTGGTACCTGTGTACAGACAGGTAACACAGACAATAAAGGACAGTGGTACCTGCGTACACAGACAGGTGGCACAGACAATACTGGACAGTGGTACCTGTGTACACAGACAGGTGTCACAGACAACAAAGGACAGTGGTACCCGTGTACACAGACAGGTGGCACAGACAATACAGGACAGTGGTACCTGTGTACACAGACAGGTGGCACAGACAACAAAGGAACGTGGTACCTGTGTACACAGACAGGTGGCACAGACAATAAAGGACATTGGTACCTGTATACACAGACAGGTGGCACAGACAATAAAGGACAGTGGTACCTGTGTACACAGGTGTCACAGACAACAAAGGACAGTGGTACCTGTGTACACAGACAGGTGGCACAGACAATAAAGGACATTGGTACCTGTGTACACAGACAGGTGGCACAGACAGTAAAGGACAGTGGTACCTGTGTACACAGACAGGTGGCACAGACAACAAAGGACAGTGGTACCTGTGTACACAGACAGGTGGCACAGACAATAAAGGACAGTGGTACCTATGTACACAGACAGGTGGCACAGACAAAAAGGACAGTGGTACCTGTGTACACAGACAGGTGTCACAACAAAAAGGACAGTGGTAACTGGTACACAGAGCATGTGGCACAGACATCAAAGGACATAGTGGTACATGTACAAAATGTCACAGACATAAAGGTACATGGTACCTGTGTAACGACAGTGTGCGTGCAATCGTGAAAGACACGGTACTGTGTACAGATGTGCGTGCACATGACATTAAGCATGCAGTAGCTGTGACAGCATGCCAATTCAGTGGGGTGCATGTCTGTGGGGTGTAAGACATAAAGTAGTATGGGTGTGAGAGTGTGCACATTGAATAAACATTTTTATCGTCACATGTGAATGCTTTTACATAGTCTTGTATGTGTATGATGCATGCATGTGAAAGTACGGTTTTGACCTATTGTGCAGCTGGCAATAATTGATTGAATTGAACATGTATTGGAATGAAAGGACGTTTATACCTGTTGCACAGGCTGATGATCATAACAACATTTTAGTAATGATGCAATGGTGATTGTAATGAAAGTACACTCGATACCTCTACCTTTAACATTAGATATGCAATGATTCTGTAACGAATACATCAATTACTGTTCACACCACAAACTCACACACACACAGCCACAATCGACACACATCTCAACACACACACCACACACACACACACACACACACATCAACACACCACTTTTCTCAACACACTATACCCTCAACATCAACTCTACACATCATCCACACAACACCACTGTTGTTATAACACACTCATCATTTCTGTCAAGACCATTGATATCCGTCACACCATCAACCTCTGTAGCACAGTCTATGTCACACAAACACCACTTTTTAAAACACACCACACATTACAATATCTGTCACACACCACACATCCATTTCGTCACACACACACACACACACACACACACGCACCACCACACACATCAATCACACACACACACACACACAAGCACACATCACACCACACATATCAATTTCTGTAACCCACACAATCAATGTCTCTACAACATGCACATCATGAGGTGTGCCAGCCTGCCTGCCTGCTGCAGCATGTCTGTTCTGCTGTAACTGCGTTATGATGGTCTATATGCATGTGTGTGTGCCTTCTATGTTGTGTGTGCTTGCGTTGCGGTGTGTAGTGTGTGTATTTGATGTGTAATGTCTGTGTGTGTGTGTGTGTGTGTGATGTGTAACTAGATTCTATGAAATACAGCTCAGTGCACTAGATCCTAAAACAGTCAGTGCACTACATCCTGTAAAATGCACTCAGTGCACAATGTCCTGTAAAATACACTCAGTGCACAATGTCCTTAAATAAACTCATCACTATGTCCTATAAATATGCTCAGTGCACTACATCCTGTAAAATACTCCGTGCACTACTCCTGTAAATACACTCAGTGCTCTCTCCTACCTCTCTCTTCTCTCTCTCTCCCTCTCTCTCTTCCTCTCTCTCCTTTCTCTCTCTCTCCCTCTCTCTCTCTCTCTTCTCTCTCTCTCCTCTCTCTCTCTCTCTCTCTCTCCCTCTCTCTCTTCTCTCTCTCTTCTCTCTCCTCTCCTCTCTTTCTCTCTCTCCCCCTCTCTCTCTCTCGTCTCGCTGCTTCTTGATTCCCTCTGTCCATCCTGGTCGCTTTTGCTCCTTCTGCTACTTTACTCTTTCTACAACAACTTCGTCAGGTATAGATCGCATACCCGGGGTGAATTAAGTGAGAATGAAAGAACCAAGCAAGCGAACTCATTACAACATACACAACACTAGTGCAATGAAAAACCCAGACATCATTGTACCATAGTATACATTAAATGAGAAAGAAGCATTGTCCAACGATAGAAAAATCAAAAACACTTGGAACTGGGCATGAATGAAAGTGTGGAATGCGCGCGTAAACAGGCGTTTGTGTGTAAGCATGATAGATGGTAGGCGTTTAGGTGTTGTAACAAAAAAGAGGAAAAAGAAAAGAGACAGCAAAAAAAAAAAAAAAAAAAAAGTGAACAAAAAAGAAGAAAAGAAAAAAAATCAGAACCAAAAAAAAAAAAAAAAAAAAGAGGCGGGGGGAAGTGGTGGGAAAAAAACAACACTCAGTGCACTACATCCTGTAAAATACACTCAGTGCACTCATCCTGTAAAATACACTCAGTGCACTACATCCTGTAAAATACACTCAGTGCACTACATCCTGTAAAATACACTCAGTGCACTACATCCTCTAAAATACACTCAGTGCACTACATCCTCTAAAATACACTCAGTGCACTACATCCTCTAAAATACACTCAGTGCACTACATCCTGTAAAATACACTCAGTGCACTACATCCTGTAAAATACACTCAGTGCACTACATCCTGTAACATACACTCAGTGCATTACGTTCTGTAAAATACACTCAGTGCACTACGTCCTATGAAATACATTCAGTGCACTACATCCCGTAAAATACACTCAGTGCACTACATCCTGTAAAATACACTCAGTGCATTACGTCCTGTAAAATACACTCAGTGCATTACGTTCTGTAAAATACACTCAGTGCATTACGTCCTGTAAAATACACTCAGTGCATTACGTCCTGTAAAATACACTCAGTGCATTACGTTCTGTAAAATACACTCAGTGCACTACATCCTGTAAAATTCACTCAGTGCATTACGTTCTGTAAAATACACTCAGTGCACTACGTCCTGTAAAATACACTCAGTGCATTACGTCCTGTAAAATACACTCAGTGCATTACGTCCTGTAAAATACACTCAGTGCATTATGTTCTGTAAAATACACTCAGTGCACTACGTCCTGTAAAATACACTCAGTGCATTACGTCCTGTAAAATACACTCAGTGCATTACGTTCTGTAAAATACACTCAGTGCACTACATCCTGTAAAATACACTCAGTGCACTACATCCTGTAAAATACACTCAGTGCACTATGTCCTGTAAAATACACTCACTGCACTATGTCCTGTAAAATACACTCAGTGCACTAACTCCTGTAAAATACACTCAGTGCACTACATCCTCTAAAATACACTCAGTGCACTACATCCTGTAAAATACACTCAGTGCACTACATCCTGTAAAATACACTCGGTGCACTACGTCCTATGAAATACACTCAGTGCACTACGTCCTGAAAAATACACTCAGTGCATTATGTCCTGTAAAACACACTCAGTGCACTACGTCCTGTAAAACACACTCAGTGCACTATGCTCGTCTTTTGGTGATGCACACACAAGACAACACACCCACTGATCAACTGGAGAAGAGAGACAACTCCACCACAATGACAGCAAACCACCATCACCCCCAGAACTACTACTACACCATCAACACCACCACCACATCTACAACAAAAAGCACAACCACTCTGGCAAAGCCTACAACTACATTATAGACACCACAAACACTGTCACGAACACGCAGCCACTTCTGCTTCTGCTTTGGTTGATGTTTCTGCTGCTGTCCTTGTTGTTACTGTTGCAGCTAGTAACACTGCTGTTGCTACGGCAGAAATTGTAACAAAATTTGAAAAGCATTGTTGGTGATCCCGTGGGACAACACGCAGGCAAAACATGTTTATCTTGTAATCTGTTTGTCCATACTGTCTTGCGGAATCACTAACGATTCTTTTTAAAATTCATGACTGTTGCTGCTGTTGCTACCACATACTGTTACTGCAGTCAGTATAACTATGGACACAACCACCACCCCAGTCCTACGCCCAGTCGTGGTGTTACTGCTCACAGTGTAGAGGGCCGGGGAGAGGGCCAAGAACCACTCCGGACGCCCCAGGCTGAACAGGCCCTCCTGGCGGCCATAGGCATGGATCAGGTGGCCCAGGAACGGCCGCTCCTTGTCCTCAGGGACCATAGCAACCACCGACACAGGGGCACCTGCCACACACACACCGCGGGCAGGGTGAGGGGAGAGATAGGCCAGTGCCAGTAGATAATGCGTGACAGAAATGGGTGGAATGACCGGGTAACATACTGTTCACTTATAAAACACACTGTTCACTTATAAAAATACTGTTCACTTACAAAACTTACTGTTCACTTATAAAACATACAGTTCACTTACAAAACCAGTAAGAAGGTCGTTTTTCCTGTTAACCTTTTCACTACCACTCTGTCCACATCTGCCATTTTCCCCACAACTCCAAGCCTGTAGTATCCACACCCTTACTTTTTTTTCCATAGGCGTTATTCCAAAAAGGGTTGAGTGTTAAGATATAGGGTTCTGAGCTATCTTCTGGGTGATATTTATTTTGTGCTTGCAAACATGTAATTAGAACTAGCTGAGTGAGAGTACCATTACTCAGGATGCACAGAAGGTGGGACTGTGAAACAAAGCAATAATATTTTCTGAATATTTTAATTACACCATACAAACATATCATCCCCCCCTCCCAACCAACCTATCCACCTCACACCCTTACCAATCTCCTCATCTAGTCTATTCTTGAAAGCATTGCAAAGTGTGTATAATGTTGTGAAGACTTGTGTTCGAACTAGTGGTGACCTTACTGATACTTTTCTATGCCCACGGGGCCTAAAACAAGGTGAGGTGTGTTCACCTGTACTTTTTTCACTGTTTATCAATGAACTAACTAAAGATATAAACACTTTTGGTAGACATGGTATTCAGCTTTCTCCATACCTCATTGAACTTTTGATTCTGTTGTTTGCTGATGATGTTGCATTATTTTCTGATACTGTTATTGGTTTGCAAACCCAACTGAATGTCTTGTATAATACTTAAAACGTTTAGATTTACTTGTGAATCTGGAAAAGTCAAATATTGTTGTATTCAGGAATGGCGGTTACCTTGCTTCGAATGAAAACTGGACTTTTGGTGACGCTCAGCTTTCCACTGTTAACATGTATAAGTATCTTGGTATAATACTGACCACAAGATTATCTTTCCAACCAACTATGTGTGACCTAGCAAACAGAGCAAAGAAAGGATTAATTGCTATCAACAGAATGCTATGGTCAATAGGTGAACATTCTCCTGGTATTTCCTTTAACCCGTAGAGTGCCTTTAAGCCGTCAGCTGACGCCGCAGTAAAAATGCTTTCCCAGTGCCTATGGGCCATCCACTGACGTCATGTATTTTTCTTGAATTTTCATTCGTTACTATTTAACGGACTTAAATAGAGTGTGCGTAGTAAGCCTTATATGTCTGTAGTATTAAAATGATATGCAAATGACCACACGTGATGGGAAAGACCATTTATTCTCATCACTGACTGGATTACCGGCCAGCGCTTTGTCTTGCTTGCAACGATGGCGGCGCAACCTTCGACAAGCGTAGCGATCAAATCAATGTACTTAATGTACATTAATTAATAAAGTGTACAATGTACACAGCTGAGCAGGCTCTGCTAATCATTTTTGACAAAGATAATAATCTTTTATTCAATGACTCACTCGAGCATGAAGGTGAGATGATGATAGTGATGGAATTGCCGACCATATTCGTCAGTTATTGAGTCGGGCTGTGCGACCTCAGAGTGTGTTCAGCTGACTGGTTGCCAGCGTCGAACGAGCTCGCCTAGTGTGTACTCTGCACTGTGTGCCAGTGGCCAGTGACATGATAGTCAGCGCGAGAGGGGAGCGCGGCCTGCTCGCGGCGTGACACGGGGCAGAGGGAAAGGTAGGGGAAGAGGAGGAGTGAAAGAGAGGGTTGAAGTCCAGCAAGGGGGCGTGGTGGGGGAGTGGGGCTGGTCGTGGACTGACCTGTCTGCATAGAGTGTGAGCATCTTGATAGACTTCTAAACTGTTTTACTTTCATTTGCAGGTGTAGTGTGACAATATAAACTTTATTTTTCAACTTTTTGCTTTGTGGTTTTTATTGGATGTGAAGCTGTAGTGGTAAATACATATGTTTTTGATCGTGCAAAAAAATCTATCCAAATCTAAATGCCTAAATATTTTTTATTATCAAAATTAAAATAAAAGAAGCCCAGATTCAAAATCTTCATTCAATTTCCTTCAAAAATTATATATATTTCATATTTATATCTTTTGTAGTTTCTGAGCTAGAATTTTTTGTTAATTATTACCCCCAAATCATTAGATTTCCCTGGCACTGGGAAAGCCTTTGTTTGTAATATTTTCTGGCAGCGAACAGGTTAAGCTATTCGATTGCCAAATACAACCTATCTTAACTTATGGAGCAGAGATTTGGGGACTGTCATCTAACCAGG
>CM065717.1:97604550-97709550 GCA_033310375.1 Conus canariensis
CATTGTTGTTGTTTGTTTTTTTTACATGAAATCCGACTGATGCAAACACAAATATTAAAAAAGTGCAGTTTGCACATTTACCCCCCCCCCCTCTTCCCCCCCCCCCCCCCCCCCCCCCCCAAATAAAAACTTAGAAATTTGAAAGACTGAGCAAACCAGATGATGTTTCAGGCTGTTAATATTTGGTGACGATGTCTAAGAAAAAAGGTTTCAAGATTGATTTCTCAACAGAACATTCATCTGCATGAGATGGAAATAAACACATATTTCAGCCAAATCCAAAGATTACCTAGCTGGTAACTTTAAATGACATGCACAAACTGTCCATGTTTAGTAAAATATTACACACACACACACACACACACACACACACACACACAAACACACACACCACACACACACACACACACACACCACACACACACACACACACACACACAATGTAATGTGATATGCACTAGTAGCAACCCACTGACATCATTTCAAACAATATACCATATAATTAATCACAGTTTTTAAACCAACCTGGATTTGTTTCTAAAATTGGTGTTGTTTTGTTACTTTGATGTTTTATGACAGTCCTTGCAATTTCATCTGAAACAAAAACACACACATTTAGTTAAGAGTTCACAGATCAAACTTATCCATGAAAGCAAAATGAAAGTCATATTGCGTTCAAGATCAATAAGCACTGAATATGATTTAAGTGTCATGAATTTCAGAATGAAAACCTACATCTTTTATTCTCTTATAAATGCAGTTTCATCTCAAAAATGCCAAAAAATGTGTGGCTTGTACATTGTAATGTGCTGCGGTATCCTATGCTGTACTGTAACATCTATCATGTTACTGTAAGTGTAACACTTGTAAACTGTGATCACACAAAGATATGTTACACTGTACTACAATATGGTTGGCTTACCTTGTGCTAGCAATGATCATGCTTTATGATTCAACACAATGTTTTCACTCATGGTTCTACTTATTGCAGTGATCCTTGAAACTACCAGTATGTCATTTCCCATACGTTACTGTAATACCTACAGGTACAGCTAATCTCTATCCAGAAGCATACACACATGAACCATTCACCTGCCAGATCTCTATAAAGAGCAGTCACACATGTATGTGTCACTTACCTGCCGGTTCTCTATCCAGGACACGCATCTCCGTCACCCTCTTTCTAGATGACGTACGTGTACCTGTGTGTTAGCGTCATTCCCATAACAGAGTTCTACCCAGGATACAGATGTGTGACAGTGCACCAGACTACCACTCACCTGCTGACCTCTGTCCATGGCATATACCAATGCGCCATTCTCTGCCTCACCTCTATCCAGATCATTCACGTCTACCTGACACTCTCCTGCCTCACCTCTATCCAGATCATTCAAATACACCTGTGTGCCACTCCCCTGTCAGATCTGTATCCAGGACGCACTCCTATGTGCCACTCCCCTCCATGATCTGTATTAAGGAATTCACCTGTGTGCCACTCCCCTGTCAGATCTGTATCCAGGACACACACCTGTGTGCCACTCCCCTCCCCGATCTGTATCCAGGACATACGCATGTGTGCCACTCCTCTACATGATCTGCTATCCAGGACACACACCTGTGTGCCACTGCCCTCCATGATCTGTATTAAGGACCTACACCTGTGTGCCACTCCCCTTCATGATCTGCTATCCAGGACGCACACCTGTGTGCCACTGCCCTCCATGATCTGTAATAAGGACATACACCTGTGTGCCTCTCCCCTGCCAGATCTGCTATCCAGGACACACACCTGTGTGCCACTCCCCTCCATGATCTGTATTAAGGACATACACCTGTGTGCTACTCCCTTCCCAGATCTGCATACAAGACACACCTGTGTGCCACTTACCAGCAAGCTCTCCATCCAGCACGTACACCTGCCTACTGCTTTTCGTCGGCAGAAACGGGAACTGTTTATGGGCTGCGGTCATCTCCTCTTTGGCGGCTTTTCGTGATTTCTTCTCCTGTTCACTGCGTACCTGTGCACTGGCAGCCATGCAGCGCTGTGGAACACCTCTTGACAGAATACGACAACCACCACAGGCACCGAAGAGTGGGAGGAAAAGTTTGGTTGCTGTGAGGGCATGGCAAGCAGCCATTTCCACAGTCACTCGTGACAAAGTCACCCAGGCTATTTTGAAAACCATGTTTCAGTCACAAATGGAGATCAGTTACTATTTCGGAAGGCTCCGCAGCAGCTGTAATACAAAAAGTGGTACATTGGGGTCATTCATTTTGCTGATAAATCGTGATAAATTTACTGTTAGTGCCATTAACAATGGTAACTTTGGGTCATTTTACCACCAATGGTAGTAAATCAGGTGATATTAGGACTGGGTCAGTGGCAGCTCCCTCACAATATATACTATGCAAAACAATGAGAGCGACTATCATTGACCGTCTGAATGGTAACATGTAACTTTCTCCAGCAGATTGATTTTTTTGCGAACTCTGCCGGACAGTTTCCATTGAAAATGAATGTTTACACTAAAATAACATCCAAACCAGCCACCATGGCAAAGTGATTTGAGTCATGGACTCCGGGCTGGGAGGTCTTGGGTTCCGTTCCTATCACAGCCATGTATTTGTGGAATTTTTCCTGTCCTGATCGGCTCTTACCCAGACCTGAGTTTGCTATAGACTCAACTGTGAGTTGACTCTTTGAAAATAGAGTTTTACAGACAGTGCTCAGTTACTGCGGTTTCTGTTATGAACTATCTTTACCATTTGTAAACATGATCAAACCAGGAAACTAAACACATGAGCAGGTAAACAATCATTTTGTCTGGAAAGATTTGACAAAGATGGCTAGAAGATGCAGTTAAAGAATATTAACAAGGACAATGACAAAAAGCGCTTTGAAGACATCAAGACAATGACAAAGCGCTTTGAAGACATCAAAAACCATCCATAGCCCATCAGTTCCCCCCTTACTATTTCGTTTCATCTCATCCAGTAATTCAGCAGATTTAGCCCAATTCTAGTACATCTCATTCAGTAATTCAGCAGATTTAGCCCAATTCTAGTACATCTCATTCAGTAATTCAGCAGAATTAGCCCAATTCTAGTACATCTCATTCAGTAATTCAGCAGATTTAGCCCAATTCTAGTACATCTCATTCAGTAATTCAGCAGATTTAGCCCAATTCTAGTACATCTCATTCAGTAATTCAGCAGATTTAGCCCAATTCTAGTACATCTCATCCAGTAATTTAGCAGATTTAGCCCAATTCTAGTACATCTCATTCAGTAATTCAGCAGATTTAGCCCAATTCTAGTACATCTCATTCAGTAATTCAGCAGATCCAGCCACAAACAGAAGAGTTCTCCAAGAACAGTTCCTGGGCAGAACAGCCAGACTGTAGACATGACTCTTCGCACTAGTTCTGACACTATTCCCAACAGCTACAGGCCAGAGTGAGCCACCCCCTGTGCATTGTCTCTGCCTGTGTCATGTGGTGATGAAAACAATGGATGGGGAGTAGGGGTGGAGGGTGAAAGGGTTGCAGGTCCACATGTGGAGGGGAAGACGTCATTGGTTTTGTCTGAAGTTCTTTCTTGCTCATTTTGTGCTGCAATATCAGGCAGAATACTGTGACTTGTGGGCATGGGAATATTGATGGGCTGTACAGCATACCGGAGGTTGTGTCAGGCCCTCAATCCAGTACTGACAGCTAAATACTGACAAAGCAGCAGCATCTGTGTCAGGAGCTTAACATATAGGGGTACTTCTCAAAAGGGATATTCACATATATATTTTTCTTTTCTTTTCTTTTCTTCCTTATGTACTGTACACACACACACACACACACACACCCCTTCCCCAACCTTCCTATGATTCTGAACATACAGTACTGCCCCAGACTTCCTCCAGTTTGGTAGAGGAGCAACCATCCTCTCTTTAGATAGGCACAGCTTCTCCACATATGGAGATTAACAGAAAAAAATATCAACCTTGCTTAGTCGAAGAACCAGTCCTGGACGAGCTGGTGGTGTTCCTATCAAAACATGGGTTTTCAGGCCAGTGCTGACCAGACACCAGCAAAGTATCATGATGGGGGTCCACACTGGGCAAAACAGACTGAACTGTCATACCAGAAGCCAGGTCTGGTGCTTTTCTCAATCTGTCCTTGCAGACAGGAAGCAAGAACTAGACCACTGAGCATGTGCTCCAGACATACCTCCATCATAAACCAGCGACTCAAGATGAGGTGCATGGCCCCTGGTCACTCCACTAAAGATCAAGCTCTAAGAACTGTGCCCGGGAACTGGAAAGAACCCACCATCATTCATCACCTGACCTGGCCTTGCCCAAGAGTGGAAAGCACAGCAAAGCACCTTTCAATCGCTGGTTACTGTTGTTACTAACCTCAAAATAAAAATCAATTCTGACTGTTGAACAATTACTAACTTCAAAATCAAAATTAATTGTGACCGAGATTCCGCATCAATTTTGCATGCAGTTTTAATTAACAGACTGTTCCTGTTTCATGTCCTTTGTCCTGAGAGTTATTTGTCTTGCCTGAAGAAGACCAAAGACCACGTTTGTTTGGTAATTTGTTTGCTTCTTTCTTTTGACGGTTTTTTTTTTTTTTTTTTTTAATTTGTTTACTTATGACTGATGTTTTTGTAATATTATTATCATAACGCACTGTTTTATCTAAAATAAAATGCAATCATTTTACTTCCAGCTGAATGTCTTACAATATCATCCAATTTTACGACACCAACGAATGCATGCTGTTCTACTGACTGCACCAAAGTTTTGTGATCACATCACCCTGTGAATGTCCATCACAATTTCATGCACATGTATACACGCTAACAATACAGAAAGTACAGTGTAGGGAGGTAACGCTCGTTGCGCCGGCAAGATCTCGCTTTGACGAGTCGGAACTAAAGCGGAATAATTATATTTTTCGATCTGATATATCTTGTACATGTTCAAAACACATTTTTGATACTTTATGTTGTCTACTAATAATTTTTATTAGCATGTTTGTTTAGATAGTTCTCAAAACTCAATCAACGGAGACATGGACGAGAAGTTATCTGAAAACCTGTGTCAGACCAGAAACGAAAGAAGATAAAAGGTTGATCAAATTTTGTGCGATTAAAGATACTGTGCATTTATTTTGAATACAATGCGTTCATCAGAAATGAAACTTTGTTTTGAATAAGGACTGTATGTCTGATTTATATTGTGATAGTGACAACTTTGACGAAAATCCTGCTTGCATCCCCGTGAAAAGTTAAACGCAAGTTTAGCATCCTTCGTTTTGAAGATGAATTGAAGTATGGACCCAGCGTTAGGTGGTATGGAGTTGCAGCAGTTGATGATCATATTGTTTTTATCTAAATGGTGCACTTTTCGGCAATAATTGTAATTCTGATTCGAAATAGGTCACGCTTTATTCTGCGCAATGCAGCAAACTTTCTGCGTCATGATTCTGAAGTTTATAGCTGATTACGATCATTGCAGCATGGTAACATTCAGTTGGATGACCGAGTTTGTCAATTCGTTTTTTTCTTTTCTTTTTTTTCAAAATGTTAGACTTAATTGAATTCGCATGACTAGCTTTATTGCGGGTTATAACTGTTAAACGATAGTGCTCTGATTATGTATTTAATCAGTGATAATGTTTCTTGCAGTGTTGGGATTTTTGTCAAATTCAGAATATGTTTAGTTTCCGGTATTTCTGCGATGTTGATGGAAAATTATCTCCCTTTGTTTTTTGCGAGATGGCACTGCAGACCTTGGAGGAGTCTTCCAATATGATTCCACAACATAGTTAACTAAGGAACTGGACCCTGGACCTTTTGTATTGCTGACATTATCATCAGTGAGTATGTTTGGAGCTCAGTGAACTATGATTCACAAAGAGTAAACTGGGCTTCTGAGGATTTGCACTTATGGCCAGAAAGTGTAGAGGATTAATTCCCACAGACCCATATGACATAAAAGTGTGTTGGTAACAAAACTTTATGGGTTTGCTAACCATTTCCATTGTTTTTTCCGTCTTCGATGTCGATGCGTCTAATAGTGTATCTCTGTTGTTCGCTCGCTCCTACGTGTGCACATGCGTGCATGCACACATACACATGCGTGTACATACATACACATGAACGCACATGCTCATGCACATATGCACATGCATATACGCCCACATACAAAGACACGGACGCATACACACATATATGTACACATGCACAGATACGTGCATATGCTCACACAAGCCCGCAAATCACACACACACATGCACATGCACTTCTGCACACACACACGTGCACGCGTGCACACATACACAAGCGTGTGCGCACACACACTCATGCATACGCATACACACGCATCATGTTTACACACATGCGCTCGCACACACACACACACACACACACACACACACACACACACACACGCACGCAGGCCCATGCCCACACATATACACACATATATATACTCATTAAACACACACACAATGACAAAAGTGGCTTAACCTATGTTAGGTTGGTAGGTACTCAAGGTCTGACCAGCGCATTGGGCTAATGCGTAGGTCAGACATCTGCCAAGTTGTAGTCATGAGACCTTCATCTTAAATTGTTTTCTTAGTCATTAATTTATTTATCCATCAGCTTTAAATCATGCGCAGTATGATATCAAACCTTAACGGATGTGGACTAGTCCGCAAGCAGTATCACCTCTTAGATGAAACTGAAACTGTTGTTCGTCCATCGAATCAACATGGATCACTTCAATCAACTCGGGGTCCGGGGGGGGGGGGGGGGGGGGGGGGCATGATTTGTGGAAACGAAGGTGGCTAGTCAAGCCGATGCATGCACAGAATGTGTGGTGACAAACTTGGACATGTGGGAGACCTGCCCTTGATTGCTGGTGCAGGCTTTCCTTGCTGTCGCTTTTGTTGCACTGCAGCTGTCCTTTTTTCACATAAACTGGCACATTTTGGGATAGAGTAGCGCCATCTAGCTTGATCCATAGCAGTTTGTTTGCATGTGTCAGGGTTGATGTTAAACGCTTCCAAGGATGTTTTGAGAGTGTCTTTGAAGCGTTTCTTCTGACCACCATGGGAAATCTTTCCTTATTGGAGCTCGCTGTGGAAGAGTCTCTTGCGTAGCCGGTGGACTGGCATGTGAGCTACGTGACCTGCTGATCGAAGCTGAGACAGCATCCAGATGATTTGGATGCTCAGCAGGCCTGCTTGGTCAAGCACCTCTGTGTCTGGGATTTTGTCCTGCCATTTTATGTTTAACAATCTTCTGAGGCAGGTTGTGTGGAAGTGATTCAGCTTCTTGGCATGCGGTTGGTACACTGTCCATGTTTCACATGCGTAGAGGAGTGTGGGGAGAACAACTGCTCTGTACACCTTCAGCTGGGTCTCGAGACTGATGCCTGTTGTATTCCAAACATTGGTATGTAGCCTGCCAAAGATTACACTTGCTTTTGCAATTCTGATGCTCACTTCATTATTGATGGTGATGTTCTGGGACAATGTGCTGCCAAGGTAGGTGAATTTACTCAATGCAGCAAGTCTCACACCATTGACTGTGATGTTAGGCTTATCGTAGGGTCTGCCTGGTGCAGGTTGATGCTGAACTTCTGTCTTATTTGCATTTATGGTGAGACCGAAGTTGGTGCAGGCTACGGAAAACTTGCTGAAGCTGGATTGCATGTCAGTGTCTGAGCCAGTGTTGAGAGCACAGTCGTCAGCAGACAGAAAGTCCCAGTGATGTCTGTCATTACCTTAGATTTTGCCTGGAGCCTTTTGAGGATAAACAGCTTTCCATCTGTTCTGAATCTGGTGTCGATGCCTGCGTCTCCTTCTCTGAAGGCATCAGTCAGCATTGCAGAAAACAGGCTGCTGAAGAGAGTGGGTGCCAAAACAGCCTTGCTTTGTAAATGCCATTTGTGACATGAATTGGGCTAGATGCCTCTCCATTATCCTCGAAATGGGCCTTCATGCCATCATGGAATTGCTGCACCATAGAGATGAATTTTGGTGGGCATCCCTGTTTGGCCATAATCTTCCACAGGCCCCCTCAGTTGACAGTATTGAAGGCCTTTGTCAGGTCAACATGTGGAGAACAAGTCTGCATTTTGTTCCTGACATTTTTCTTGGAGCTGTCTAACAGCAAATGCATAGCAGTAAACAATGTTAGATAAAATTATTCACAAAAGATTGGTTTTGAGCAAAATGTGAATTAATACTGCCCAGTGTTACTGGCTGCTGTGTGATACACGTAACACAGCGGTTTCAAATCAGACGCCACAGATTCGATTCGTCACATCTCCTCCAACACACAGTGTAGAAGTAGCTTATCGGTCCACAAGATAGTCCTTACACAGACCTTCAAATATTCATATGCGGCATTCGTTCATGTTCAACAGTTCCACAAAAGAGTCCGAGCAATTGTGCACACGTAACTCATGTTTCAGTACGCAACGACATAAAAATTACTTCACATTTTGTTAAATACTACAAAACTTATTCACACTGAATTAAGCTAGAATCCAAACAGAATATGTTTTTCTTTAGTTCTGATGTCACTGGTAAGTGGTATGTCAGCATACTTTCAAATGTTGTCGTCTGCTCTTTGCGTTGACCACACGTTTTCGGACACCAAACATGACGTGTATCACACAAATTTATATAATTTTGCCAATTTCAGATGAAGCGAGTATCGCGGACAAAAAATTAAACCAATTGAACTATGAAATAAGGCTTGTAGATGATTTTTGTACTGCATGTATGAAAATATATCTTTTCATTCAGTGATTTCTAACATGCAGATAACACCATCCTAAGGCATGTCACAACGGAAGTAAGGAAAAATCGGCCGATCTAGTGCAAAAGATTAAACAAAAATGGTCTTGTTTCAAGACACACACTGGGAATCTGATTCCTGTGATTTTTTTATGAATAAAGAGCACAACTGTGCAAGAAAAACGTGTATTAATAATTTAGAAGTTGCCTTCTTTTGTGCATGATGATAAACCCTTATGTTGAGCACATGTCAGGAGAATGACCCATATATTTACGCACAGGCGTGTTCATCTGTGTATATTGTATGCAAGAGCATACTCACAAGCCCAAGATCATAGACACACATTCACACGAACACTTGTACATGCACATGCACTCACACAATGCATACACTGGCCCACCCTCGCCTGCATACACATACCACAGATACACATGTACATATAGCAGTATGTAAGATAAGTACCCAAGGTCTGACCAGCATGTTAGAATAATGAGCAGGTCAGGCATCTCCTTTCATCTTGGTTATTAATTTATTTATCCATACAGCTGTAACTCTGTGCACTATGATCTCAAAGTTTAGCGGATGTGTGTAGCATGTAGTACTAGCCCTCATGCAGTGACACCATCTTGAGGAAATGAAAGTTGGCGCAGACCGTGACATGCCCTACACACAATGGTGTTGGTCAGGAAATCTTATCATGTCAGCGACCCATGCTGTGAATTGGTGAAACTTGACTGCATGATTTCAGTCTTCCTATTGGAATCCATATGCTCAGGTCTGGGTAATAGCTCACTGAGATTAAATCTTTTTTTTTTAATCTCACAAGTAAATTGCTCTAATAGCTTTCGAACTCACCGTTTCCCAGTCTGCAAATCTGTAACTGCACTATAGCAGCTGGATGACCAGCCGGCTGGGCTATAAGCAACATTATCTGGATGACCAGCTGTACGTGATAGAACAAACTGAAAAATACTGAAAAATACCTGAATATGAAGTTTTTGCAAAAACTGGCCCAGGCATCACCAGAGCCACTGTAACTTTTTAAAATATCTTGATATATATTAATGTTTTGCAAAAACTGTCCATGGCATAATGGGGGCCATACTCTTAATATGAGACCAACATTGTTTTGTTTCCTTGAACGGAAGGTGAATGAGTGTAGCTACATGTTGCTTTTTCTATGCAATGCTTCATTTTAACTGCACACATTTTCACTGGACAATTTTGTGTTCATCGAAGCATTCGGATGTTTTGCCTCATGTAGTACCTGATATCAAAATGTGTAGGATTTCATGGAACTGTTTGGTTTCACTTTCAGAGAACAAAAGCTGGAAAGTGGTCACCACATAGTGGCTGGACCAGAAGAAGGGCTGATTTCACAGAGAGCGACTGATCGAGAAAGGGAGTAGAGCTGAGTCAGCTGTCATCATGGATCACGTCTACGCTGCCACTGTCCCTCTGAATGATGAGAATGTGGAGATCACACCTCCTCCAGTGCTGGCACCATGTTTACAGGATCATAGCTTTGCCCGTCCGCCATCAGAATGCCCCCAAGCCTCCACCAGCTCCAAGGAAGATCAGTCTCCGAGGACAAGAAGTTCAGCCTTCAAGAAAGATCAACCGTTGCCGATAAAACTTACATCCAAGAAAGAAGGAGCAGCTGCTAAACAAAAACAAGCAACAAAGAAACTGAGCGCCAAAGATCAGATTCCAGAAACAAAGGCAACTACCAAACGAGAGCACCCATCAAAGACAGACACACTGGTCACCAAGGATGTGCCTTTAGACTCAGAGATGGCTGCTGAAGAAGAGCAGCCAAGAAAGAC
The DNA here is from genome assembly GCA_033310375.1 of Conus canariensis. Lineage (NCBI taxonomy): Eukaryota > Metazoa > Mollusca > Gastropoda > Neogastropoda > Conidae > Conus > Conus canariensis. Next base: position 97,615,194 of record CM065717.1, read on the forward strand.
AAGGAGTCTGGCCACTAAAGATCAGGCTTCAGACACAAAAGAGGCCATCCCACCCAGCCCAGCAGCAAAAACCAGATCATCCATCAAAGAGGATCAAGCAAAAAACATCACTGCTGTGGCTAGCAAACAGAGACGGTCATCAGAGCCAGTGAAAATGGCTTCCAGACAAGACCGAACAAATAAGGCACAACATTCAAACACAAAACAAAACCAGTCGCCTTCATCTAAAAAAATCGATTTTAAACAAGGTTCATCAAAGAAAACCGATAAAATGGACACCAGTCAAGATCATCCACCAGAAACAAACAAGAAGGCCACCAGACAACAATCCCAATTAAGACAGATGCGAGAAACAAGGGCCACCCGGCAAGATTTGGCATCGGATGACACCCAGCAAGACAGAACCAAAAGAACAAGAAGTTCAGCAGGCTTACAAGATGAAACGGGAAAAAAGCGTAAACTGGCCAAAATGAAAGATGATGAGGACAGACCAGTGGAAATCTCCAATGGGAAAGACATTGAGGCAGCAGCTTCCAAAGGAAGAAGAAGGGGAAGGAAACCTTCCCAAGTAAAGTTAGAATCGGCTTGTTCAGTTGAAAAATCTTCAGTTAAAGGAGAGGTGAAAGATATGGATGAGCAGTCTGTTGTACCATCCACCAAACCATCTGTGTCCACGATTTCAGAAAGTGGAAGTGATGTGGCAGAACATATACAGTCAGAAAGCAGTGTGACTGCTGTTAGTCCGTCATCACCCATTGCCCTTCCTGATGGTGGTGCCAACACTAGTGTGCACTTAGAGACCCTGACCATGGGGTCAGAACGCCAGAACAAAGGGGAAAGTACTGACACTGATAGGAGTCCTAGCATTAAACACATCTCACAGGAGAAAGAGGGTTTGGCAACATGTGGGCAAAATAAAACTGAAGAAAGTTCTTCAGTAACGTCAGTGGAGGTGGCCTCCACAGAAGATCTGGGCCAATCTCAGATCATGTCAGAGGACAGGAATTCCAGTGTTGGTGATAAACCAGAAACAACGGATATGGCAGGTCATGAACCTTCGGGGGAAACGAGCGTGCCTGACAGCCATGAAAGGACGGGATCCGCTGTTGCCTTGGACGGAGGGGAGCAGGGGCAAGACTGTCCCCAGTCTGACAGGGAAGATGGCAGGATTCCTGTCGGTGATCCAGAACAGAACAAACATCCCCCCACTTTGTCCACAGCTGATGACAGCAACACCACCAGCAATGTGCAACCTCCGGATAAGGTGAACTCTCCACACAGCCTAGAACAGGATGTGTGTCACAGCAGTGCTGAACCTGTGAACACAGATGGTGGTGATGACAGCAAGGCTGGCACAGAACCAGAAGGTGAAGATGTCCATGATGACAAAGCTGGGGATGGTGCTGTGGAGGCGATGGATACAGACGTCACTGAGAACAACAGTGGTGGTCCTGCTGATACAGAATCAACAGAGACTTGTTCTGCCACAACATCGACAGAGACTGGTACTGACCAGACATCTCAACACAGAATCTCTGAAGAGGTCCAAGAAGACAAGGGTGATGTTAAAGCTTGCCTTGCTAGCCACCATGATGTAGACGCCAGGCAAGCAGAAGGGAGCACGGAAGGGAATGATCATCAGTTAGAGTCTGGAAGTGTGAGTGGTACTCCTTCGAAAAGTGGATCAATGGAAGCGGATGACATGGTCAACCTCAGTGTTGACAACAACCAGGATTCTGAAAGCTGCATGGAGCACAATGTTGGAAAACCAAATTACAGCAACACTGAGCGTACTATTGGCCAGCCAAATGACAGCAGCACTGAGCACATTATTGGCCAGCCAAATGATAGCAACACTGAGCACAATTTTGGAAAGCCAAACACTACAGCCAGCAGTGATGCCAAAGAAGACATTCAAGATGGCAGCAGCAGACGAGGTACAAACGATGGAAGCACAGTGGTCAGTGAACAAGCAAGTGACAAGGACATCGACCCTCAACCAGACAACAGTGAGCTGGCTTCTGAAAAACTCCGCAGATTCTGTGACGCCGTGCGGCTAAAAAGGAAGTCACCGCAGGCAGACAGTGGAGCAGTCCGCATGGTATCATTGAGAAAGCGAACTGCTTCAGACGCTGGTCTGAATGACTCACTGCCCTCCTCCCCTCCCCTCCCTTCAGACAGGTCCCCCTCCTCCCCCCTGGTATCCAACCCGGCCTCCACATCCTCCTCCAGCAGCCTAGCGCGGCAGGGCAGACCCATGGGGCCCATCAAGAGGAAGGCTTCAGTCCCCAAAGCAGGTACTGTGAAGCAAACCACTTAGTTACGTCATTACTGTGTAAGCCCTTGTACACAGTACTGCCTTTGTCAGTTCTTTCATTAGACAAATGGCAAGATGTGTCTCGGTTTTAGTTTATTTTTCAGGTGTTGACAGTTGATTTAGAAACAGAACATTTCATCTGAAAAGAACTTTGTCTCTAAGTCTAAAAATTGTGTCACTAGAATTTTTATATTAAGTGTTGCCACTTAATTGATATCATTTTCAAGAGTGAATTATACATGTCTTTAAGATCAAAATTTTTTTGCATGCTCTCAAATTTTAAAGGAGTTTTGTTTCAGTAACAGTTTGAATGATTTCATTAACCTACATACCTGCACCATTCACTACGGTACTAGTCATTCAGTCATTGCCATTGATCAATAAAGCCTCGTATATACAGGCAAGTGTCTATAGTAGATTTCCATTGTCTTTTGTCAGATCCAGGTGTCATGCCTCTTGGTTTGAAGTGCAAAGGTATTTTTGGTTGGAGTATAATGTAAGCAGACTGAATGATAAGGCTGACATGCTTCCAGTCTTTCATTCCTTTGGCAGTGGTGTACAAGTGTTGATAAAGTGTCATGTACAGAGGAAGGTTTTGAGAGTCAGTGTTTATGGTCTGTGTTCAGGTGCAAGTGACTTGCCTCATGGTGCGGAGAAGTTTAAGATTCCACTGAGGGACCATGGTACGTCAGCATTCGCATGTCATCCCTCCTCCCTCTCTCCATCCTTCCTTTCTTTCTGACAACCAGTCTGTCTTATTATTTCCAAAATTCTGTAAATATGTCAGATGTTTGTCCTTAATACGTTTCAAGATACATGTGGGCTTGCTTACGAGCACGCTGACTCACACTTGCACAATGTTGTGTGAAATATGGGTGATATCACAAAGACAGTTCCATGTGTTCTGACATGTTTCTAAGCCTTACTAACCACATGTAAACGCTAGCTGATATGTTGTACTTTCTTCCTTAGATATACTGTTTCCTATTGAAACATTTACTCTGATTTTCACGCATGTATTACACAAGGACTTGCAGAGTCCAAAGGAGACAGGTCTACCTTTTGATTTCACTAAAGTTTGTATTAATTGCCAGATCATTGGGAACTTTCATGTTGATCCAAAACATTGTTAAGAAAACTTCACCATATCAACTGTTGAGTAAGACACCAGCCACCGTGGCGAAGTGGTTAGTGTCGCGGACTCCCGGCTGGGAGGTCGTGGGTTCGAATCCCATCAGAGTCATGTGGGTTCTTCTGCCCCGACTGGCTCCTACCCAGAGTTGAGTTTGCTGCGGACTCATTGGGAAGACCGGGACCACACAGTCGAGTTTCATCCACTTAATGGATGCGTTTCTGAGAGTGTTGTTCAAATTTTCTGACCAGCACTGCAGGTGCCTGTATCTCTCGGGCCTGGTTGACGTCGGGATATATTATGAAAGGAAGCGTAGAGTACAGCCCTGTCATGTAGTCTCTGACCGAAATGGAAATCCGTAGCATCATCTTAATCATCCTCTCATCGATCAGCATTAACAAAAATGTCTCAAATTCTGCGGCCCTTCATGCCCTGCTCTCATGGTGACCTCAGTTTTGATGTCCTCTCCACGTCTGTGGCTTTGGTTTGGTTCCGTCGGGGTCACCGGTATCAGCGAGTCCATGGGGGCTGTCGTTGGACGGACGTGGTGGCGCCTTCCGGAGGGAGAGCTCACTCACGCCGGCTCTGCGACTAAGCAGTTATTGTCGTCAGTAGGGGGCCTAGTAGGTGGTGTCCTGCATATGTTAGATCAGAACAGGCGCCACTGAACACCACCGAAGTGACTCCGCAGCAGTGCAGTGTCTTCTCCGGTGGATTGCCACTTGACATTGACTGCTCCCTGTGGATTACCGGTGCCGGGGCTGCGGCGGGGCTGACCGGGCTGTGGCTGTGGACGGGGTGTTGGAATGAGCGGCGTGTGTGTTCTGCCTCTGAGGTGGCACAGAGGCTGGGACAGCAAAAAAAAACAAAAAAAAAACTGTTGAGTAAGACTATATATAACCAGAGCTTTTGCTTATATTAAAATAATACTAATTTGGTTTATGTAAATGTAGAATGTATACTATAATCTTTGTAGGGAAAACAGATCCAAGTGGATTTTTTAAAAGTAAAGACTTCAGACCATGACATCAGCTTACAACATTATGGTGTCATTTCTGTTTAGGGGATTTTTGTTGGGTTAGTTTTTTTTTCATTGATTACAAACTGTGATCATATTGATGGTATGTTTTTGTTTGTTTGTTTTTCCAGGGTGGAAACGAGAGCTGGTGGTTCGTGGCGTGTATGATGAGATCAAATGTAAATACCCGCCTGCAGATGTCTACTATTTCACCCCTGAAGGAATGAAGCTGGTAACTACACACATTTCTTTATGGAATGGGGAAAAAATGCTGTTGGTTTTAATTGTGGCTAAACTGCCAAACCCTCCCAAGCTTTTTTTTTATGGATTTCTCTCTTTTTAAACCCTTCTCAGAATGTGTAATGTGATGGGAAAGTATGTGCCCAGGGAGGGAGGTGGGGGGAGGTATGGAGGTCAACTACACAGGGAAAAGTACAAAACCCTGTGCTGTTTTGCACCCTACCGACTCTCCATGAAGTGCAGTGATCGTGCTGGTAATTTTCAGAAGCAGTACAATGAACTGGACAAAGGCGAATGGGTGAGACAAAATGGTTGACATAGTCATAGTGTTTGGTAATATTGAAGTGGTACGAACACAGTGGTCCACTTCCCCACAGCCAACAACCAGTCCAAGATGGACTAAATTGGTACGCCGTATGTGAAGCATGAGATAGTCAGTGTTATTCCTGGTTGTGCCCTCCATTGCCCAGTTCCGGCACTGTTTGGACTGACCAGGAATCTTACTGCCAACTATACATCCCATGGCTGTGGCAGCTATGAGTGAAAGTAAAGAGAAACAAAGGTCTTCCTGCCCTGTTCTCTGTGGAATTGACAGTGCATGGCTGTGCTGTGTGGTGAATGTAATGTCCAGTGTTTCTCTTCTCCCTCATCTCCTTCAAGTGCTTGAGGAGTCATTGGGGTACTGTACATGGGAAATGTTCAACAGGGTCCTCTGCTCTGGCTCTGCCAGGTGCGTTCCATGACTTGGAAGCCTGCAGATGGTTTCCACTCCATTCTGCAGTGTTGTCAGTCCATTGTTTTCTGCCTTTCCCGCCATCTGCGTCCCTCAGCAGTTCCCAGAGGATTGTTTTGGAAAGACCAGGAATCTTGTTAGCTGGCCATACCAGTGTCATGTTATTCTTCACTGTCATCAGCATGTCGTCCTACTTCTGGCCTGATGAGGTGTGCTGCTGATGGTGTTGAGGTATTCGTTCATTGGAGATCTAATCACATGAAAATGTAATGAATGTCAAATTTGTTGGACTGGGTCAGATTAACCCTTTTCATGCCATCTGTTGTTGAATCCAGCATTGTCACTACACACCAATTTCAGTTTCAGTTTCATCAAGGATGCGTCACTGCATGTGGACTAGTCCATATATACTACACCACATCCGCTAAGTTTTGAGAACACACTATGCATGATTTTAAGCTGATGGATAAATGAATTAACAACTAGGATGAGAGAATTGAAGAAGAGGGTCTCGTGGCTAGACTTAGCAGATGTCTGACCTACGCATTAGTCCAATGCGCTGGTCAGACCTTGAGTGCTTACCTAACATTGTTTTTGTTTGTTTGTTGTTGTTTTTTTCTTTTTATTGCTGATCAATGAGAATGAGGATGATTAAGATGATGCTACGGATTTCCATTTCGATCTGAGACTACACGACAGGGCTGTACTCTACGCTTCCTTTCATAATATATCCCGGTGTCAACCAGACCCGAGAGATACAGGCACCTGCAGTGTTGGTCATGAAATTTGAGCAACACTCTCAGAAACGCATCCATTAAGTGGATGAAACTCGACTGTGTGGTCCCGGTCTTCCCAACTGAGTCCGCAGCAACTCAACTCTGGGTAGGAGCCAGTCGGGGCAGAAAAACCCACATGACTTCTGATGGGATTCGAACCCACGACCTCCCAGCCGGGAGTCCGCGACACTAACCACTTCGCCACAGTGGCTGGTACCTAACATTGTTTGTTTGTTTGTGGATCACTACACACACATACATAAACACATACATACACACACACACACTCGTTTAGCCAAGAATGCCACAAGAGAGAAATTGTCCAACATTTATATCCCTTGCTCAGATCTGAAACCCAAAATTAACGATTATGTGAGAGACCTCTGGCAGGAGGATTGGAACACACAGACGGATAACAAACTCTTTCAGATCCATCCAAACCTTAAGGAGTTCCTCCCATCTATGTCTGGTGGTCGTAAAGAAGAAACAGTTCTGTGCTGGCTGCACACCAGCCATTCGTATTTTACCCATTCGTACCTTTTAAAGAATGAAGAAGCTCCATGGTGCATTCCATGTCATGTGCCACTCACAATGAAACATTCTTTTAGAGCGTTGGGACTTGCACGATGTGAGACACAAACATTTTACAGCGGAGTTCATGAAAATCCTGTTCAGGGATGTCCCGCCTGACGTGATCTTTGAGTTTTTGAGAGAGATTAACATTTTTCATCTGATTTAAGATTTTACGGATGAAGGATTTTTAACGAAGTTTCTGGTGCGTTTCTAGAAGATGTCTTTTAAAGCGATGTGTGAAAGGTGTTTTTTTTTTTTTTAAATGACTTGTGAGTTGATTTTAACGTGGTGACAGCCCTGATGTGGCCCCTTGCGGTTGGCTGGGCTATAAGCAACATTATCTTATCTTACACACACACACACACACACACACATACACACACACACACACACACACACACACACACACACACACACACACACACACACTCTCTCACACACACACAACCAATGTTAGGTAAGCACTCGAGGTCTGACCAGCGGTTGTGACAGAATTTTGTAGTGATCTGTTCCAGAGATGTATGAGCTAACTGGTGCAGTGCTTTGTTTCAGAGATCTGGTGTCAAGATCGCCACTTACTGTGAGTACCCCTTTCTTTGTAGATCTTTCTGTGTAAACAGCATGCAACTAATACATTGTCAGCAAAGACTGCCTGTTCACTCATTAAAAGAGTATGGCTCATTGTAAGTATCTCACTGTCGGTTTCGGTCTTTACTCATTAGCCTTTTGATATCAGGTTTTCTCTGTGTAATGATTTTGCAACTGAAAACTTCTCTTTTGCAAAGGTATATCAAACTGTTAAGACTTAGGGACTTTTTTGAAAACATGTATCAAAATTTCAGATCAGAATCACTCCAAATTGTGTCTAAAAATCAAAGTAGATGTAGTTTGCTGTACATAACCTCTTAGAGTGTTGGTCTTGTTTTGAACTGGCCATTGTGGTCACCCTCCTGTGGTACATAAACCTGGAATCTACATGTAAGCTCCAAGCCATGTCCGCTTTCCAGTGCTTGGTTGTCTCATATACTGCCAGTATGCTTCCAAGTGAGTGCCTGCACATCCCTAGAACCTGCCTGACTTTCTGTGCTGTGGTGACTGATTCAGCAGAGCTGTGGCCACTGTGTTGTCTGCCTGGCTTTCTGTGTTGTGGTGACTGATGCAGCAGAGCTGTTGCCACTGTGTTGTCTGCCTGGCTTTCTGTGCTATGGTGACTGATGCAGCAGAACTGTGGCCACTGTGTTGTCTGCCTGGCTTTCTGTGCTGTGGTAACTGATTCAACAGATCTGTGGCCACTGTGTTGTCTGCCTGGCTTACTGTGCTATGGTGACTGATGCAGCAGAGCTCTGGCCACTGTGTTGTCTGCCTGGCTTTCTGTGCTATGGTGACTGATTCAGCAGAGCTCTGGCCACTGTGTTGTCTGCCTGGCTTTCTGTGCTATGGTGACTGATTGAGCAGAGCTGTGGCCACTGTGTTGTCTGCCTGGCTTTCTGTGCTATGGTGACTGATTGAGCAGAGCTGTGGCCACTGTAGTGTCTGCATGGCTTTCTGTGCTATGGTGACTGATTGAGCAGAGCTGTGGCCACTGTGTTGTCTGCCTGGCTTTCTGTGTTGTGGTGACTGATGCAGCAGAGCTGTGGCCACTGTGTTGTCTGCCTGGCTTTCTGTGCTATGGTGACTGATGCAGCAGAGCTGTGGCCACTGTGTTGTCTGCCTGGCTTACTGTGCTATGGTGACTGATGCAGCAGAGCTCTGGCTACTGTGTTGTCTGCCTGGCTTACTGTGCTATGGTGACTGATTCTGCATAGCTGTGGCCACTGTGTTGTCTGCCTGCCTTTCTGTGCTATGGTGACTGATTCAGCAGAGCTCTGGCCACTGAACTGTCTGCCTGGCTTTCTGTGCTATGGTGACTGATTCAGCAGAGCTCTGACCACTGTACTGTCTGTCTGGCTTTCTGTGCTATGGTGACTGATTCAGCAGAGCTCTGACCACTGTACTGTCTGTCTGGTTTTCTGTGCTATGGTGACTGATGCAGCAGAGCTCTGGCCACTGTGTTGTCTGCCTGCTTTTCTGTGCTATGGTGACTGATTCAGCAGAGCTCTGGCCACTGTGTTGTCTGCCTGGCTTTCTGTGCTATGGTGACTGATTCAGCAGAGCTCTGGTCACTATGTTGTCTGCCTGGCTTTCTGTGCTATGGTGACTGATTCAGCAGAGCTGTGGCCACTGTGTTGTCTGCCTGGCTTACTGTGCTATGGTGACTGATTCAGCAGAGCTGTGGCCACTTTACTGTCTGCCTGGCTTTCTGTGCTATGGTGACTGATTCAGCAGAGCTGTGGCCACTGTATTGTCTGCCTGGCTTTCTGTGCTGTGGTGACCGATTCAGCAGAGCTCTGGCCACTGTGTTGTCTGCCTGGCTCTCTGTGCTATGGTGACTGATTGAGCAGAGCTCTGGCCACTGTGTTGTTCCAGCTTCAAAGCGGGAAGACTGCAGGCAGATGAACTACTGGATCACCAAATGAAGGAACAAGCAAGTTACAAAACAATTATGGTTTTCTTTTCTTTCGTTTGGCAGCTCAATTATTGTGCTTGTTGCTGGTCTTGTGCACAGTCATGTTGAATGGACAGTGCAGGCCCATCCATAAAGTCTTCATGGCTTTCTGAGTTGTGGTTACTGACTCAACGGGGCCTAGGCCGTTGTGTTGTCCAGTCATGTGAAATGGACAGTCCACTATTTTTGTCGCTCATAGTCACACTCCACACCAGCTGACCATAGTGTCTGTCTACGTTTTAGAGCCACATCAAAACACTTCTGAAGGTGACCACTTTCACAATAGCCACTACTGTCCTCAGAGGGTGCATCTTGATGCCCAAGGTTTCCCCAATACCCTGTGTAGGAATGAAAGATCAGTTTGGCGTCATATACTTTACCATGTCAGACCATAGCATTCAACGGCAGTTAGCCAGCTCTGTCAGGCCGAATTTTTTCCGTGGCCAATGCAGTCATAAGACAGTCACGTGATGTCACCCCACTTCCGGCCCCGGAAGAAGCCAGTGTCAACTTCCTATAAGTCATTCATCTTCGGCCTGCCGTCAAAGCAAGATAAGTCTTGTGCTCTGTCTCGCCTATACTTGCCTTTGTGTTAACTTTGCTGTGTTTTGTTCTATACTTGATTCAGTTGTGGCTTGCAAATGTGAGGCTCTTGGTGGGAGCGTATTTATCAAAAGATTTGTCTCTTTTACCGGCACTCTCGGGAGCGTATTTATTAAAAGATTTGTCTCTTTTACCGGCACTCCCGCGACTTTGTTACTCGCGATCGTCGGCACCGCTCGCCGGTCGTGTTCCCCCACCATATTGCCGAGCCTCGGGTTCAGCACGCATTTTGTGCTGGTTCCGGCTTGCACTAGACCCTGAGTATTTTTGCCGTGTGAGGCTCTTGGTGGGAGCGTATTTATTAAAAGATTTGTCTCTTTTACCGGCACTCTCGGGAGCGTATTTATTAAAGATTTGTCACGGAGTTTGTGTTATACTCCCTGTTTGGCTAGTATACTTACCATGTCAGACTCTAATTCCCTCCCTACCTTCCCCTCTGGCGCCAAGGTTCTCGGGGTCACCATACACCAGGCCTCGCTGAATGACTTATAGGAAGTTGACACTGGCTTCTTCCGGGGCCGGAAGTGGGGTGACATCACGTGACTGTCTTATGACTGCATTGGCCACGGAAAAAATTCGGCCTGACAGAGCTGGCTAACTGCCGTTGAATGCTATGGTCTGACATGGTAAGTATACTAGCCAAACAGGGAGTATAACACAAACTCCCCATGTCACCATTGACTGGAGTGATAGAGAAGCTCGGTGGTCAAACAGGCATGATGGACAGGCTGAACAGGATGGAACAATAATTATGAGGTTAAGAGAACTTGGGCGTTTGTGAGTACCAGTTATATTAACTCATGAAAAGAACTTGGTGTACAGAAAATACTCATCAGTATCAGTTTTATGGAGAGAGCCTTGCATGCTTTCTTTGGCAGCGAATTTTTCTCTTTTCCAGTTTCTCCTTTACCTTTAGAAGCAAACTCTGAAAAAAAAAAAAAATTACTGTTGACAACTCATATTTGATGCATTTCAGAAATGGTATGTTGTGATGTGATAGCATTGTTAGTGAGTTATTTTTCTCTTTGTATCAGCTGTAATATGTGTTTGTATTTGATAATGAATTACACAGGCATTGGGTTAGGACACTGTAGTCACATTTGGAGTGTGACCACAGTAGACTAGCAGCAGTAAGTAACTGATGCATGATGAATGTAAGATCCTCAATATGGCCGAGCTGACCACACTGGTTCAGAAATACGGAGGTCACATTGTGGGACACTGTATAGAAGTGTGGAGGACATGGAAGATGCAACCATTCCTGCGCGCCTGGTTTGTAAGTTTAGATGATCCTGTTATCCAGACCAGCATGCAACCATTCCTGCGCGCCTGGTTTGTAAGTTTAGATGATCCTGTTATCCAGACCAGCATATTTATTTTAGCACAAGTAAGTATGAAGCCATTATCTTCACACCTTGCTGATGGTTAAGATGGTGAATTTTGGGGTTTTCAGTGTCAGAAAATCCCTCGTCGCTGACCACAGACAACTTCACCTTTATGAAGAAGTCCTTCTGGGAAGAGCCGTGGGAGACAGTGCGCCATGCAGGTAATCAAAGACTGGGCAGGAAAAAAGGCGATAGCATGACTCCAAAGAGTGGTACTCCGCCCAAAAAGAAGGCCAAGATGAAAATCACAAAGACCGCATCTGCTGTTGCTAAGAAACAGCCAGTTTCTGAAGATACTCCTGTTTCATCTCCATCGCAGACCATCTCCACCCCTGTCTCCACCAAACCTAAATTCAAACACTCCTACGTGGCCGTTAAAGACGATGACAATGACCTCATATCAGATACGGACGATGATGAAGACTATGATCCCCGGAAGGAAGATCCATCTCCTGCCTGGAATAAACGTCGCTCTTTCTTTGGCAAACGCAAAGGAGACAAGCCGTCAAAGCCTGCAAAAGACCATGAAGTCCTCATTCAGTCCATCCCTGAACCAGAAATCATCATCGACCGTGCCGACGAATCCTTTTATGCTGAAGATGGCAGCGAGAAGGCTGATGGCACGGAAGTTAGCATAGACGGCAACAGGAGCATAGGGGGCTCTGTGGAACAAACCAAGCCTCCACGCATGATGTTACTGCCAGCCGACATCAAAGAAGAGTGCAGCGACGGGGAAGGGGACGGCAGTGATGGAAAAGGTCTGGGCCATGTGGGAACGGTTCATATCCATCATTCACCGGAGAAGAGAGTGAGGTCCTACTCCAAACCCACCGCACGCAAGAGCACCATGCCACGCATTGCTCTCAAAAAGCCCAGGTAAGATTTCTGTGTGTCAGGTGGGTAGGTGTTGGACAGAGATTTCTGATTACTTTCTAGGTTGATGTGAATGAAAATAAAACTGTAACAGGCGTATTTGTGTGAAGTCACCTGGCTTGAGGGAGTGATAAAGTGATTAAACTCTTTACTGTTTGCTAGGGCATAGTAAGGGCAGGTGTTGATTGTCTTTAATTAATCATCAGTTGGTACAGGTATGGATCGTCTTGTCTCCTCATCAGTGAGTACAGGTGTCGCCTTTTTATCATCAGTACAGTCAAACCTCTATTATAAGACCTTCAAAATGTCCAGAGAATTTGGTCGTAAATTGGAGGGGTCTTATAATGGAGGTAGGCACCGACAGTTGTAGAAACAAACACTTTCTCACAGATGAATTCTCCAAGCACAAAAAGTCTCAAGAATACTGAATGCATACTGAAAACATGTATAATTTTCACAGATAAATGCAAATACAATGTAACTAAATGACACATTGACTAGGCGTTGGAATATTTTAATCACCTCCACTCTCTCTTCAAAGTTCAGTGGCTTTCTCGTTCGCGTTCCGCATGTCTTGCCTATGATCTCCACCATCTTTCTTTTAACAAGGGAAGCAACTCTTGATTGGGGCAGGTCTGCGGTTGTTTCCCTTGACTCATGGTCGTGCACAAATGCTGCGATGGTCGTAAATTTCAACAAAGCGGAGGTCGCAAGTCGCGTTTTAGAGTAAGTCGCTTAAGAGGGGTCGTTTTGATGGTAAAATGCATCCGTGTAAAAAAATTCAGTCTTAAAATAAATGAGAGGAGGTCTCTTAACAGAGGGTCTTATGATAGAGGTTTGACTGTAGCTAAACATTTTATGATCTGCGGGTTAGATTTTTTTTTTCTTTTTGCTGTCCCAACTTCAGTGCCACCTCAGACACACCAGCCACAGCCACAGCCCAGTCAGTCCCGCCACAGCCCCAGCACCGGCAGTCCACACAGAGCAGTCAGGTAGTCAAGAGGCAACCCACTGGAGGAGACACTGCGCTGCTGCCGAGTCACTTTGGTGGTGTTCAGTGGCGCCTGTTCTGGTCCAACATACTCAGGATACCATCTACTAAGCCCCCTACTGATGACAATAATTGCAAAGTCACGGAGCCGGCGTGAGTGAGCACTCCCTCCGGAGGGCGCCACCACGTCTGTCCAACAGCAGCCCCCATGGACTCGCCGATACCGTTGACCCAGACGGAACCAAACCAAGGCCACAGACGTGGAGAGGACATCAAAACTGAGGTCACCAAGAGAACAGGGCATAAAGGGCCACAGAATTTGAGACTTTTTTTATGCTGTTTGATGAGGTTGATAAAGATGATGCTGTGGATTTCCATTTCAGTCAGAGACTACATGACAGGGCTGTACTCTGTGCTTCCTTTCATAATATATCCCAGCATCAATCAGGCCATAGAGATACAGACACCTGCTTTTTATCATCCCCCACCTCCCAGCCAGGAGTCCGTGATGTAAACCACTTCGCCACAGTGGCTGATCTGTGGGTTAGATTTTGATCGTTTGTTCACCATCAGTGAGACAGGTGTTTATTGTAGGTCATCAGTAAGTGTAAGTGTTGGACTGTCTTTTGATCATCAATAGGAACAGGTGTTAACATTCTGTCATCAGTTAGTACAGGTGTTGTCTTTTCATCTTCAGTACATACACAGGTGTTGATTTTCTGTCACCATTTAGGACAGGTGTTGATTGTTCTTTCACCAACAATATGTTTTTGCATTGACTTTCATTGTCAGTAAGTACATGTGTTTAATTAACGTTATCTTTTTATCATCCCCAAGTACTTGTTGATTGTCTGTTCATCATCGACTTACTACAGGTGTCATTTGTGTATACCTGAGGACAGGTGTTGATTGTGTAAAATCAAGTTTCCCTCATCAGTGAGGTCAGGTGTTGATATTGTGTACCTGTGCTCCCCTTATTGGTGAGAACAGATATTGATTGTGTATGTTTCCATCATCAGTAATCACAGATGTTGATCGTGCATACCCGTGTTTCTCTCGTCAGTCAGTACAGGTATCAATTGTGTTTACCTGTGTTTCCCATATCAGTCAGAACAGGTGTTAAATGTGTATACCTGTGTTCTCTTCACCCCAGCAGCAGCAAGGCCACGGATCCCACATTGCTGGCGGAGGGTCAGCTGTGCAGCAACGCCTGTCCTGGGCTGAACGGGGTGGCTCCCTCCCTGCAGTGCTCAGTGTGCATGTGTCTCTTCCACCACCAGTGTGTCAACATCAACCCCGCCTACACTCTGTCTGGAAGATTCAAGTGCCTGGTAAGTGTCATCACTTTCGCCTCTCACTCAACATCAACCCCGCCTACACTCTGTCTGAAAGATTCAAGTGCCTGGTAAGTGTCACCACTTTCACCTCTCACTCAACATCAACCCCGCCTACACTCTGTCTGGAAGATTCAAGTGCCTGGTAAGTGTCACCACTGTCGCCTCTGTCTCTGTCTTCTTCCCTCTGTGAAGAGTCATTGGAGCGCTGCACTGAAGATGTATACACTGGGGGCTGTGTGCCAAGGCCTGGGTGTCTGCTGACGATTTCCTTGCCCGTTCTGCCATGTTGTCAGTCCACTGCTGTTTTGTCTGTCTTCTCCTCCATCAGCAATTCCCTGGACAACTGTTTTAGCAAGGCTCCTGGATCTTATTGTATGGCCATACCAACAAGGCTTTATTTTTCTGTCAGCAGATTTTAGTATGGTCCAGTATGTTGCTTAATAGTTCAAAGGACTTGTTCGTTGGTGATGTGATCAGAATATCAGATGTTTAGTATCTCACAGAAAAGCCTAATTTCCATTACTTTGATTCTTCTGTCCAGATCCACTGTGAGTGTTCATATTTCACGTGCACACAGGAAGATGGAATATACCAGTACACTCAGGAGCGTGATTTTATGATTCATGGAGATGTTACTGTCAGACTTGCCAATCCTGTTTTCAGTGGAGTTCATCCTACTTGAGGTAACTTCATTCCGCTGTTCTGCTTGACCCCAAAAATTTCTGTTAGCAGGAAAAAGGTTGTTTTATGATCAGTCAGTTCACACAGCCCGCCGCTGCTGCAGGTGTAGCCAGGTGACAGTTTCAACTGAGGTTCCCCTCGGCAACTTACGTTGACTTCATTTGATGCTGCCATCATGTCGAAGCATGAAGCTGATTCACCTTGCCCTGACCCAAAGAAAAAAAATTGAACAGATGTTTATTTGAGTCTTTTTCTATCCAGTGTTAGTATACATCATACTCGATGCCTCTTGACTTCAAATTTACACACAGAGATTGTCTGGATGCCCAGTGTCACAAGAACTGCAGACGCTAGACTGATTTCAGTCTTCCATGGGCCCAAACACCACCAGAATGATTTTGAGCACTACTTTGTTGGCGTGACTGATCAAACTAATGTGCAGTAGCTCTGTCCGTGTTGGATGTTTTCTGTGTTGAAGAGTTCAGAGCAAAACTCAGTCCACCTTTTGTTGACATCTCCATCCTGTGTGAGACAGTCACCATCTTGGTCCTGAATGGT
This sequence comes from Conus canariensis, assembly GCA_033310375.1. Classification (NCBI taxonomy): domain Eukaryota; kingdom Metazoa; phylum Mollusca; class Gastropoda; order Neogastropoda; family Conidae; genus Conus; species Conus canariensis. The sequence continues at coordinate 97,630,956 of CM065717.1, forward strand.
GCTGACTTCACTTTGCTTCTGATTGGTCTAGTCCTTCACAACCTTAACAAGTTTCGTTTTTGCCCTGTCCTCACCCTGTTGTTTGAGCCAGCTTTCCTTTGCATTCTTAGTATTTTGACTGATCCTCTTGTTCATAGCGCCTTGTTAGTCACTGTCTTCCTCACTCTGCTGCTTGTTCATAGCGCCTTGTTAGTCACTGTCTTCCTCACTCTGCTGCTTGTTCATAGCGCCTTGTTAGTCACTGTCTTCCTGCTTCTTGTTCATAGTGCCTTGTTAGTCACTGTCTTCCTCACTCTGCTGCTTGTTCATAATGCCTTGTTAGTCACTGTCTTCCTCACTCTGCTTCTTGTTCATAGCGCCTTGTTAGTCACTGTCTTCCTCACTCTGCTTCTTGTTCATAATGCCTTGTTAGTCGCTGTCTTCCTCACTCTGCTTCTTGTTCATAGCGCCTTGTTAGTCACTGTCTTCCTCACTCTGCTGCTTGTTCATAGTGCCTTGTTAGTCACTGTCTTCCTCACTCTGCTGCTTGTTCATAGTGCCTTGTTAGTCACTGTCTTCCTCACTCTGCTTCTTGTTCATAGTGCTTTGTTAGTCAGTCTTCCTGCTTCTTGTTCATAGTGCCTTGTTAGTCACTGTCTTCCTCACTCTGCTGCTTCTTGTTCATAATGCCTTGTTAGTCACTGTCTTCCTCACTCTGCTTCTTGTTCATAATGCCTTGTTAGTCGCTGTCTTCCTCACTCTGCTTCTTGTTCATAGCGCCTTGTTAGTCCTGTCTTCCTCACTCTGCTTCTTGTTCATAGTGCCTTGTTAGTCACTGTCTTCCTCACTCTGCTTCTTGTTCATAGCATCTTGTTAGTCACTGTCTTCCTCACTTTGCTTCTTGTTCATAATACCTTGTTAGTCACTGTCTTCCTCACTCTGCTTCTTGTTCATAATACCTTGTTAGTCACTGTCTTCCTCACTCTGCTTCTTGTTCATAGTGCCTTGTTAGCCACTGTCTTCCTCACTGTGCTTCTTGTTCATAGTGCCTTGTTAGTCACTGTCTTCCTCACTCTGCTTCTTGTTCATAGCATCATGTTAGTCACTGTCTTCCTCACTTTGCTTCTTGTTCATAATACCTTGTTAGTCACTGTCTTCCTCACTCTGCTTCTTGTTCATAATACCTTGTTAGTCACTGTCTTCCTCACTCTGCTTCTTGTTCATAGTGCCTTGTTAGCCACTGTCTTCCTCACTCTGCTTCTTGTTCATAGTGCCTTGTTAGTCACTGTCTTCCTCACTCTGCTGCTTGTTCATAGTGCCTTGTTAGTCACTGTCTTCCTCACTCTGCTGCTTGTTCATAGTGCCTTGTTAGTCACTGTCTTCCTCACTCTGCTGCTTGTTCATAATACCTTGTTAGTCACTGTCTTCCTCACTCTGCTTCTTGTTCATAGTGCCTTGTTAGCCACTGTCTTCCTCTCTCTGCTTCTTGTTCATAGTGCCTTGTTAGTCACTGTCTTCCTCACTCTGCTGCTTGTTCATAGTGCCTTGTTAGTCACTGTCTTCCTCACTCTGCTTCTTGTTCATAGCGCCTTGTTAGTCTTCCTCACTCTGCTTCTTGTTCATAATGCCTTGTTAGTCACTGTCTTCCTCACTCTGCTTCTTGTTCATAATGCCTTGTTAGTCACTGTCTTCCTGCTTCTTGTTCATAGTGCCTTGTTAGTCACTGTCTTCCTCACTCTGCTTCTTGTTCATAATGCCTTGTTAGTCACTGTCTTCCTGCTTCTTGTTCATAGTGCCTTGTTAGTCACTGTCTTCCTCACTCTGCTTCTTGTTCAAAGTGCCTTGTTAGTCACTGTCTTCCTCACTCTGCTTCTTGTTCATAGTGCCTTGTTAGCCACTGTCTTCCTCACTCTGCTTCTTGTTCATAATACCTTGTTAGCCACTGTCTTTCTCACTCTGCTTCTTGTTCATAGTGCCTTGTTAGTCACTGTCTTCCTCACTCTGCTTCTTGTTCATAGTGCCTTGTTAGTCACTGTCTTCCTGCTTCTTGTTCATAGTGCCTTGTTAGTCACTGTCTTCCTCACTCTGCTTCTTGTTCATAGTGTCTTGTTAGTCACTGTCTTCCTGCTTCTTGTTCATAATGCCTTGTTAGTCACTGTCTTCCTCACTCTGCTTCTTGTTCATAGTGTCTTGTTAGTCACTGTCTCCCTCACTCTGCTTCTTGTTCATAGTGCCTTGTTAGTCACTGTCTTCCTGCTTCTTGTTCATAATGCCTTATTAGTCACTGTCTTCCTCACTCTGCTTCTTGTTCAAAGTGCCTTGTTAGTCACTGTCTTCCTCACTCTGCTTCTTGTTCATAGTGCCTTGTTAGTCACTGTCTTCCTCACTCTGCTTCTTGTTCATAGTGCCTTGTTAGTCACTGTCTTCCTGCTTCTTGTTCATAATGCCTTGTTAGTCACTGTCTTCCTCACTCTGCTTCTTGTTCAAAGTGCCTTGTTAGTCACTGTCTTCCTCACTCTGCTTCTTGTTCATAGTGCCTTGTTAGTCACTGTCTTCCTCACTCTGCTTCTTGTTCATAGTGCCTTGTTAGTCACTGTCTTCCTGCTTCTTGTTCATAGTGCCTTGTTAGTCACTGTCTTCCTCACTTTGCTTCTTGTTCAAAGTGCCTTGTTAGTCACTGTCTTCCTGCTTCTTGTTCATAATGCCTTGTTAGTCACTGTCTTCCTCACTCTGCTTCTTGTTCAAAGTGCCTTGTCAGTCACTGTCTTCCTCACTCTGCTGCTGCTTGTTCATAGTGCCTTGTTGGTCACTGTCTTCCTCACTCTGCTTGTGTGGTTCTAAGCTTTCTTTAAGTGTCATACACTCCGGGATAAGGCTTGAAATTCAGTTGGTTTATTCAAGGGACCTTAATAGCTGTTTTCAGTTATTACTTGGATGAAAATATTGATGACAGTTTCAAAGTCTTTTTCAGGCAGTATAAAGTGAGGCAAATTTTCTTCCTGTGGCTGCTTGGAATTATTCAGTGATGTTGGTTGCTGGGAATTATTCAGTGATGTTGGTTGCTGGGAATTATTCAGTGATGTTGGTTGCTGGGAATTATTCAGTGATGTTGGTTGCTGGGAATTATTCAGTGATGTTGGTTGCTTGGAATTATTCAGTGATGTTGGCTGCTGGGAATTATTCAGTGATGTTGGTTGCTGGGAATTATTCAGTGATGTTGGTTGCTGGGAATTATTCAGTGATGTTGGTTGCTTGGAATTATTCAGTGATGTTGGTTGCTTGGAATTATTCAGTGATGTCAGTAACCTTGTCAAGACTGAATTTAAGAGAGCTGTTTTTCACTGCCTTGTTTCTCAGCCCTCCTTCAAAGTTTATCATGATGTTGTCATGGTCACTACCAAAGTCAGCTCCTGGAAATGCCCTTGATTTAGTCTTATTGATGCCAGGCCTGTTCTAGTTCTTCACAAGACCTCAGTTTGTCTGGTTGGGATAGGCGATGCTGATTCTTTGGGGAGTGCCCAGGCCCATCAGGATGCTGTATGGTCTCTGAAAGATTTAAAAGGACCTGGTCATTATCACAGGTAAATTGTAGTCCACTAACATGGTAGTGTCATGATAGTAGGACTGTACAAATTCCTCCAGTCTTCTTAGGCATCTTCATATCAGCATTCCAGTCACTGTAATCAGTGAGGACATCTTTATTATCGACATTGTTGATGGGCTTAAGAAGCTGAGTGTAGAATTCTGCAATCTGATCATAGTCTGATGTGGGAGCAAGGATTTGCCCAGCCTTTTAAGTTGAATAGTCTTACAGCCAGAGGATCACGATCCTGCTGGGAACAGGGCAGTATCCCAGTACAGTGCTCTTGATGTCCTTGTTCCATGCCCTGCATCTGTCGCTAATTCTCCAGTGTTCTTCCATCTAATTTTACAGAGGCCATGAATGTGCCAGAAGTATATATTCATCTCGTGGAGAGCTTTCATATTGTCTGGTCAAACAACAACAAAGTGATTTCTGTCACAGGAGAGTTGTCACAAACTGATTACCATTTTAAAAGAGTTTTCATATCGTGAACCAAAAGATCGGGCAATTCATGAGAAAGGCAAGATTGCAGAGATCACAAACTAGGTTCATGATCAAAAAGTTTGTTCCTCTGAGGATGGCTTTTTCGTTGGTTCATTTTAGTCCATGATGATGATGTATGGTTAAAGTACCTCTGCACCCCACCCCCTGCTCCCATCTCCCTTTAACTAATGTTCACTTCTGTCCATACTCCTGAAAAGTACTGCTGGAGGCATAATCATCTCCAAGGCTTTAAGTAATGAATGCACCTCTCTTTGAGATTGATCTAAAACATTACAGGAGCTTCAGCTTAACCCTCTTCAGTATGCACTTACCAGCGCTTAGTTACGCCGAAAACCTATGGCAAGAGAAGTAACTCCATAATTTGAACATGGTTACCGAATTTAAAAATTATTTTAAAAGAGAGGAAAGGAAATAATGGAATGAAAATAATTTTTAAAATTCCTACAAATATATATGTTGCTATATCAGAAGTTTGAAGAATGTCACATGAGCCATTTACTCGGGAAAAAAAATCTTCTTCTTCAGAACTTACTTCTGAATCATTGTTCATCATATCTGGAACCTCATCCCAGTTGAAATCTAGGTCACTGTAAGCTTCATTACCCAGCACTTTCACTAAGTCTTATGCCGTAAATCCTACAAATCACAGTATCTTCATCACTAAATCCCATCATAGAACTGCGGAAATCAAGGTTAGCCATGGTGAAAAACAGGATTTCAACCACAAAACTTTAAAAATTCATAACTCGAGAACTATGGCACATATCCTTTCACGTTTTTTTTTGCAAACGGAAGTGAAACGCTACAGGAAAAACGAAGTCACATTCTCGAGAGACTTCCTTTTCTATGAGAAACATGACGGCGCCCATTGTTGCCACGTGTTTTACCGGGCGCTGGCAGGCGCTCAGCCTTTTGGCAGTGTGATTTCCAGTCGGGCGCTAGCAGGCGCACGCTTGTCAAGAAAGTCAATCAGTGTATGGGTCGAGTGTCATTGATTTCTGTTCTTGTATTGCCTGATTTAGTTATGTTCTGTTCTTGAATTTGGAACACAAGTCACCAGACTGACAGTCACTGATAGTAATAATGCCCCTTTGTCACAAAGTTTGTGGATTATGCTTTTACTTTCATCTGATACAACCTATGTGCATCTGAGGAGGTTGTATAACACTGTACCAGTTTAAACACATTGTCCCTATTTCCGACATCTGTGCTATATTCCTTATAGGTTGCAAGACTCCCTTTTTCAGATACATGTATATCAGAGATAGGTCTTAAAGTACCATATCTCTGTACATAGATTATCCCTCTTCAAGAGATAGGTCTTAAGGTATCATATTACTGCACATGTATAGACTGTCCCTGTTACAGACATAAATCTGTAAAGTGACATATCACAGGGCAGAGACAGTCCCCGTTTCACTTCCAGAGATAAGTCTTTAAGTACAATATCATTGTACATAGACTGTCCCTGTTTCACTTCCAGAGATAAGTCCTTATGTACGGTATCATTGTATATAGACTGTCCCCGTTTCACTTCCAGAGATAAGTCCTTATGTACGGTATCATTGTATATAGACTGTCCCTGTTTCACTTCCAGAGATAAGTCCTTAACCCGAAGAGTGTCTATAAGCCGTCAGCTGACGCCAAAGTAACAATGCTTTCCCAGTGCCTATGGGCTGTCCACTGATGTCATGCATTTTTCTTGAATTTTCATTCGTTACTATTTCTATTAACGGGCTTAAATAGAGTGTGCTTAGTAAGCCTTATATGTCTGGAGTATTAAAATGATATGCAAATGACCACACGTGAGGGGAAAGCCCATTTATTCTCATCACTGACTGGATGACCAGCCAGCACCTCGTCTCGCTTGCAAAGATGGCGGCGCAACCTTCGACAAGCGTAGCGACCAAATCAACGTATTTACACAGCTGAGCAGGCTCTGCTAATCATTTTTGACAAAGACAGTTATCTTTTATTCAACGACTTACTCGAGCATGAAGGTGAGATGATGATTGTGATGGAATTGCCGACCGTATTCGTCAGTTATTGTGTCGGGCTGTGTGACCTCAGTGTGTGTTCAGCTGACTGGTTTGCCAGCGTCGAACGAGCTCGCCTAGTGTGTACACTGCACTGCATGCCAGTGGCCAGTGATGTGATAGTCAGCGCGAGAGGGGAGCGTGGCCTGCTCGCGGCGTGACACGGGGCAGAGGGAAAGGTAGGAGAAGAGGAGGAGTGAAAGAGAGGGTTGAAGTCCAGCAAGGGGGCGTGGTGGGGGGAGGGGGGCGTGGTCGTGGACTGACCTGTCTGCCTAGAGTGTGAGCGTCTTGATAGACTTCTAAACTGTTTTACTTTCATTTACATGTGTAGTGTGACAATACAAACTTTATTTTCAACTTTTTTGCTTTGTGTTCTTTTTTGGATGTGAAGCTGTAGTGGTAAATACATATGTTTTTGATCGTGCAAAAAAAATCTATCCAAATCTAAATGCCTAAATATTTTTTTATTATCAAAATTAAAACAAAAGAAGCCCAGATTCAAAATCTTCATTCAATTTCCTTCAAAAATCATATATATTTCAATGTTATATCTTTTGTAGTTTCTGAGCTAGAATTTTTTGTTAATTATTACCCCCAAATCATTAGATTTCCCTGGCACTGGGAAAGCCTTTGTTTGTAACATTTTCAAGCAGTGAACGGGTTAAGTACGGTATCATTGTACATAGGCTGTCCCCGTTTCACTTCCAGAGATAAGTCCTTAAGTACGGTATCATTGTACATAGACTGTCCCCGTTTCATTTCCAGAGATAAGTCCTTAAGTACGGTATCATTGTACATAGGCTGTCCCCGTTTCACTTCCAGAGATAAGTCCTTAAGTACGGTATCATTGTACATAGGCTGTCCCCGTTTCACTTCCAGAGATAAGTCCTTAAGTACGGTATCATTGTACATAGGCTGTCCCCGTTTCACTTCCAGAGATAAGTCCTTAAGTACGGTATCATTGTACATAGACTGTCCCCGTTTCACTTCCAGAGATAAGTCCTTAAGTACGGTATCATTGTACATAGACTGTCCCCGTTTCACTTCCAGAGATAAGTCCTTAAGTACGGTATCATTGTACATAGACTGTCCCCATTTCACTTCCAGAGATAAGTCCATAAGTACAGTATCATTGTACATAGACTGCCCCCGTTTCACTTCCAGAGATAAGTCCTTAAGTACGGTATCATTGTACATAGACTCAGGGTTTGTACACCCCTTGAAGACCCTTGAAAACCCTTTAAATTTCGACTGGGTCAAAAAGGCCCTTGAAAACTCTTGAAAACCGCAGATATCCCTACCATCCCTTGAAATCCCCTTACAAATCATTTTCGGACCAAAACTGACCGTAACATTTGAAGATGACTCGGAGAACAAACGCGAAGGAGACTTCGGACATCGATTTTCGCCTCTCGAATCGTTTTGTGTGTCGTCTGCTTTTCAAGCAAAGGGAAGCAATTCAATAGTCGGTTATTGTTTGCACATGCGCAGTTCCACTTCCGACAAAGAGCGCCATGCTCACTCATCTTCGGTGAAGTCCAATACTGTTGCGTCTGTCATCATATCTAAGGGAAATTGCGCATTTGATCCATTGTGGTTACAGAAGGAAGAATATCGAAGCTGGATCACTGAATGCAGAGACAACAAACATGCGTTTTTCTGTAAAGTGTGCAAGAAGACCGTTGATGTTCAGGCAACGGGCCAATCGGCAGTTGCAAGTCATGGAAAGAGGAAAAAATACGTGGAATTGGAAAAAGCGAGTAGGCCGGTCGTTAGTCTTACGGACTTCGTTCAGCAATCATCAAATTCATCATCATCAGGTCAGACCCTTTCCTCAGTAAGAATCGTCAGCCAATCCACAATAACAGCAAGTGGGACAGATGTGTTGAAAGCTGAAGTGTTGTGGACGATTCATGCCATCAACAATCATCACAGTTTCCGATCTGCTGAAGACAACGCGAAACTGTTTGCAGCAATGTTTCCATATTCCTCGATTGCGACGAGCTATCGGTGTGGGGAAACCAGAAGTAGATATCGTGCAACTTTTGGCTTTGCACCTTTTTTCTGTCAGAACTGAAAAAAGAGTGAAATCACAGACTGAATCTTTTCAAATCAATCGTCACGTCATCTCCATAGACTTTAAGTGACTCGTGTGTGCGCATTTGTTTAAAAAAAACAAACCTTTCTTGTTTAAAAGACAGCATTCATGCCACCCCCCACCCCCCTAACTTACCTACCAGCTAGCCTACACACACACACACACACACACACACACACACACACACACACACACACACACACAAAAACCCAGTCAAGTGTGGAGCTGCAGGAAGGTTACCCACGTTCACCTTTTCAAGAGGGGTTACCCCACTCCCTATCCTGCCCCAGAACAAGCATTAGGCTAGTCCAGGCCCGCCAACCATTCACACACACTTCCACACGACAACACATACAGTGGCTGTATTTTAAAAGTAAAGTTTGCTGAGCTCCCTCCTGAAATGTGCCAGAGAGGGGGCCTCGGCTGCAGCTGCCGGTAGAGAATTAATGAATATGTCATGCTTTTTGATGAATCATTGAATAAGGACTTGAAACAGGAGCAGCTGGACATCCATGTCAGATACTGGTCCGGAAAGCAGATTGAAAATTTTCTTTTTCTGATTTCTCAGTTTCTGTTTAAAGACTTCATTTATTATTTTTTGTATATGATATTGTACATGGAAAAGACTACAGAAGTGTAATCACCTTATCATCAGAGCTGGATTACATGTGTAAGGTTATTATTCACTCTTTTTTTTTTTTTCAATTGTACGGCTAAATTTGCCCCTTAAAAATTGAAATATCCCCTTTAGAAACCCTTGAAAAACCCTTGAATTTTTTTCCTGTGAGGAAGTGGGAACCCTGTAGACTGCCCCCATTTCACTTCCAGAGATAAGTCCTTAAGTACGGTATCATTGTACATAGACTGCCCCCGTTTCACTTCCAGAGATAAGTCCTTAAGTACGGTATCATTGTATATAGACTGTCCCCGTTTCACTTCCAGAGATAAGTCCTTAAGTACGGTATCATTGTACGTAGACTGTCCCCGTTTCACTTCCAGAGATAAGTCCTTAAGTACGGTATCATTGTACATAGACTGTCCCTGTTTCACTTCCAGAGATAAGTCATTAAGTACAGTATCATTGTACATAGACTGTCCCCGTTTCACTTCCAGAGATAAGTCCTTAAGTACGGTATCATTGTACATAGACTGTCCCTGTTTCACTTCCAGAGATAGACTGTCCTGTTTCACTTCCAGAGATAAGTCATTAAGTACGGTATCATTGTACATAGACTGTCCCTGTTTCACTTCCAGAGATAAGTCATTAAGTACGGTATCATTGTACATAGACTGTCCCTGTTTCACTTCCAGAGATAAGTCATTAAGTACGGTATCATTGTACATAGACTGTCCCTGTTTCACTTCCAGAGATAAGTCATTAAGTATGGTATCATGACCAGCCGCCGTGGCGAAGTGGTTAGCGTCGCGGACTCCCGGCTGGGAGGTCGTGGGTTCGAATCCCATCAGAAGTCATGTGGGTTTTTCTGCCCCGACCGGCTCCTACCCAGAGTTGAGTTGCTGCGGACTCAGTTGGGAAGACTGGGACCACACAGTCGAGTTTCATCCACTTAAAGGATGCGTTTCTGAGAGTGTTGCTCAAATTTCATGACCAACACTGCAGGTGCCTGTATCTCTCGGGCCTGGTCGACGCCGGGATATATTATGAAAGGAAGCGTAGAGTACAGCCCTGTCATGTAGTCTCAGACCGAAATGGAAATCCGTAGCATCATCTTAATCATCCTCATTGTCATCGATCAGCATAAAAAAAAATGTCTCAAATTCTGTGGCCCTTCATGCCCTGCTCTCATGGTGACCTCAATTTCGATGTCCTCTTCACGTCTATGGCCTTGGTTTGGTTCCGTCGGGGTCACCGTGTCGGCGAGTCCATGGGGGCTGTCGTTGGACGGACGTGGCGGTGCCCTCCAGGGGGAGAGCTCACTCACGCCGGCTCCGCGACTAAGCAATTATTGTCGTCAGTAGGGGGCTTAGTAGATGGTGTCCTGCGTATGTTAGATCAGAACAGGCGCCACCGAACACCACCGAAGTGACTCGGCAGCAGTGCAGTGTCTCCTCCGGTGGGTTGCCTCTTGACGACTTGACATTGACTGTTCCCTGTGGATTGCCAGTGCCGGGGCTGCGGCGGGGCCGACCGGGCTGTGGCTGTGGACGGGGTGTCGGAATGAGCGGCGTGGGTGCACTGCCTCTGAGGTGGCACAGAGGTTGGGACAGCAAAAAAAAAAAAAAGTATGGTATCATTGTACATAGACTGTCCCTGTTTCACTTCCAGAGATAAGTCATTAAGTACAGTATCATTGTACATAGACTGTCCCTGTTTCACTTCCAGAGACAAGTCATTAAGTACGGTATCATTGTATATAGACTGTCCCCGTTTCACTTCCAGAGATAAGTCATTAAGTACAGTATCATTGTACATAGACTGTCCCTGTTTCACTTCCAGAGACAAGTCATTAAGTACGGTATCATTGTATATAGACTGTCCCTGTTTCACTTCCTGAGATAGACTGTCCCCGTTTCACTTCCAGAGATAGACTGTCCCTGTTTCACTTCCAGAGATAAGTCATTATTAAGTATGGTATCATTGTACATAGACTGTCGCTGTTTCAGAGATGCAAGGATGTGGCCACATCACAGTCGGTCATGTTTACCTCGTTGGACAATCAACCTTCAGTGTCCACACCAACTTTTGCTACCCCCACAGTCTCCACCCCTACTTCCACCCTCCCTCCTCCTCCACCCAGGGTGATCGTGCTGCAGGCCCCTCTCACCACTCCGACCCCTCTCACCGTTGCCACCCCTCTCCCGTCAATGTCCCCCTCCCTCATGTCCACTGTGCCTTCGCCGTTAATGCCGGTGACCTCCGACTGCAAGACCGATGCCATCCAGCTGCTAAGGAACCTGACCTCCTTGTCACAGCCGGTGCCGACAGTGAGCACCGCCCTTCCTGTTCGACCTGCCCCTCCTACCCCGCCCCAGCTGGTCCCCGCCGCCACTATGGGCTCCGTGCGGTACTGCGTCCTCCCTCCCTTGCAGGCCAGACCCCCTCCCCGCCTGAAGGCGGCCCCAGGGGTGTTGGTGAGCACTCCACCTCCTCCTCCCCCTCCCCCTCCCACTGCCCCTAGCTTCACCGCCTTCACCGTTCTTCCTCCCCCAGCCTCTCAGAGCATGTCGCTGCCGGTGCCAGGTGGTCCCCAGCCCCAGATGATGACACTGCCGGTGTCGCTGCTGAACCGTCTGAACCTGAGCCAGCCGCTGGCGGTGAAGCTGAACAACGCCCAGGTGGTGGTGCCCCCGTCCTGCCTCATCAGCTCCAAGGAGGGCCTCAAGGTACAGACACTAGGAACACATGGGGTGGGGTGTTACCTTTAGGAGGGCCTCAAGGTACAGACACTAAGAACACACGGGGTGGGGTGTCACCTTTAGGAGGGCCTCAGAGTACAGACACTAGGAACACATGGGGTGGGGTGTCACCTTTAGGAGGGCCAAGGTAGAGACACTAGGAACACATGGGGTGGGGTGTCACCTTTAGGAGGCCTCAAGGTACAGACACTAGAAACACACGGGGTGGGATGTCACCTTTAGGAGGGCCTCAGAGTACAGACACTAGGAACACACAGGGTGGGGTGTCACCTTTAGGAGGGCCTCAAGGTACAGACACTAGGAACACGTGGGGTGGGGTGTCACCTTTAGGAGGGCCTCAAGGTACAGACACTAGGAACACACAGGTGGGGTGTCACCTTTAGGAGGGCCTCAGAGTACAGACACTAGGAACACGTGGGGTGGGGTGTCACCTTTAGGAGGGCCTCAAGGTACAGACACTAGGAACACATGGGTTGGGGGTGTCACCTTTAGGAGGGCCTCAAGGTACAGACACTAGGAACACATGGGGTGGGCTGTCACCTTTAGGAGGCCCAAGGTAGAGACACTAGGAACACATGGGGTGGGGTGTCACCTTTAGGAGGGCCTCAGAGTGCAGGCACTAGGAACACACGGGGTGGGGTGTCACCTTTAGGAGGGCCTCAGAGTACAGACACTAGGAACACATGGGGTGGGGTGTCACCTTTAGGAGGGCCAAGGTACAGACACTAGGAACACATGGGGTGGGGTGTCACCTTTAGGAGGGCCTCAAGGTACAGACACTAGAAACACATGGGGTGGGATGTCACCTTTAGGAGGGCCTCAGAGTACAGACACTAGGAACACACAGGGTGGGGTGTCACCTTTAGGAGGGCCTCAAGGTACAGACACTAGGAACACGTGGGGTGGGGTGTCACCTTTAGGAGGCCCAAGGTAGAGACACTAGGAACACATGGGGTGGGGTGTCACCTTTAGGAGGGCCTCAGAATACAGACACTAGGAACACATGGGGTGGGGTGTCACCTTTAGGAGGGCCTCAAAGTACAGACACTAGGAACACACGGGGTGGGGTGTCACCTTTAGGAGGGCCTCAAGGTACAGACACTAGGAACACATGGGGTGGGGTGTCACCTTTAGGAGGACCTCAGAGTACAGACACTAGGAACACATGGGGTGAGGTGTCACCTTTAGGAGGGCCTCAAGGTACATACACTAGGAACACATGGGGTGGGATGTCACCTTTAGGAGGGGCTCAAGGTACAGACACTAGGAACACATGGGGTGGGGTGTCACCTTTAGGAGGGCCTCAAGGTACAGACACTAGGAACACATGGGGTGGGGTATCACCTTTAGGAGGGCCTTAAGGTACAGACACTAGGAACACACAGGGTGGGGTGTCACCTTTAGGAGGGCCTCAAGCAGGGTTCGTACACCCCTTGAAGACCCTTGAAAACCCTTTAAATTTCAACTGGGTCGAAAAGGCCCTTGAAAACTACAGATATCCCTACCATCGCTTGAAATCCCCTTAAAAATCGTTTTCGGACCAAAACTGACCGTAACATTTGAAGATGACACGGAGAACAAACACGAACGAGATTTCAGACATTGATTTTCGCCTCTTGAATTGTTTCGCATGTCGTCTGCTTTCAAGCAAAGGGAAGCAATTCAATAGTCGGTTTTCGTTTGCACATGTGCAGTTCAACTTCTGACAAAGAGCGCCATGCTCCCTCATCTTTCGGTGAAGTCGTATACTGTTGCGTCCGTCATCTTGCCTAAGGGAAATTGCGCATTTAATCTGTTGTGGTTACAGAAGGAAGAATATCGAAGCTTGATCACCGAATGCAGAGACAACAAACATGCGTTTTTCTGTAAAGTGTGCAAAAAGACCGTTTATGTTCGGGCTATGGGCAAATCGGCGATTGCAAGTCACAGAAAGGGGAAAAAGTACGTGGAATTGGAAAAAGTGAGTAGGCTGGTCGTTAGTCTTAAGGACTTTGTTCGGCAATCATCAAATTCATCAACATCGGGTCAGACCCTTTCCTCAGTAAGAATCGTCAGCCAATCCACAATAACAGCAAGTGGGACAGATGTGTTAAAAGCTGAAGTGTTGTGGACAATTCATGCCATCAACAATCATCACAGTTTCCGATCTGCTGAAGACAACACGAAACTGTTTGCAGTAATGTTTCCAGATTCCTCGATTACAACGAACTATCGGTGTGGGAAAACCAGAAGTAGATATCTTGCAACTTTTGGCATTGCTCCTTTTTTTTCTGTCAGAACTGAAAAAAGAGTGAAATCACAGACTGACTATGTCATCTTTTTTGACGAATCATTGAAGAAGGACTTGAAACAGAAGCAGCTGGACATCCATGTCAGATACTGGTCCGGAAAGCAGATTGAAAGTTTTCTTTTTCTAATTTCTCAATTTCTGTATAAAGACTTCATTTATGATAAAAGACTTCATTTATGATTTTTTGTATATGATACTGAGCTTGGAAAAGACTACAGAAGTGTAATCACCTTATCATCATGGCTGGATTACATGTGTAAGGTAATTATTCACTTTTTTTTTTCAATTGTAGGGCTAAATTTTCCCCTTAAAAATTAAAATATCGCGTTTAGAAACTCTTGAAAAACCCTTGAATTTTTTTCCTGTGAGGAAGTGGGAACCCTGTCAAGGTACAGACACTAGGAACACATGGGGTGGGGTGTCACCTGTGGGAGGGCCTCAAGGTACAGACACTAGGAACACATGGGGTGGGGTGTCACCTGTAGGAGGGCCTCAAGGTACAGACACTAGGAACACATGGGGTGGGGTGTCACCTGTAGGAGGGCCTCAAGGTACAGACACTAGGAACACATGGGGTGGGGTGTCACCTGTAGGAGGGCCTCAGAATACAGACACTAGGAACACATGGGGTGAGGTGTCACCTTTAGGAGGGCCTCAAGGTACAGACACTAGGAACACATGGGTGGGGTGTCACCTTTAGGAGGGCCTCAAGGTACAGACACTAGGAACACATGGGGTGGGGTGTCACCTTTAGGAGGGCCTCAAGGTACAGACACTAGGAACACGGGGTGGGGTGTCACCTTTAGGAGAGCCTCAGGGTACAGACACTAGGAACACATGGGGTGGGTGTCACCTTTAGGAGGGCCTCAAGGTACAGACACTAGGAACACACAGGTGGGGTGTCACCTTTAGGAGGGCCTCAAGGTACAGACACTAGGAACACAGGGGATAGGGTGTCACCTTTAGGAGGGCCTCAAGGTACAGAGTCTAGGAACACACAGGGTGGGGTGTCACCTTTAGGAGGGCCTCAGGGTACAGACACTAGGAACACACGGGGTGGGTGTCACCTTTAGGAGGGCCTCAATGTACAGACACTAGGAACACATGGGGTGGGTGTCACCTTTAGGAGGGCCTCAAGGTACAGACACTAGGAACACACGGGGTGGGTGTCACCTTTAGGAGGGCCTCAAGGTAGAGACACTAGGAACACATGGGGTGGGGTGTCACCTTTAGGAGGCCTCCAGGTACAGACACTAGGAACACCCGGGGTGGGTGTCACCTTTAGGAGGGCCTCAGAGTTCAGACACTAGGAACACATGGGGTGGGGTGTCACCTTTAGGAGGGCCTCAAAGTACAGACACTAGGAACACACGGGGTGGGGTGTCACCTTTAGGAGGGCTTCAAGGTACAGACACTAGGAACACATGGGGTGGGGTTCACCTTTAGGAGGGCCTCAAGGTACAGACACTAGGAACACATGGGGTGGGGTGTCACCTTTAGGAGGGCCTCCGGGTACAGACACTAGGAACACATGGGGTGGGGTGTCACCTTTAGGAGGGCCTCAAGGTACAGACACTAGGAACACATGGGGTGGGGTGTCACCTTTAGGAGGGCCTCAAGGTACAGACACTAGGAACACACGGGGTGGGGTGTCACCTTTAGGAGGGCCTCAAGGTACAGACACTAGGAACACATGGGGTGGGGTGTCACCTTTAGGAGGCCTCCAGGTACAGACACTAGGAACACAGGGGATGGGGTGTCACCTTTAGGAGGGCCTCAAGGTGCAGACACTAGGAACATGCGGGATGGGGGTTCACTTTTTCCTACCTTGCTTTTCTCCTTGGGCTTAGGACACCGACTTCAGGCTTCCCATTCTTTGCTTTCTTTGTATTCGCTTGTTGCTGTTGTTACAGTTCTTTACTCTGTGCATAGGCAGAGGTTTGGATAGTAGAATGTCTATTTCAGTCCTTTCACTGTGTGTGTGTGTTTCTCAGTCTTTTCATAGAATTAAAGGTCTGATGAAAATTAAGAAATAATTAAATCTTTAGTTTCCTTGGGGCAATAGGGAAGGGATGCTGAGAGAAAGCCCATTCCAGACACTAATTATTTTCTGGGCAATGCTTGGTTCAGGGCATTAGTAACTGCACTATTAAGACAGTATTTGCGGTTTGAACGGCGTGGGTTCCAGTCCTCTCATGGACAAGGGGAGTAACCAAGTTGAGTGTAACAGTAACCCATGATTTGGTTCATTTTTTTTTCTCTGTGTATATTATCAGTCTGTATGAACTCCCAGTATATCAGATCGGATGTCCGTGTTGGATTCAAATGAACTAGTTCAAGTTCAGTTGGGTTGCAGTGGTCACAGACAACATATGACAGATGTATGGTATACTGGTTGTGTACGATTTTGTGGTCACAGTACGTGACAGTTGTGTATTGTATTGGTTATATAGGACTTTGTGGTCACAGTATGTGACAGTTGTGTGTTGTACTGGTTGTGTAGGACTGTGTGGTCACAGTATGTGACAGTTGTGTGGTATACTGGTTGTGTAGGACTGTGTGGTTACAGTATGTGACAGTTGTGTGTTGTACTGTTGTGTAGGTTTGTGTGGTAACAGTATGTGACAGTTGTGTGTTGTACTGGTTGTGTAGGACTGTGTGGTGACAGTTGTGTGTTGTACTGGTTGTGTAGGACTGTGTGGTCACAGTATGTGACAGTTGTGTGGTATACTGGTTGTATAGGACTGCGCGGTCACAGTATGTGACAGTTGTGTGTTGTACTGGTTGTGTAGGACTGTGTGGTCACAGTATGTGACAGTTGTGTGATATACTGGTTGTGTAGGACTGTGCAGTCACAGTATGTGACAGTTGTGTGTTGTACTGGTTGTGTAGGACTGTGTGGTCACAGTATGTGACAGTTGTGTGATATTCTGGTTGTATAGGACTGTGCAGTCACAGTATGTGACAGTTGTGTGTTGTACTGGTTGTGTAGGACTGTGTGTCACAGTATGTGACAGTTGTGTGATATTCTGGTTGTATGTTGTACTGGTTGTGTAGGACTGTGTGTCACAGTATGTGACAGTTGTGTGTTGTACTGGTTGTGTAGGACTGTGTGGTCACAATATGTGACAGTTGTGTGTTTTACTGGTTGTGTAGGACTGTGTGGTCATAGTATGTGACAGTTGTGTGTTATATTGGTTATCTAGGAATTTGTGGGTATAGTATGTGACAGTTGCATGTTGTACTGGTTGTGTAGGACTGTGTGTCACAGTATGTGACAGTTGTGTGTTGTACTGTTGTATAGGACTGTGTGGTCATAGCATGTGATAGTTGTGTGTTGTACTGGGTGTGTAGGACTGTGTGTAACAATAAGTGACAGTTGTGTGTTGTACTGTTGTACAGGACTGTGCAGTCACAGTATGTGACAGTTGTGTGTTGTACTGGTTGTGTAGGACTGCGCGGTCACAGGATGTGACAGTTGTGTGTTGTACTGGTTGTGTAGGACTGCGCGGTCACAGGATGTGACAGTTGTGTGTTGTACTGGTTGTGTAGGACTGCGCGGTCACAGGATGTGACAGTTGTGTGTTGTACTGGTTGTGTAGGACTGCGCGGTCACAGGATGTGACAGTTGTGTGTTGTACTGGTTGTGTAGGACTGCGCGGTCACAGGATGTGACAGTTGTGTGTTGTACTGGTTGTGTAGGACTGCGCGGTCACAGGATGTGACAGTTGTGTGTTGTACTGGTTGTGTAGGACTGCGCGGTCACAGGATGTAACAGTTGTGTGTTGTACTGGTTGTGTAGGACTGCGCGGTCACAGGATGTGACAGTTGTGTGTTGTACTGGTTGTGTAGGACTGCGCGGTAACAGTATATGACAGTTGTGTGTTGTACGGTTGTGTAGGACTGTGTGTCACAGTATATGACAGTTGTGTGTTGTACTGGTTGTGTAGGACTGTGTCACAGTGTATGACAGTTGTGTTTTGTACTGGTTGTGTAGGACTGTGTGGTCACAGTGTATGACAGTTGTGTTTTGTACTGGTTGTGTAGGACTGTGCAGTTACAGTATGCGACAGTTGTGTGTTGTACTGGTTGTGTAGGACTGTGTGTCACAGTATATGACAGTTGTGTGTTGTACTGATTTTGTAGGACTGTGTTTCACAGTATATGACAGTTGTGTGTTGTACTGGTTGTGTAGGACTGTGTGTCACAGACAGTATGTGGCAGTTGTGTGTTGTACTGGTTGTGTAGGACTGTGTGGTCACAGACAGTATGTGACAGTTGTGTGTTGTACTGGTTTGTGTAGGACGTGTGGTCACAGTACATGACTGACAGTTGTGTATTGTATTGGCTGTGTAGGACGTGTAGTCACAGTATGTGACAGTTGTGTGTTGTACTGGTTGTGTAGGACTGTGTGTCACAGTATGTGACAGTTGTGTGTGTTGTACTGGTTGTGTAGGACTGTGCAGTTACAGTATGCGACAGTTGTGTGTTGTACTGGTTGTGTAGGACTGTGTGTCACAGTATGTGACAGTTGTGTGTTGTACTGTTGTATAGGACTGTGCAGTCACAGTATGTGACAGTTGTGTGTTGTACTGGTTTGTATAGGACGTGTGGTCACAGTACGTGACTGACAGTTGTGTATTGTATTGGCTGTGTAGGACGTGTAGTCACAGTATGTGACAGTTGTGTGTTGTACTGGTTGTGTAGGACTGTGTGTCACAGTATGTGACAATTGTGTGCTGTACTGGCTGTATAGGACTGTGCAGTTACAGTATGCGACAGCTGTGTGTTGTACCGGTTTTGTAGGACTGTATGTCACAGTATGTGACAATTGTGTGTTGTACTGGCTGTATAGGACTGTGTGTCAGCCTATTTTATGGCAGCATTAGATCTCTATGTATTACTTTAAGCTGCTCTTGGTGGTAAGAGACAAAGGAAGGAATACACACTAGGGTTTTGTTTGTTTGCTTTTTATACTGTGTGCATGTGTTTGATTTACTTTTTTTTTATTTAGCAAGGGACAGTTTTTACCAATACTGTGATTGGTTTTACTTTTTTTGTAGTGCATAATGTGTGCAGACTATCACTTTATTGTCTCGTCCAGTTCACTAGAAATAGAAAGAGGCTATCAAGAGGCAGAGAAAAAGGTTTTTTTTACTGTTTTAACTTGGGCAAGTTTTTAGGATAGTCCATATTTGTCAGCTTATGTGTGTTTACTTCATTGATCGTATGAGTTTATAGTGCTTCTTCCCAGATATTGCATTTACTGGGTATTACAGTGTTGCAAGATCCATTCATAATCATCAGTCAGTGTTGAGATAGTACTTAGTAATGTGCACGTGCTTGCATGTTGCATGTTTGCACACACACACACAAACACACACACACACACTCACACACACACACACACACACACACACACACACACACACACACACACACACACACACACACCAAAGAAAGAAAACCTGTATGCATAACATATGCATGTACACATTTTGTGTGGGGTTTGTTGGCCTTTTTCCTTTCCTTCTTCTTTTTCTTGACATGTAATGCTTTGTCTATAAATGCACAGCATCCCTTCTGTCCACTTCTTCAAAGTGTAACATCTGTGGGAGAGCAGAGTGCTCAGTCTTTCTCTGTGGGCTGCTTCCCATCTCTTTTCCTTTCCTTTGAACATCTGGAATGCAGAATGGTGAGATATGTCTTGCTTTGTCTTTTCACTCGTTCCCAGCTGTTTTCCTTCTCCAGTTGTGGAATGGTGAATCCGTCATCCATACTTTCCTTGCCTTCAGCATCTTTTAATGTGAAATGTAAAGCCAGAGTTCCAAGTCTTCTGGCAAACTGGTGCAAGAAAGGACCTGTTTCGGCATTGGTAATTTATGTTTTGTCTCATTCAGTTCAAGGAGTGTTTCAGGATTGGTAGTTTATGTGAGTAGTTTCCTGTTTTGTCTCTCTGCGTTCAAGGATTGTATCAGGATTGGTAGTTTATGTGGGTAGTTTCCTGTTTTGTCCTTTTTGTCTCTTCCAGTTCAAGGATTGTATCAGGATTGGTAGTTTATGTGGATAGTTACCTGTTTTGTCCTTTTTGTCTCTTCCAGTTCAAGGATTGTATCAAGATTGGTAGTTTATGTGGGTAGTTTCCTGTTTTGTCCTTTTTGTCTCTCTGTGTTCAAGGATTGTATCAGGATTGGTAGTTTATGTGGGTAGTTACCTGTTTTGTCCTTCTTGTCTCTTCCGGTTCAAGGATTGTATCAAGATTGGTAGTTTATGTGGGTGGTTACCTGTTTTGTCTCTCTGCGTTCGAGGATTGTATCAGGATTGGTAGTTTATGTGGGTAGTTTCCTGTTTTGTCATTCTGCGTTTGAGGATTGTATCAGGATTGGTAGTTTATGTGGGTAGTTTCCTGTTTTGTCTTTTTTGTCTCTTCCGGTTCAAGGATTGTATCAGGATTGGTAGTTTATGTGGGTGGTTACCTGTTTTGTCCTTTTCATCTCTTCTGGTTCAAGGATTGTATCAGGATTGGTAGTTTATGTGGGTAGTTTCCTGTTTTGTCCCTTTTGTCTCTTCCGGTTCAGGGATTGTATCAGGATTGGTAGTTTATGTGGGTAGTTCCCTGTTTTGTCTCTCTGTGTTTGAGGATTGTATCAGGATTGGTAGTTTATGTGGGTGGTTCCCTGTTTTGTCTCTCTGCGTTCAAGGATTGTATCAGGATTGGTAGTTTATGTGTATAGTTTCCAGTTTTGTCCTTTTTGTCTCGCTCAGTTCAAGGATTGTACCTGTTGGTCAGTTTTTAGGTATAGGCTCAACACATTAACACAGTGAATTGACCCTTCTTAGATAACTTTGACCAGCTACACTTTGCCCCCGATGTCTCTTTGATTACCTTACCTGTCTCACTTTTCTTAGATATCTCATGTCACATTGACCAGTATTTTTTTCCTCTCACTCCCTTTTTTTTCTTGATCCAGAATATTAACCAATTCTGGTTGTTATTAACCCGTCTTGGTTTTCCTTAACCTCTTTCAGCTTTCTTTGACACACACCCCCTTCCCCCCATGACTTCCTTGATCTGTCATGGCTTTCTTTGACACACACACCCCTCCCCCCTTTGACTCCCTTGATCTGTCATGGCTTTCTTTGACACACACACCCCTCCCCCCTGTGACTTCCTTGATCTGTCATGGCTTTTTTGACACACACACACACCCCTCCCCCCTGTGACTTCCTTGATCTGTCATGGCTTTCTTTGACACACACACCCCTCCCCCCTGTGACTTCCTTGATCTGTCATGGCTTTCTTTGACACACACACCCCTCCCCCCTATGACTTCCTTGATCTGTCATGGCTTTCTTTGACACACACCCCCCTCCACCCTGTGACTTTCTTGATCTATTATGGCTTTCTTTGACACACTCCCCCCTCCCCCCTATGACTTCCTTGATCTGTCATGGCTTTTTTGACACACTCACCCCTCCCCCTATGACCTTCTTGATCTATCATGGCTTTCTTTGACACACTCCCCCCTCCCCCCTATGACTTCCTTGATCTATTATGGCTTTCTTTGACACACTCACCCCTCCCCCTATGACTTTCTTGATCTATCATGGCTTTCTTTGACACACTCCCCCCTCCCCCCTATGACTTCCTTGATCTGTCATGGCTTTCTTTGACACACTCACCCCTCCCCCTATGACTTTCTTGATCTATCATGGCTTTCTTTGACACACTCACCCCTCCCCCTATGACTTTCTTGATCTATTATGGCTTTCTTTGACACACTCCCCCCTCCCCCCTATGACTTTCTTGATCTATCATGGCTTTCTTTGACACACTCACCCCTCCCCCTATGACTTTCTTGATCTATCATGGCTTTCTTTGACACACTCACCCCTCCATCCTGTGACTTTCTTGATCTATCATGGCTTTCTTTGACACACTCACCCCTCCCCCCTTTGACTTCCTTGATCTGTCATGGCTTTCTTTGACACACTCCCCCCTCCCCCCTATGACTTTCTTGATCTATCATGGCTTTCTTTGACACACTCCCCCCTCCCCCCTATGACTCCTTGATCTGTCATGGCTTTCTTTGACACACACCCCTCCCCCCTATGACTTCCTTGATCTGTCATGGCTTTCTTTGACCCCCATGACTTCTTTGACCTCCCATGGCTTTGTTTGACCTCTCATGATTTTCTTGACCCCTCATGGCTCACTTTGACCTTTCATGACCTTCACCCCTCATAGCTCACTTTGACCTTCCATGCATTCCTTGAACCCCCCCCCACCCCCCCCCCCCACCACCACCCCACCCTGCATCTTTCTTTGATCTTTCATGACTTCCTCAACCTTGCATGGCTTTTTTGAGCACCCCAATGGCTTCATTGACCCTCATGGCTTTGTTTGACATCCCCTTCCCCCATGACTTCCTTGACCTTTCATGACTTGCTTGACTCCCTCATGGCTTTCTTTGACCCCTAATGACCACTCATGCCCCCCCCCCCCCCCCCCCCTGCAACCCGCCCCCCCCCCCCTCCAACTTCCTTGACCTTTCATGACTTCTTGACTCGCTCATGGTTTTCTTTTACCCCTCATGACCCCTCATGGCTTTCTTTGCCGCCGCCCCCCCCCCCCCTCCTCCTGCACCCCCCTCCCCCCCCCCCCCCCCCACCACCACCCACATGCATCCCCTTCCATGACTTCTTTTGACTCCCTCACGGCTTTCTTTCACCCCCGTGATTTCCTTGACCCCTCATGACTTTCTTTGACCCCACATGACTTTTCCTTTTTCTTGACCTCCCCTGGCTTTCTGTAACTTCTCTTGGCTGTTCTGGACTGACTCTTGATCAGCTCGTTTGATCCCTGTTGCTTACATGACGTGCTTGCTTATTGGGTCTGCGTTTTTGCACTGCATGCCTGAATGGCTGGCTCATCGTTTGCAGTCCACTTTGTCTTCTGTGAAGGTGCTCCTCCCCCCCAGCACCTTCCCCATCCATCCCAACTCCAGCGCCAAGCTGGCCTACACTGTCTCCAACAACGTCCTCACCACCGCCACCCCCACCTCCACCCTCAGCACTTGTGGCAGCGGGATCAGCCAAGCTGGGAGTGCGGCGTCAGTCTGCTCCACCAACATTTCTCCCAGTGCCAGTGTGGTGAATGCATCGTGTGCAGACTCGGTGCCTTCGGGTGGGAGCGGCAGTGTTGCAGACATTTGCCCTTCAGACTCTGGCCCAGCCTCTCAGGCCATGGGCGCTGTGAATGTTGTACACTCTGACCCACCCCCTACCCCCACCTCCAGGACTTGTCCTCCACCCACAGCCAGGGAGTGAAGGCGGGGGGTGGTCCTAGACATTGCAAACAGAGGAGAGGTGTGGATGTCACACGGTGCGCAATCCACCGGCTGCACGGTGGTTTTGACTGTATGCTGGCCATCTTCAAGTATCTCAGTGTGCCGGACTTGTTGAGGTGGGCCTCACATTGACTGTCACAACTCTGTGTCTATGTGTGAATCAGGACGGATCTGTGTCTGGGCAAGCCTGTTGTGGAGAGCATGTGTACGTATACTGTATTGTATGGACTGCAAGAGGATGTAGAATTGTAAAAATGTATAAGGCACAGCACAGCGTATGGTGCGTATGAAAAAGATTTAAACAAAAATGAAAAAGATCCCAAGAAAAATTACAGAAATGAAACGGATATTTGTTCATGAAAAAGATTTTGAAATTAGCCAGATAGTCAGAAACATATTGAATATGTATGAATCCATTCGCTCACACATACATTATTGTGTATACTACACATTTATCAGCCCAGAAGCCAGAAAATTCTGCTCCTCAGAATCACTGACAAACATAGAGTGGTAGTCAAGCATTCATGAGTTTACTGCTGAGACTGCCTCTTATAACATGAGTAGTAGTCGAGCATTCATGAGTTTATTGCTGACACTGCTGATGTAAACATTGAGTGGTAGTCGAGCATTCATGAGTTTATTGCTGACACTGCCTGATGTAAACATTGAGTGGTAGTCGAGCATTCATGAGTTTATTGCTGACACTGCCTGATGTAAACATTGAGTGGTAGTCGAGCATTCATGAGTTTATTGCTGACACTGCCTGATGTAAACATTGAGTGGTAGTCGAGCATTCATGAGTTTATTGCTGACACTGCCTGATGTAAACATTGAGTGGTAGTCGAGCATTCATGAGTTTATTTCTGACACTGCCTGATGTAAACATCGAGTGGTAGTCGAGTATTTATGAGTTTATTGCTGACACTGCCTCAGCCATGTTTGCACCTTCTGCCAAAGTCGATGTTTGGGTCCTAACATATCGCTGGAATCTCTATGCGCGTTGTGTCATCTGCTCACTTGTCATCTCTTGTCACGTTTTAAGTCGGGCCATTTTGCATCAGAATCGGAAAGCTTATATGGTCTTGTTCGAGACAGAGAGCTGAACTGTCTGTTGTGTGGATTTGCGCATTATGGACAAATTGATGCAGACTTTGAATGCAGCTTTCCTGTTGCCGTCATAGCCAGCTTTCTGCTTGAAAGCTGTATCATACGTCAGTCCTTCAATCTCTTGGTCTTCGGTATTATAGTGCAGTCAGTCGTCTTTTCATTGGTAGTGATGCAGTTAGTGACTTGAATGAAGCGATGCTGTCTTGTCCCTGTTGTCCTTAGTACAAGTGATTTTTGTTACTGTGAGTTTACGAGCTGTTTTTATTCTGATTCATTGGAAGGTTTTATTTTAGTCAGAGGATTCTTTAAGAGCACATCAGTGGAAGTGCTGTAGTTTTTGTATCAATTTTGCTAGTGCTACAAGTCAATTGGCCTGTTTTTTTTTCGTTTCATCTGAGGTGTTTTGAGAACAAAAAGGTTGAATGAAAATTCATATTGTACTCTAGCGTATACTATAGTACAAAAGGGCATCAAGAATCCAGCAGTGAAGGGGTTAATCTAAGTCACGTCAGTGAATGAAAATTCATATTTTACTCTGGCTTATAGTACAAAAGGACATCAAGTCTTCGGCAGTGAAAGGGTTAATCTAAGTCGCATCAATATTAGGTACATTAACCATTGTAAGGGTTATGGGTTGAAGTTGAGGGAAAAGGCTGTATAATGAATTATGAGGATACCAGTGATTCTGTTATAGGTTAAAGACTCATTGTCTCAAAAAATTATGTAAATAGTGGTTCAAAGGTAATATGAATGCTGTATGAGATCCTATAACCAAGACTAGAAAATGGAAAGAAAGAGACCAAAGAAACCTAGGACGTGTCTTTTGTCTTTATATGTGATGTGACATATCATGTCAGCTGAGGTCTTGTTCTTTTTCAGAGCTGGACAGGTGTGTCGTAGCTGGCAGAAGATAGCTCAGGAACGATGTTTGGTGAGTGTTTCCTGCACTGCTTAGAACCACTGGAAGAATCAGTTGTGTTGCTTTGTTCCCTCCTCAATTTGTTCCTGGCTCACTTCAGACTCTCAGGGTGTTACTGGTCTGATGGGCTAATGTCTAGTCAGGCATCTGCCTGCTCTTTTCCTAACTTATCATATGTGGATTTATACAGTTGTTTGTGTTGAGTTATACAGTTTTTTATTCATTGGTCTGGCTCTGATGGCAATGCTAATGGCTGCAAGATCAGGAATTCACCCTGCTGTGTCTTAATGCTTAGGTCTTCCCAAATAACCACGTTATAACAAAGTAAGCGATCCCCATTGGGGACCCCAACGAGATCAGGAATTCACCCTGCTGTGTCTTAATGCCCAGGTCTTCCCAAATAACCACGTTATAACAAAGTAAACAATCCCCATTGGGGACGCCAGCAAATACTAAGGGCATGATAGTTTTTGTAAAGTTGAAGAAAGAGCATGGGTGTAGGTATCATGACCATAACATCTTTACCTTCTTTGAACACTTTCTTCTTCTTTTTTTTTCTTAATTTGATTTTGTTGATGTTCTGGTTTGGGGGTGGTAGTCGTTGGATTCTGTCAATAGCCTGGAGCCTGTGTGAAGAGTAGGAACTACAGAAGTGGCTGTGCTGATGATCAGGATGGTGAGGATGTGTGGCTGTGTGCAGTGGCAGAAGGTGAACCTGAAGGGCTGCGTGTCAGGGACTGGGGGCAGGCAGCTCTTTTCCTCAACTCCGTCAGAACACAGTCCTTGGTAAGATGACACAGTGCCTGGTATGTGCTCTGATAGTTACGGCAGGGGTCTGAGAAAGGGGGAGGCAGTGGGGATGGAGGGGAGGGGAGAGGGGGGAACAGTTTATCCACTTTGGTTCCACTGCCCACAGGTTATAGTTCATCATGTGAACAGACGATCATGCTTCAGCTGTTGTTAACAGGTCAGGGTGTAGGTGCTCCTGTGTGTCATCTTCAATGGTCCTCAGTGGTATTACTTTCATGCTGTACACTGTGATGGCCCTTCAGAAAGCCCTACTTCTGGTTGTCCTGTCACAGCCAGATACCAGAGAGAAGTCAGGGTCAGGTATTGAAGATAACCTACCAGAGAGAAGTCAGGGTCAGGTATTGAAGATAATACCTACCAGAGGAGAAGCCAGGGTCAGGTATTGAAGGTAACCTACCAGAGGAGAAATTGCACTGCTGCCACTTTCAGACCTGTTTACCCATACGATTTCGCCGTGTTTTGTACTCGTATTTGGTAGAAATACAATAAATACGGTACATGGGGAAACATATACGGCAAAAAAAAAAAAAAATCTGACTGTCATTTCCGTGCATTGCATTTTCTCAAGGAATGGGTGTATTGACATATATCTGCTGTGCATACACTCTCCTTGCGACTTTTCGTGTCGATGTTTCTGATCGGCCAAGAGCGCTCAGTCCTAGTTCTCAGCTTCGAGATTTGGCGTGGTTTTCGGTGAAGCCATTTTGTATTCTTAGCTTTGGCGCTGAACCAAGCATTCGAGTTCTACTATCCGTGAAAATGTCTAAACATTCCTCTTCCGAAGATGACAGCCCTGAAGCGAAAAAAGGGGAACAGGAATTTCTGGATAAATGTATCCAACAACCATGTTTTGCCACAGCGCGGTTTAAACTTTCTCATTGGAGTACTCGTATTTTGTAGAAAATACTCTTGTTTTGGATTTGGAATACTCCGAGTCAAATTTTGGGGTAAACAGGTCTGCACTTTGGTGGTGTTGAGTGGTGAGGAAGCCTTCATAGGACGCCATGTACAAAATTGTCTGCTGCGTTGATCATGGAGCCATCTTGAGTCACCATCGTCCTCCGCAGGGTGGCATCACATCCATCTCGCCATGGTCCCCATGAAACTGCCAGTTCCAACAACTTCAGCACAAACTCACAAAGAACATAGATGGCAAGATGAAATAGAAACTGAGGGCACCATGAGAGAAAAAAAATCACACACAAAACAAAAAAGGTCTCCTATTCTCAGGCCCTTGAAGTACCAAGAATGACCTGAGAATAGGAGACCTTTTTCTCTTTGTTTTCGTTTTGGGATTTTTCCCCAAACGGATCAATGAGGATGATCAATATGAAGCTGTACAGTTACATGCTGGTCGGAGGCTGGCTGTACTGAACATTTCCTTTCGTTATATATCCTGGTGTCAGCCAGGCCGGAGAGATGACCTGCAATATTAATCGGGAACCTCAACCAACACTGTTATAGGTGCATCCATGAAGTGAATTGTGTGGTTCCAGTCTTCCCATCTGAGTTCTTAACAGCGTGTGTGTGTGTGTTCAAACAGCAGATTGAAAGACTTGTGAAAGGCTATGAGCAAAGCCTCAAACAATTAGAACAGAGAGGGAGAGGAAGGGGTGGGTAACAATGCGGCAGTACACACGAAAAAATGACATTAAAAAAGAACTTTTGAATGCATTATCTGTTAAAAATGTCATTTTGAAATATTTTTGTGTGTAATCCACAAAACATGTTACTGTGGTTACATTTTCATGCGTCAAGCACAGTGTAACAAATTGTTAGAATTTTTTTTTGTGGAGAATGAGGCAAAGTTTCTGTTATCCAGGTAGAAGGCAAAATGTCCAAGAGAGTGCATTTGAGTGATGCTAAAGAGTTCAAACAGATGGCAATGATACACTCTTTTCCCCAACCATAGCAAAACATTTAAATCTTAATATTTTATTAGGTTCACTTGTTATTGACTCATAAAATCTGAAGAAGAAGCACACACACTTACTGTCTCATTCTCACTCACTCACTCTCTCTCGCACACACACACACTCTCTCTCTCATTCTCACTCACTCACACACACACACACACACACACACCACACACACACACACACACACACACACTCTCTGTCTCTGTCTCTCTCTGTCTCTCTCTCTCTCTCTCTCATTCTCACTCACTCACTCACACACACACACACACCCGCACACACACACACACACACTCTCTCTCTCTCTCTCTCTCTCTCTCTC
The DNA here is from genome assembly GCA_033310375.1 of Conus canariensis. Classification (NCBI taxonomy): domain Eukaryota; kingdom Metazoa; phylum Mollusca; class Gastropoda; order Neogastropoda; family Conidae; genus Conus; species Conus canariensis. The sequence continues at coordinate 97,659,248 of CM065717.1, forward strand.
TCTCTCTCTCTCTCTCTCTCTCTCTCTCTCTCTCATTCTCACTCACTCACTCACACACACACCTGCACACACACACAAACACACGCACACACACACACACACACACACACACACACACACACACACACATTCTTTCCTTCCTCTGTTCAGTCAGTTATCTGTTAACCTAAGGATCATCCTTTCCATTGTTTTCCCATGCAGAATTTACAGAAGGTGCAGCCAGAGAGTGTGGTCCACAGGGAGCGCATGAGGTTCTGGGACAGCCTGAGGGACTGTGTCAACACGCTGACCGACCTGCGGCGGCTGGAGTTTGGCCTGGTACCGGCCTATGTGCTGCATTCCATTGCGGACACGCTGATGGACTTGGAGGCTCTGCGTGCAGAACACATCTCTGACTTCACCAACGACGAGATGTGGTGAGTGTGTGTGGCATGGAGGAAGTTGGCATGAATTGTGCACATAGTGGGTTATCGGATTTCAGTGCACTATACCGGGGAGCCGGAATAGCTCAGTTGGTAGAGCGCCGGACTCGTAATCTTGGTGATCCTGGGGTTGTGGGTTCGAACCTCCGCCGGGGCATTTCGGTACAGGGGGATTTTTCCCTTGGAGTTAACATTGGTTCTGACTCCATTTCCCATACAGTCCTTCGAATGAGACTATAAACCGAGGTTCCGTGTGTGAACGCACGCATAACATCTTGCACACACGTAAAATCCCATCACCAACTTTCGGAAGAGTAGGCCAGTTTGGCCGTTGGTATGGATGACAGGTTACACATAGCATGCACCCTGCGTGAGAAATGGAAAGAATGAAGGAAGTAAGGAAAATGAGTGATCGATATTGAACGATACTGACTGGATGACACAGGAAACGACTGAATGAAGCGCCAGCTGGCAGCTCTTCAGTCGGCACTACCCAGGTAGGCAGCCCATTGTGTAAACGAGTGTTAATTGTAAAGCGCTTAGAGCTTGGTCTCTAGCCGAGAATAGGCGCTATATAAGTATTCATTATTATTATTATTTCTATACAGTCGAGATCCCAGGCCCATAGTATGAGTTATTGGCTGGACAGGTGTTTTTTCACTCTCTGACCTGTTTACCCATTTGATTTCAGCATATTTTACACACTTGTTTGGCAAAAGTGCAATGAATATGATGAATTGAGAAAAAAAAATTGTTGAAAACAAAAATCTGAAGACAAATTTCTTGAGCAGTCATTAGACTCGCACTAGTTGCAGGGTGTAACCATTGTGTCAGTGTGCTATGATCAAAGGATGACAATGGTGTGTGGCTGCGTCTGTGTGTGTAACCATTGTGTCAGTGTGCTATGATCAAAGGATGACAATGGTGTGTGGCTGCGTCTGTGTCTTTGATGGCATGCCACTGTGTGGGAACAATAGTGGCAACTACAGGCCCTCAAACTTCAGGAGGGGGTGATAAAGGGCAAGAGTGCAGGCCACTGTGTGGGAACAATAGTGGCAACTACAGGCCCTCAAACTTCAGGAGGGGGTGATAAAGGGCAAGAGTGCATGCCACTGTGTGGGAACAATAGTGGCAACTACAGGCCCTCAAACTTCAGGAGGGGGTGATAAAGGGCAAGAGTGCATGCCACTGTGTGGGAACAATAGTGGCAACTACAGGCCCTCAAACTTCAGGAGGGGGTGATAAAGGGCAAGAGTGCATGCCACTGTGTGGGAACAATAGTGGCAACTACAGGCCCTCAAACTTCAGGAGGGGGTGATAAAGGGCAAGAGTGCATGCCACTGTGTGGGAACAATAGTGGCAACTACAGGCCCTCAAACTTCAGGAGGGGGTGATAAAGGGCAAGAGTGTCTGAATTTCTGCCAAAGTATGCTGATGAATCAGATTTTAAAGTAATTTGTATGTGGAAAAACTATGTTTATGGGTGTTAGAAGATCAGGTATTCCTGTACCTTCTGCCATGTGATGGTAAATGCAAATGAATTCCACTTCATTCACACACCCACACACGCACACATGCATGCGCGCGCGCGCGCACACACACACACACACACACACACACACACACACACACACACACACACCACACACAAACACATTCCTCCAACTTTTACAGAAAAATTCTCATTTTAGTTCAAAAGTACGCCAATAGCAGTTTTAGGGTAAATAGGTCTGTACTCTATGAGTGTAGTATGCCCGGCCTGCACTGACTTGTCAAGTTATGTAACCCACAACTGAGCATAGGGACACAGGTGGAGAGAGACATGTGCAGGATTGGGGTGTTCTGTAGACTGTGTCTGTGATGCATGATGTGTTAGTTTTCTACATTGTGGAATTCTGTTGGAGCAGTGGGTGGTCTGTCTTACAGGGTACAGAGATTCATTGAAGGATGGGACGAGTTTTGAAAAAACAGAGATTCCCATGGCCTTGAAAGGTTTTGAGAGACTGTGAAAAAAAAACTGACAAAAGGTTGTCACAATTTGTGAATTTGATGATGTTCCCCACCCCCGCCCCACCCCAACCTTTCCATCGGGCCCAAACAGCCCAAGGAAAAAAAAATTGACTTCATGGTTGTTGTACAGAATTCAGTTTCTGGCATGGAATCGGAGACAAACTGCTGGAATATTTCATTTATTTTAAGGTACCTAAGGCATTTGGTGTTCTGATAATACCATCATAATGAGTCAGTTTGGCTGTTTTTGATGGAACTAGTTTGAAGCATAGAGGCCTTACATGGATAGCCCCTGTTCTCTAACAAAGGCAGAAATCATAGACAAGTGCTTGTTTTCCACATAATCGAGAAAGTCCTTGGCTTATAGTGCCTGTGGACATAATGTCCATTTGGGTCTGAAAAGTTTGTAAGTTTTGTGCCCATTTTTGAAGGACAACCCCAGTCTTAATGCCTGGATAGTTGTCTTCAGTGTTGTACATATAATTATGATGAGTGATATTTATTTTCACACTGTGGATAACCCATTTATGTGCGCTCTGTGTGTGTGTGTTTTATGTGTGTATGTGCTGTGTGTGTGTGTGTGTGCGTGTGTGTGTGTGCACAGGACGACAGAGACCAAGCTGGACGTTGGGAGGTTTGGGTTGCTGTCGGAGCTGCAGGAGTTACGTCTGCGGGGTGTGTCCACCCTGGCCCTGCCCAGCTTCACCTTCAGCGGCTCTCTGTCTGAGCTGGCCAGTCTCAAACACCTCCACACCTTGGTACACCCCACCCCACCTCACCTTGCCCACTCTCTCTCTCTGTCTTCTGATTATTTTGTTGACAAAAAATATCTGTGAATGTGCCGTCAGGATCGGAGAAGATTTAATTGCATGCAAGGTTGAAGCTTTCAGGATCACAGGTTCTTAGTATCCTCAGAGGTGAAGGATGTTGTGTGTGGAGTAGCCATACAGTGGCCTGAAAGTAGACATTACATCTGTTTCTGAATGGATTTCAGACATTCCAGTATCAATCAAATCGTACCATGTGTTGCTTTTCATGTGTTGAAGAGTCATACAAGTTGTACATATTCCTTAACTGATCTCTTCAGTTCTTTCCGTTGAATTTCGATCACCAATGATCGACGGTTTTCTTCCCGCGATTATGGTATTTAAAACAACATTTTTGTTTTCTGAAGTAATGTATTGCCTAAACAACCTGAAACAGACACATTCATCCAAAAATATTATTATTTTAGAATTAATGCACAGAATGTTACGAAAAATTTGTGCAAAAATCTCAAAAAACTTCTGCATGCACTTACCTGCGCTTACTTACGCCGAAAAACTATGGCAAGAGAAGAAACTCCGTAATTTGAACATGGTTACCCAATTCAAAAATTAATTTAAAAGAGAGGAAAGGAAATAATGAAATGAAAATAATTTTTTTTAAAGTTCCTACGAATGTATGTGTTGCTATATGATAAGTTTGAAGAATGTCACATGAGCCATTTATTCGTGGAAAAAAAAAATCTTCAGAACTTTCTTATGAATTGTTGTTCATCGTATCTACAATGTCATCCAAATCGAAATCTAAGTCACTCTCAGCTTCATCACCCAGCACTTTCACTAAGTCTTATGCCGTAAATCCTACAAATCAGCTCATCTTCATCACTAAATCCCATGATAGAATGCCAGAAATCAAGGTTAGTCATGGTGAAAAACAGCACTTCGACCACAAAACTTTAAAAAATCATAACTCAAGAACTACGGCACGTATCGAGTCACGGTTTGTTGCAAACTGAAGTGGATTCTAAAAGGAAAAAGGAAGTCATGTTCTTGCGAGACTTTCTTTTCTCTGAGAAACATGGCAGCACCCATTGTAGCCACATGTTTTACCGGGCACTGGCATGCGCTCTTCCTTTTGGCAGTGTGATTTCCGGTCGTGCACTAGCAGGCGCATGCTTGTCAGGAGAGTTAGGTTCATTGCATTATCTGAGGAACAAATTGGTTCATTCCAAACCAGCCATTACTGTTATGCTTGAGCATACCCTGCTTGCAGAACTAGACGCATTATTATTGGATGTGTGACATGACTTTTGATTTAAGACTTAATTTTGGAAAGCATGTCAGTCGGGTGTGCTGAAGGGCTGGCAAAGCTGGGACTGTGGCAGACTAAGCCAGGGATTGTAGGCATGGTGTGAGTGACAGGAGAGAACAGGGTTTGACAGTACACCAATGAAGGACACAAACATTAAAGAAATTGAACCTTAATCGTTTAACTGTCAAGCTGTTTTGAACAGTGCAAATGTACAGCAACAGATGACAAAAAAAATTGAAGAAATTGAACCTGAATCTTTTAACTATCAAGCTGTTTTGAGCGATGCAAATGGTTGCTACAAAAAAGAATGAATGTAAAAGAAAAGTTAGTATGCTGCCGAGCGAAAGAAACAAATTATAAGACAAACGCGACTCATTTCAACCTCTGTGATCCTTTTCAGGCGAAACAAGCAACATTCAAGACGGTGAAAACAAAGAACGAACAATTTCAGTTGGTTTCAAGTGATAAAAAAGAAAATGGAGCTGGTTGAAATGATGCCATTTCCCAAGTCTCTAGTCAGGTGACAGTAGGCAGACTGATGCCTGGACGTGTAGAACAGGGTAGAGAACAATGATGAACAGGGCGGATTGGTCGTGATAAAGTTAATCAGAGTGTTCACAATAACCAGCTACAAATTGCCAGAGTGATGGAATTCTATGAGATATGGTTTCGTGCACACTATCACTGAGCCCATTCAGAAATTAAACATTTTCTGATTATTATTTTTGTTTCAACAAGAAAATAAGTGACTTAGTCTCTGCAGATATTGCATGAGTGGTTACTGCATTTTGTGTGGAGAGGGACGACACAAGTGTTTGCATTGTTCCAGTCGCTGACCTCGGTGTGTGCATTGCGGGACAGCGAGTTCAGCTTCCTGGAAGACATGAAGCAGCTGAAAGTGCTGGAGCTGGGAGACTGCCTGCAGTGGACAGAGGAGGTGGGCATGTGTGCAGGGCAGTATTGACCACACACAGTTCAGTTACATAACCATGTCTGTGACACTGCCGTTTAGACAGTAGCTTGTGATGTCCTCTGATTGGAATGTAGTAGACAGACGCCCGTGAACATGTTTTCCCATTGAAACCTAGTTAACCTATATACACCGTCAGGAGTGTGTTCACAAGGTACTTGAAATTTATGGTTGTGGGTTAGCTAAAGATAGAGGAGATCACAGGAACATGACAGATGACACATCATAGTCCCATATTTAAACTTCATTTTTGACTGTTTTGAAGGGGGAAAAAAAGGCAATGACGGATCACACTCTTCAAAATTCTTTGTTGATGTATGTTCCCAGATGACTCATGCTAGCTAATCATACTCTTCAGACTTCTTTGTTGACATGTGTTCCCAGATGACTCATGCTCATCATACTCTTCAGACTTCTTTGTTGATGTATGTTCCCAGATGACATGCTCATCACACTCTTCAGACTTCTTTGTTGACATGTGTTCCCAGATGACTCATGCTAATCACACTCTTCAGACTTCTTTGTTGATGTGGGTTCCCAGATGACTCATGCTAATCACACTCTTCAGACTTCTTTGTTGATGTGGGTTCCCAGATGACTCATGCTAACCTATTCAACCCTCTTCAGTATGCACTTACCTGAGCTTAGTTACACCGAAAACCATTGGCAAGATACCGTAACTAACTCTGTAATTTGAACATGGTTACCTAATTTAAAAATTAATTTAAAAGAGAAGAAAGGAAATAATAAAATGAAAATCATTTAAAAAATTCCTACGAATATATATGTTGCTATATCATAAGTTTGAAGAATGTCACATGAGCAATTTACTCGGGGGAAAAAAATCTTCTTCTTCTGAACTTTCTTCCGAATCGTCGTTTATCATATCTGGAACCTCGTCCCAGTCGAAATCTAGGTCACTGTAAGCTTCATCACCCAGCACTTTCACTAAGTCTTATGCAGTAAATCCCACAAATCACAGTGTCTTCATTACTAAATCTCATTATAGAACGGCAGAAATCAAGGTTAGCCATGGTGAAAAACAGCATTTCGACCACAAAACTTTAAAAATTCATAACTCGAGAACTACGGCACGTATCGACTCACGTTTTTTTGCAAACGGAAGTGAATGGCTACAGGAAGAAGGAAGTTACGTTCTCGTGAGACTTCCTTTTCTACGAGAAACATGGCGGCGCCCATTGTTGCCACGTGTTTTACCGGGCGCTGGCAGGTGCTCAGCCTTTTGGCAGTGTGATTTCCGGTTGGGTGCTAGCGGGCGCGCGCATATCAAGAGAGTTAAGACTTCTTTGTTGACATGTGTTCCCAGATGTTTCATGCTAACCTACTCTTAAGACTTCTTTGTTGACATGTGTTCCCAGATGACAGAAGACTCATGCTAGCTAATCATACTCTTCAGACTTATTTGTTAATATGTGTTCCCAGATGACAGAAGACTCATGCTAGCTAATCATACTCTTCAGACTTCTTTGTTAATATGTGTTCCCAGATGACAGAAGACTCATGCTAGCTAATCATACTCTTCAGACTTCTTTGTTAACATGTGTTCCCAGATGACTCATGCTAATCACACGCTTCAGACTTCTTTGTTGATGTGGGTTCCGAGATGACTCATGCTAACCTACTCTTAAGACTTCTTTGTTAACATGTGTTCCCAGATGACTCATGCTAATCACACTCTTCAGACTTCTTTGTTGATGTGGGTTCCCAGATGACTCATGCTAATCACACTCTTCAGACTTCTTTGTTGATGTGGGTTCCCAGATGACTCATGCTAATCATACTCTTCAGACTTCTTTGTTGATGTGGGTTCCCAGATGACTCATGCTAATCACACTCTTCAAACTTCTTTGTTGATGTGGGTTCCCAGATGACTCATGCTAATCATACTCTTCAGACTTCTTTGTTGATGTGGGTTCCCAGATGACTCATGCTAATCACACTCTTCAAACTTCTTTGTTGATGTGTGTTTTGGAGATGACTGATGTTAATGGCACTCTTCAAACATTTTTTGCTGATAAGTGTTTCCTGATGTGTGACTAAGGCTGATTGTTTTCTTCAAACTTCTTGCTTGTTGATATATGTTAACCTTTATGTGATGTCACATTTGACTTCACACTCTGACAATGCTGGTGTCTCCAGACTCGCATTTCACAGGGGATTTGTTTCTTAGAGCATGGGTCTTGGAAGATCGCCTCATTGGCAGAGGGTATAATCAAGAAAAGCCTGGGTGAAGTGAATGTGTAATGAGAGACCTGTATCATGAGGAATGTGAAGGGACGTGATCTGGTAAGGGTTGTATTGTATCCATCCTGTAGGATCCGGGTCATCAGAGGTGTGGAGTTCAGATGACGTATTTGATTCTTTGTTTTTGTTTTTCACTAAAAAAAAAAAAAAAAAAAAGGGGGGGGGGGGGGAGCAGAAGAGACAGTTAGATGATGATGATGAGATCAATTAAATTGACAAATACCGATTTTTTTTTTTTTTTTAGTATATTGAATAGTTCAAGAGAGATATGTGACTCAGGAACCACGGCAGAAGGCTAAGAAAAAAGGAACAAAGAGAAAAAGACTAAACACATTCTTCAAATTTCTGTGCAGGTACTTTTTTTACATGACAGAAGACTAATTCTTGCTGCATTTTTCAGATTGCTTTCTAAGCTGATTATGATTTAAAGCAGCACATGTGACTGTGACTTTGCATTCCTGTATGGCTTTTACGGTGACAAAGCCTCTGCCTCTTGTTTACTCTGGTGGCAGAATGGAATGGCAGCAGTGAAAGAAGGGTCAGACCAGTCAGAGTGTGGACTGTTGTGTCTTGTCCACAGACCTACAAGGTGGTGGGAGACTTGTGCAACCTGCACCATCTGCGTCTGGAGTGTGGGGGAGAGATTCCTGACTGTGGCCTGGGCAACGCCATCGCCAAACTCACCAAGTGAGTACACACATCACACCTCGGCCATGGCCAAACTCACCAAGCAAGTACACACATCACACCTCGGCCATGGCCAAACTCACCAAGTGAGTACACACATCACACCTCGTCCATGGCCAAACTCACCAAGTGAGTACACACATCACACCTCGTCCATGGCCAAACTCACCAAGTGAGTACACACATTACACCTCGGCCATGGCCAAACTCACCAAGTGAGTACACACATCACACCTCGGCCATGGCCAAACTCACCAAGTGAGTACACACATCACACCTCGGCCATGGCCAAACTCACCAAGTGAGTACACACATCACACCTCGGCCATGGCCAAACTCACCAAGTGAGTACACACATCACGCCTTAACCATGGCCAAACTCATCAAGTGAGTACACACATCACACCTTAGCCATGGCCAAACTCATCAAGTGAGTACACACATCACACTTGGCCATTGACAAACCCACCAAGTAACCATACATTTTTCACCTTGGCCATGGCCAAACTCCCTAAGTAACCGTACATTTTTTACCTTGGCCATGGCCAAACTCCCCAAGTAACCACACATTTTTCACCTTGGCCATGGCCAAGCTCCCCAAGTAACCACACATTTTTCACCATGGCCAAACTCACCAGGTAACCACACAATTTTCACTTAGGCCATTGTCAAATTCACTAACCAAGTACAAATTTCTCGCTATGGCCATTGCTAAATTCACCACATGAGTTCACATTTCTGTCTCTGGCCATGTCCAGACATGTCAAGAAATCACATATGTTTCAGCATGGCCATAACCAAGAAATATCTTGCACTAAGGTCACACGCTTCTTACCATGTCCCTGACTAAGCTCGCAAAAACACCTTATGTGGTGTCTGCATGTGGTGTGTGTGTGTATGTGGTGTGACTTTATGATTTGCATATGCATGTTATGTGTCTTGGTGGTATGTAAATGTATGTGGTGCGTCTTTATGATGTGGTGCATGTATGTGGTTTATCTTTGTGGTGTATGTATATTTGTGCTGTGTGTTTGTGGAGTTTTTTTTTGTTTTTGTTTTTTGCTGTCCCATCTTCTGTGCCACCTCAGTGGCAGTGTACCCACACTGCTCATTCCGACACTCAGTCCACAGCCACAGCCCGGTCAGTCCTGCCGCAGCTCTGCAGGGTTCGTACAGAGTCCTGGAAGTCTGGAAAAAGTATGGAAAAATGAAAAAATCATTTCCAGGGCTGGAAAAGTCTTGGAATTTTGTAATTTGTGGCCATGGGTCTGGAAAAGTCCTGGAATTTTGTAAAAGCTGTGCAAACTTTTTCATGATGTCGAATTTTGCTTTAAGTTTCTTTACAAAAACATTGAAATAGGAATAAAAACAGAACTTAAATCACGCACAATGATCACGGTTTTCAGATTTCCTCTGGCCGGAGGTTTAGCAGACAACATTTTTTTCTGCAGAGTAGCTCCCCTTTACTGTGAAAAAGCGTTGCGCATGCGCAGTTGGTACCATTGCTTAACTTCCTTTCGAGTCAACAGCGCTGCGAGGGAAAATAGCGTCGAAGTATTAAAGAAAACATGGGAAAATGTGTGTTTAGCCTAGCTTGGCTAGACAATACAAATTATCGCAAATGGATTGCTCCTGCTTCCGATGGATGCAAGACAATAGCACAGTGCCTGCTGTGCAAGAAAGACTTCGACATCGGGAACATGGGTGAAGCTGCTCTGAAAAGCCATGCAGCAGGCAAGAAACAAAGAAATGATGCAGTTTTCAGACAAAACAACTCGGACTCCAACAATGACCGTGACTGATTATTTTCAGCCCAAGGATTGTAATAGGTGATTTTTTTTTTTTTTTTTTTACTGCAGTATGGGATGCGATCATGCATTGAATGGGGTGGGGGTGGGGGTAGAGAAAATCAAAGGTCCCAAGGGCGATACACTGGCCTATTTTTAGACACATACATACACACACACACACACACACACACACTGTCTCTAACACTCTCTCTCTCTCTATCCAAAAATGTCAAAATTTAAATACGGAATTGAATAGTGAGCACATTGGCTTGTAACTTGTACTCAGCCATGTTGAACATCCAAATTAAAATGAAAGGACAGTTGAGAGGCCACGAGGCCTAGTGTCCTAATTACCTGACCTGACCTGACCTGACCATATCTCTCTCTCTCTCTCTCTCTCTCTCTCTCTCTCACACACACACACACACACACACACACACACACACACACACACACACACTCGCACAAACACACACTGTCTCTCACACACCTACACACACATGCGCGCGTACACACATACACACTCACACACACACACACTGACTGTCTCTCTCACATACATAGACACACACGCTCTCTCTCTCTTTCTCTCTCTCTCTCTTATCCAAAAATGTCAAAATTTGAATACGGAATTGAATAGAGAGCACATTGGCTTGTAACTTGTACTCAGCCATGTTGAACATCCAAATTAAAATGAAAGGACAGTTGAGAGGCCGTGAGGCCTGGTGTCCTAATTACCTGACCTGACCTGACCTGACCATCTCTCTCTCTCTCTCTCTCACACACACACACACACTCGCACAAACACACACACACACTGTCTCTCACACACCTACACACACACACATACGCGCGCGTACACACACACACATACACACTCACACACACACACTGACTGTCTCTCTCACATACATAGACACACACTGTCTCCGTCTTTCTCTTCTCTCTCTCTCTCTCTCTCTCTCTCTCTCTCTCTCTCTCTCTCTCTCTCTCACTGTCTCTGCCTATATATCTGTCTCTGTGTCTCTCTGACTTTTTCACGCGCGTGCGCACACACACACACTAAATTTTTTGGTAAGTATTGAATGCCCTACTATCATTAAATCAGTTCTTTCTGATGTGTTTAGCATGGTAATCACATACAGAGGTGCACGCACACACACATTCTGGGGTCTGGAAAAATTATGAAAAGCCCTGGAAAAAGTCTGGAAAAAGTATGGAATTTTGTTTGGTCACATCTGTGGGAACCCTGGCCCTGGCACCGGCAATCAGGGAGCAGTCAATGTCAAGTCGTCAAGAGGCAACCCACCGGAGGAGACACTGCACTGCTGCCGTGTCACTTTGGTGGTGTTCAGTGGTGCCTGTTCTGATCCAACATACACAGGACATCACCTACTAAGCCCCTTACTGACGACAATAATTGCTTAGTCGCGGAGCCAGTGTGAGTGAGCTCTCCCTCCGGAGTGCACCACCACATCCGTCCAACAACGGCCCCATAGACTCGCCGATACCAGTGACCCCAGTGGAACTAAACCAAGGCCACAGAAGTGGAGAGGACATCAAGACTGAGGTCACCATGAGAGCAGGGCATGAAGGGCCACAGAATTTGAGACTTTTTTATGCTGATCGATGAGAATCAGGATGATGAAGATGATGCTACGGATTTCCATTCCAATCTGAGACTGCATGACAGGGCTGTACTATACACTTCCTTTCATAATATATCCCGGCGTCAACCAGGCCCGAGAGATACAGACACCTGCAGTGTTGGTCAGGAAATTTGAGCAACTCTCTCAGAGATGCATCCATTAAGGGGATGAAACTCGACTGTGTGGTCCCAGTCTTCCCAACTGAGCCCGTAGCAAACTAAACTCTGGGTAGAAGCTGGTCAGGGAGGAAAAATCCCACATGACTCTGATGGGAATCGAACCAACGACCTCCCAGCCGGGAGCCTGCGACACTAACACTTTGCCTCGGCGGCTGGTGTATCTTTTTTGTTGCATGTCTATATGGTTTACCTTTGAGGTGTGTGTGTGTACCCCAGACCTGTCAACCCTACGATTTTTTAGCGTATTTTACAAAATTTGACTGGAAAATACGATAATACGCCGAGAATACGCCGAGTACAAACAAAAAACCAAAAATCGGCAACTTTAGCTACAAAGCAAAAGTACTATTTTCCTGTTTGAAGACGCGAGTTATTGTCCCTAGTTCCTGTTGGCGTGTACTCGCTTACACCATGGTCAGGCATCTTCCATAGTGAGCGACTGACACAGATATTCACTAAGAGAATGCCCCCACCAGCGAAATTACGTGTTCATGAGAATGATGAAGAGCTAGATGTTGAAAAGAAGGTTGCCAAAATGAGGGAGCAAACTTTTCTGAAGAGAATACTTATAAGAATCTAGGAACAAGAGGAAGTAATGGTTCATAGAAAAGTAGGAATGAAAGAGTTAAAGGAGATGGTCAACTAGATGCGTGCAGTGTGTGTGTGTGTAATGCACTTGGTGGGAGTGTTTGAGTGTGAGTATAGCGCAGTGAGTTGGCTGCAAGAATTGCGCGATGTAAGATTCATATTAAACTTCAAGGTAAGAAAAATACTCTTTTTGGTCATGGAATACTAAAATTTACTCCATAGAATACTAATGGTTCAATTTTGGGGTAGACAGGTCTGTAGCCCTGTGCGTCTGTGGTGTCTCTGTGGACAGACTGCGGCGGTTGGAGCTGATCCTCTTCACCATCCCGGCCTCCCTCAGCCACGCCCTCAAGCAGCTCCCCCTGCTGGACAGCCTGGTGGTGTGGCCCGATGCTTACCACGGACTGGCAGTAAGTTGTTACCTGAAAATACAGTTCTGTATTCTGCCACCAGCCCTCCGTCTGTTGTTTATCATGACCACATCTTCCGTCTGTTGTTTATCATGACCACATCTTGTCTGTTGTTTATCATGACCACATCTTCTGTCTGTTGTTTGTCATGACCACATCTTCTGTCTGTTGTTTATCATGACCACATCTTCTGTCTGTTGTTTATCATGACCACATCTTCTGTCAGTTGTTTGTCATGACCACATCTTCTGTCTGTCAGACCATGTGACCCAATCTTCTGTCTGTTAGACCATGTAACCCAATCTTCTGTCTGTTAGACCATGTAACCCAATCTTCTGTCTGTTAGACCATGTAACCCAATCTTCTGTCTGTCAGACCATGTAACCCAATCTTCTGTCTGTTAGACCATGTAACCCAATCTTCTGTCTGTTAGACCATGTAACCCAATCTTCTGTCAGTTAGACCATGTAACCCAATCGTCTGTCTGTTAGACCATGTAACCCAATCGTCTGTCTGTTAGACCGTGTAACCCAATCTTCTGTCTGTTAGACCATGTAACCCAATCTTCTGTCTGCGCGTAGCCATATAACCGTCTGTTCTGTCTCTGTAACAAACCGCCATATCTTCTATCTGTTTAACAGCCGTGTTATAGTTATCGTCACTGAACATGGCTGGAGGTCATGGCTTCGTGACCCACCAGAGGCTGGTGTTGTCGTATGTGCCCCCAATGATTGACTGATGTGTTGTATTATGCAGACCTGTGCACTGTACGATTTTTGTGTATAATCTCACGAAATTCAATACAGCTATACGATTCTACGTTTGAAAACCGAATTGTATGAAATTTTGATCAGTTCAGTTCAGTTGTTTATTTAATGTCTTTTCATCGCCAGATGATATTAGACACTTGTTAAAAAAAAGAAGAAAAAAAGAAAATTCACACTCAACTTATCTAGTACTTGCAAAGCCACATCTGATATGTGTATATTTACATAAGTGAAATACCTTAGTGGTACACAAAGTTGTGATCTTTACAAAAATTTTGCAACCTGTGACTGCGAAATAACCATGGCAATCTCAGCAACACAGGAACCATATAACACGGTATTGACATTATCAAAGTTATTCATCTCAATACTTTCTCCTGAAAGAGCAAGGTCAACACTGAGCATTCAAACAAAAGATGATGCACAGAAATGTTTTCTCTGCAGACACAAGTAATACCATGAGAATATTTAGTGTTCCAAGTATTCAGCCTTAATTTATGAATTAATCTAACAATGTGCCTTGGGCACAATGGTAAAGTAGCCATGTTTTGACTAAAATTCTGCTTGTGTATATACTTTTCCATGATTTGGATTAATTCACAAGAGGACAAATCTAAGGGATTTTTTGATAAATTTTCAGCGTTTCTGTTTGCTCCTTTTGCAAGACTGCCTGCTATTTCATTCCACTTTATACCACAGTGAGATGGGACCCAACAAAAATCAATTCTTATACCTAGAGTTATGGAACAATGCAGCAAATGTTTTATCTCAAAAAGCAAATCTTTCTAGCTTTGCAGTCCCAACGCTCTAGTGATTGTAAAACAGATTTGGAGTCAACACACAGCAAGATTTTATATAAAGCAATTGGTGTATCATGTATGTACATCAAAGCCTTCAGTATTGCATATAATTCTGAGGTATAAATTGAAAACACCTCTCTTAAATGATATGATTTCCTAACATTTAAAGTTGATATTTTAAAGCCAGAACCACTGTCAGAGGATTCCATTACCAACCCATCTGTAAACACTTTTAAATGATTTGGATAGCTGTTTTCTAAATGTTCACAAACTTCAGTTGTTAAAATATTTATATTATCACTTTTCTTTTATACAGTGTATTTGTAATCAAAGAAGCATTTAGGTGCTCCCAAGGAGGCATTGGAGGTACCGCAGGAAATTTTGGTATAGCAGTGGTATCAATATTACAATGTCAGATGTGTAGTTTCTAATTGATTAGATATAGATATCATATGTTTTTAGAACTCTTAGGAATATCTTTACTGGAATCCATCATTATTTCTTCAGTAACTGAATTTTCAACAGAAAGACTTCTGACAATATACTTGGGCACATCGAATATTCACTTCTCATTAAGTGGTAATATATTTGTTTCTTTATAACATTTATATGTGTTTGTATGAACTGGAACTCCCAGAGCTAATTTCATGGCCTTACTATCCAAGCTTTGCAGTCTCTTAAAAAGAGAATTAGGTGCAGAGAAATATACTTCCTGCCCATATGTCAATTTCAATCGGACTAAAGAGATGTATAGATGTAAAAGGGTCTGACAGTCCTGACCCTATGGTTGACAACATATTATTTTAAGAATGTTCGATCTTTTTCTTGTTTTATCAATCAAATTTTCAGTATGTGTTTTTCAGTTCAGCTTAGGGGTTAAAAATACCCCCACAAATTTAACTTTTTGTTTATATTCTAGAATCTGACCATCTAGCAAAAGCGAGGGTTGCACCTTTGGGTTCTCACCATTAAACAACACAAGACATGTTTTTTCTCCAGACAGTTCTAATCCGTTGTTTTTCATATATATATAGATAATTTATCCAATTCCTTTTGGTACAACTTCTGTACAAAGTTTATTGTTCTTTTATTGAAATGTTTCCTTCATGTGCAGTTAATCCAAATAGCGATATCATCTGCATATTGAAATACATGCGTGGCTTTTGACATAGATTTGGGACGATCATGGTTTAGGATTGTAAACAACATGGGAGCAATAACTGATCCCTGAGGAATACCCATATCTACATTCCTGAAAGATGAATAAGTTCTTCCAATCCGTGTACATATGCTTCTTTCTATTAGGAAGCTTTTAATGTAATCAAACATTCTCCCAGAAATACCAACATTTTTTAATTTGAAAAGTAGCCTTGCGTGCCATACACAGTAGACTTTTTGACAAAAAAAAATGTAGCCAAAGTACTTTTTCTGCGGGAGAATTGTTTTTTAATGTTTTACTAAATGGTCTGCGGTACAATGACCTTTTTGAAAAAACGCTTGCTGAATAGGAATCACACCACTTTTTTCACAGTAATATAAGTCGTTTTTGAATAATTTTTTCTAAAAGTTTACCAGCATGAGACGTTAGAGCTATGGGTCTGTAACTATGTAAAGATAGCTTTACCTTCCTTGAGTACTGGGACTACTACCGAACTTTTCCAGATTCTTGGAATAGTGGCCATTAATCCATTTTTTTCTTCGTCTTCTTTGCCTTTTCCTCTTGATTATTTCTCACTGTTTGTAGTTTTACTTCTGTCTCAGTTTTGCTCTCTTCTCTTCTTCATTCCTTACTGTTCTCCCCATGAAGAAGGGCCTAGGGCCTGAAACGTCAGGAACTAAAATCTCACCTTTAGGACCAGCTACCACATTCAGGTCAGTTTGACCCAATTGTACACACTTTTGACTCAAAATCTACACATAGAATTTCTGAGAGGTAACCAGGTCTGTATTATGTTCCCAGTGAAGGACTGATGTACTGTGTGCCCCAGATGATTGACTGATGTGTTATGTTCCCAGTGAATGACTGATGTACTGTGTGCCCCCAATGATTGACTGATGTGGTGTATTATGTTCCCAGTGAATGACTGATGTACTGTGTGTCCCCAGTGATTGACTGTTTGGCGTCATATACTGTACCATGTCAGACCATAGCATTCCACGGCAGTTTGTCAGCTCTGCCAGGCCGAAATTTTTTGTGGCTGATGCAGTAATAAGACAGTCACGTGACGCCCACCCTACTTCCGTCGTAGGAAGAAGCCGGTGTCACCTTCCTGTACCTCATTCTTCTTCGGCCTGCCGTCCAAGCAAGATAAGTCTTGTGCTCTGTCTCACCTTTTCTTTGCCGTTCTGTAAAGATTGCCTTGTGTTTGCTCTTTTATTTGTTTTGTTGTGGCTTGCGCGCTGAAGCCTTATACCCTCGCCATGTGAGGCTTTGGTTTGCGTGTTTTATTGATTCATTTAATCCCACGCTCCTCGCGTTAGTGTGTTTCTTTCACTGCTCTCGCGACTTTGTTTTCCGGACGTTCTCAATTTCGGAACTTCGTCGCCGGGACTTCTAATTCGTTCCTCTCGGAACCCATCCCCTCCATTCAGCCTTTCTCGGCTCCCTTTCGGCGATCCATTTATTACACCGCCATGAGTCGACAATCTTTCTCGTCGGTCGCTCGGCCTCCATTCTCCTCGCTGGTCACCTCCGCCATTTTGATTTCAACCGGCCATTACCAGCGTGCGTGGTACGATCGAGTTATCCTCGATCTAACCGTACTTTAGTACTGTTCCCTTGGTAATTCAAGCGTTTTTCGCTTGATTTACTCCTTATTTCTGTCATTACCAGTGCCTTTCACAAGGTTGATCAAGCTCTTTTCTATCCCTCAATCTACCTCTTCGTCTCCTCTTTATGATCGTGTGTTCCGTGATTGTCTCGCCACCAGTGCCCAACATGGTGAAGGACACCAACGGGTCGAGCCGCTCCTCTGTTCGGGAGTCGCTCACTGCCCCGGAGGACCCGCGTGTCGATTCCAGGGGACAGTCCGTTCGCACCTGTGATGAACGTACGGTCGGTGTGGAGGAGGGTTCCGCGCAGGGGACGCGCGACAATTCCTATCATACCTCCTCTGCCCGACCGGCGGACGCACGATCGTTGCGCCCGAAGGCGAGCAAGCAATCAGCCATTATTTCGAAATGTTTTTCTTTTACACTGCCAAAGTTTTAAGGCAAGGCTGCTCTCAAAGGACCAGCCTGTTCCAAACTTCTCTTCCAAATTCATCTACTTCTCCGGCCACCTCGCCTCGCCTTCAGTCGCACACGGAGACACCCTTCTATCATGCTGTGTCTCGCGACCCTCGGCCCCCGGGGAACTTTGCTGAGGCGCGAACCAGCACGGGTGACGACTCGCGGTCGGAATCACTGCCCGTCACTCGAACATATGAGCCTCGTGGCGTTAGCTTTCCCCCCACTAACGTCACGCAGCCTCATCACGCTCTCCCCAACCGTGTCCGAGTGCAGCCACCACCCCGACACGAGGAGCGTCAACACTCCGGTGGAGGAGTTATGGCCAGTCTCAGGTGGTACCCCATCACTGACTATAACTCCGGGTCTCGGCCGCAGGCATCGACTGGGTCGGATCTGCGCCCTGACCCACGACGGTCGACCCACCCCGATCGACTGTTGCATTTTCCCCTAGGGGTACAGGACGTTGGGGAGTGGACTTCTTTGGCTCCCCACTTGGGCAACGTCCGCGGTCCTGTTCCTTCGGGGGGAGGATCGACCAGCGGGACCACGGGTAACCTATCTATCCTTGAGGTGGACACTTCACCGCAGCCATCCCAGTCCGCATTCATGCGGCCAGGGGGCTCGGCTACCATGCCATCCACCGTCCCCCCCTGCCATGCAGGGGGCCGGCGCGGACTGCACCCAGGAGATGCAGGAGGCAGTGCACTCCCCGGGGTGGGTATGAGAGACCACACTCTCGCTACCTCCCCCCCCCCCCCCCCTCCGGTGCCTACCAAGTCCCCGAGGAAATCCTGCCCTGGGCCGCCACAGCCCGCCGTACTCCCCGGGGACCGGTGGCTCTATGCCCCCAAGAGGGACCAGTGGCTTAAGCGATACCCAAGGTGACTCCATCTACGGTTGAATGTGGCATCCAGCCTCCTCGAGCTGGCTCGACCTGGGTCCTCCTCCCTCTCGGGCGCTGTCCAATCGGCGCTCCCCCACTAGTCTGCCCACCAATTATGGAGCCACCAGGGACCCACCCTCGCATTCTACAACTACCCAGCTAGGGCGGGACTCCCATGCACCCCTGCCGTTGCCCCTGAAGATGGATCTGAGCATCCCCTTCAGGAACACTTTGCCCCACAGTCTGAGGACGGGGTAGAGGACTCCCTCCCCCAGTCTGGTGATGTTCCATCATGAACGGTAGCGACCTGAACTTGTTGTTAGGGAATCCCCTCCCTCTGACTACGTTCTCTCTCTTGACCAGTACGCTGGGCCCCCCCACAGCCCAGCGATCCCCGCCAAGGATAGCCGCCCCCCAGATCCTCACCTCCTTGTGGGACAGATCGGCAACCTTTGCCAGGGGTGCACAGGCCGTCCCTCCACAGGGGATTGACTTTGTCTCCCCTAACGCGGTCCCAGTAGGATCCTTCCTCAAGGACCCGCGGCAAGGCCCCCACGCCTTCTCTCTTCTCAGCCAATCTGGTCACCAGGGATATTGCCTTTCCCCTGCTGACTGCCGGCTCACTCCCAACCCCCCCCCCCCCCCTCCACCACTGTTTCTATCAAGAACTTGATGGAGTGGGACAGGAGTGCCAGGACTAGTATCCTTCACACCACCGCGGGACACGCCTTCATCGACATGCTCCTGCAGCGAGCAGAGGAGCTCTGGTCACAGGAGGACGGCACTGTCTCTGTGTCTTCAGACGCTCTCGTTTCTGAGGCACACCCAGAGACAGACTCTCGCCTGTTTGGCGACCCCCTGATGCGGTTCTTTTAACAAGACAGCGCATCACCTTTCGGCTGCGGCGGACAGCGCAGCCAGGAGTTACTTCTACTGCCTGCTGGCAGTGAGAGATGCTGTGCTGTCACAGTCCATTCTCTCCCCGGCGCTCAAGGCGGCCCTGCGGTGCATCCCGGGTCAGGAGCAGTCGCTCTTCGCCGACTATTCGACTGCGGTCACCACCCCTGCAGTCTAAGAACGCAGGCAGGCGGCGTCCTTGGCGGTCAGACCCCTCGCCAGTCTCGCCCTGCTGGACCCTGCTTCCGCTCCACCCAGCCCCTCTCCAGACCCCAGCCTTAGCCCTAACAGGCACCCTCTCGCACTGCACAGCCCGCCAGGCACCCTAGTACCGCCTCTAGTCCAAAACCGAAACCCCCCACCAGCAGAATTTTCGATTTGGCCAACAGGCAAGGCCTCGGAGGTGACTGGCAGACTCACCTACGGGGAGCGGGAACTGGCAGTAATCTCGCCTTTCCCCGGCCCCTCGGCCCCTCTGGTGGGCAGCCTATCCCGGCACGCCCGCCAGTGGCGACGTATGGGCCTCAACCCATGGATAGTGGCGGTGTTACAGGAGGGGTTCCGTCTGCCTTGGGCACACGAACACCCCCCCCCCCCCCTCTCCTAGCCTCTCCACCTCCCTCCCCCAGCGATCCACCTCCTGCCCTGGCGGAGGCTCTTTGCCTGGAAGTCAAGGAACTTCTCCAAAAGGGGCTATCTCGGAGATATCCCGTCCCAACCCCGATTTTCTCTCACCTGTTCGTGGTCCCCTAACCCTTGGGAGGCTGGAGGCCCATCCTCGACCTCTCCCCACTCAACAAGTTCCTCAGACCTACCTAATTCTAGATGGAGACCCCGGCCCGATCAGAGACTCCACCCACCATCCGGACTGGGCCACCTCAATAGATCTGAAGGACGCTTGCTTTCAGTTCCTCATTCACCCTTCCCACAGACGATACCTTTGGTTCGTCTGGTGGGGGCGGGTGTTCCAATTTAAGGCGCTCCCCTTCGGCCTCTCCCTGGCACCCTTCCTTTTCATGAAGGTAGTCAAGGAGATGGCCTCCCTCGCCAGACAGGAGGTCATTCGCCTCCTGGTGTACCTCGACGACTTGCTCGTCCTGGCTCCCTCTCAGGCCCAGTGTCAAGCCCACACACATCCAAACTTCTGCGCCTATGTTCCTCACTAGGGTTTGTCACCAACCCCAGCAAGTGCAAACTCGGTCCCAGCCAATGGTCTCCTTTCAGGGCATGACTTTAGTCACGATCTCCATGCAGCTCTCCCTGACCCCAGAGAGGTCCACTCGCATAGTGGACCTCATCCCCCGCCTCCTCCTATCCTCCCACTCGTCGGCCAGGACACCTTCCTCCCTTCTGGGGATGATGGAGTCCCTGTTGTCCCTCCTCCCGTAGGCAGGGTCCCTAGCGTCATCTCCATAGGGAGTTCCACCGTCGTTGGTCGCAGACCTCCGACCGCTGGGACCAGACCATTCCCCTCGGGCCCTGGTCCCCTTGGGCCACTTAGGAGTGGCTCAGCCCCTCCACTCTGAGACCCGGAGTTCCAATCCCCCTCCCAACCAGGCCCTGGAACTCTACACAGACGCCTCCAACTCAGGCTGGGGGGCCCATTTGAAGAGCAGTCAGGCCTCGGGGGTGTGGGACCCACAGACTGCCCGTCTCCCCAGCAATATCCTGGAACTGGAGGCGGTCAGATTTGCCCTCCTCCTCTTCCAGACCCTGGTCTCGTACCGACCTGTTCTTCTCACGGACAACACCTCGGTGTCTTGCTTTGGACCCTCAGCTGGCTGTCACTAGCTTCGGTGTGGAACATTGGTTCGGCCCACAGTCGACCTGTTGGCCGCCCGGTTCAATCATCGTCTGCCAGTGTGTGTCTCTTTCGTCCCGGACCCCCAGGCGTATACAGTCTACGCCCTCTCCCTTGCCTGGACCGGCCTCATAGCATACGCCTTTCCTCCCTTCCCGATCCTCCACAGGGCGATCAGGAAGGCGAGACTCAAACAACCCAGGCTTATCCTCATAACCCCTTGTGGCCCACTCAGTCCTGGTTTCCGGACCTCGAGTCCCTCTCCCATGTACCCCTCTTCCAGTTGAACACCCGGTGGGACATGCTCAGGCAACCCCGCTCGGGTCGCCCTCATTCCATCTCCCAGACGGGGGCGGGGGCCTCGCAGGTCCTCCGGGACCCAGCGACGGCCCCTTGCAGGACTAGCACGGAGTCCCTCTACGACTACCGATGGGGGAAATGGGTCTCATGGTGCACAGAAAACTCTGTTCCCCATGATCACCCCTCCAGTATCCAGATAGGATATTTTCGATCTTACCTATCCTTTCCCCCAAGCTCTCAGCTAGCTCCATACGAGGCTACAGGTCGGCCTTCTGCACGACCATCCGCCAGCTCGGCGGACCCTCATTTGAGAATGACCTCAGCGGGGACCCCAGAAACATTGGCTCTGTCTCTCTTAAGTTCCTTCCCGAATTCCTAGCTAGAATCTGGAACCAGGTAGTCCCTCACCCTACCTCGTCATCCGCCCGCTGGCGGACATCCTAGGCGGTAGAGTAGGGGAGACATGGATCTTGCCCTTCTAGGTGTCTGTGACACTACTGGGAACGTTTGCGCCCCAGGCGCACTTCCCAGAGACATCTCCTTATTTCGACCAACCCCAATAATAAGAAAGACATCTCTGCTGGCACTATCTCTAGGTGTCTCCCAGATGGTGAGATCTGCCTACGCCCAGGCATCCAAGGATCTCCCCGTCTTGTCCCCTCAGGGCCCATGAGGTCAGAGCCCTGGCCACTTCCGCAGCGTTCCAGCACTCTGTCCTCCAGCGCCATCTCCTAGAGGAAGCCTACTGGCATTCGGAAAATCCCTTTATAAACTCTTGTTTAAGGGACATCCGCATGACCAGGGCTGATGGTTCTAAAGGGATCTCCTTTGTGGCGGCTAATGCAGCCATATCGGTTAACCCCAAGAACCACTAGGGCACTCGCCCTCCTCCTATTCTGATAAATTCTGCTATGGTCTGACATGGTATAGTATATGACGCCAAAATGGGGAGTTTGTATTATACACCCTGTTTGGCTAGTATACTTAGCATGTCAGACTCTAATGCCCGCCGTACCTTCCCCTCTAGCACCAAGGTTCTCGGGGTTACCTTGCGCGCAGGCCTCGACGAATGAGGTACAGGAAGTTGACACCGGCTTCTTCCTACGACGGAAGTAGGGTGGGCGTCACGTGACTGTCTTATTACTGCATTAGCCACAAAAAATTTCGGCCTGGCAGAGCTGACTAACTGCCGTTGAATGCTATGGTCTGACATGGTAAGTATACTAGCCAAACAGGGAGTATAATACAAACTCCCCATATGCGTTGTATTATGTTCCCAGTGAATGACTGATGTACTGTGTGTCCCCAATGATTGACAGATGTGTGGTGTCCTTAATGAATGACTGATGGATTATGTCCCCAGTGAAAGACCGATGTACTGTGTGCCCCATAGCAAATGGTGTATCATATCGTGTGTCCCCAGTGATTGACAGGTGTGGTGTTGTCTGTGATCAGTGATCGACAGGTGTATGGTACTGTGTGTATCCCCAATGAATGATGTACTATGTAATCAGCGATTGGCTGGTGTTTGTACGGTGTGTCCCCAGCAAATGACTGGTGTGTTACAGGGTGTCCAAGGTGACGGACTGGTGTGTGTTTTGCGGCATGTTCCCAGAAATGATCTGGTGTGTGTTGCACTGAGTGGTGTGACTGACTGGTGTGTTACTCTGTGTGTCTGCACTGACTGGTGTGTTGCACTGTGTGTCTACACTGACTGACTGGTGTGTTGCACTGTGTGTCTACACGGACTGGTGTGTTGCACTGTGTGTCTACACGGACTGACTGGTGTGTTGCACTGTGTGTCTACACTGACTGGTGTGTTGCACTGTGTGTCTACACTGACTGGTGTGTTGCACAGTGTGTCTACACTGACTGGCTGGTGTGTTGCACAGTGTGTCTACACTGACTGGCTGGTGTGTTGCACAGTGTGTCCACACTGACTGGCTGGTGTATTGCACTGTGTGTCTACACTGACTGACTGGTGTGTTGCACTGTGTGTCTGCACTGACTGATTGGTGTGTTGCACTGTTTGTCTACACTGACTGATTGGTGTGTTGCACTGTGTGTCTACACTGACTGGTGTGTTGCACTGTGTGTCTACACTGACTGGTGTGTTGCACTGTGTGTCTACACTGACTGACTGGTGTGTTGCACTGTGTGTCTACACTGACTGATTGGTGTGTTGCACTGTTTGTCTACACTGACTGACTGGTGTGTTGCACTGTGTGTCTACATTGACTGACTGGTGTGTTGCACTGTGTGTCTACACTGACTGATTGGTGTGTTGCACTGTTTGTCTACACTGACTGACTGGTGTGTTGCACTGTGTGTCTACACTGACTGATGTGTTGCACTGTGTGTCTACACTGACTGGTGTGTTGCACTGTGTCTACACTGACTGGTGTGTTGCACTGTGTGTCTACACTGACTGATGGGTGTGTTGCACTGTGTGTCTACACTGACTAACTGGTGTGTTGTACTGTGTGTCTACACTGACTGACTGGTGTGTTGCACTGTGTGTCTACACTGACTGACTGGTGTGTTGCACTGTTTGTCTACACTGACTGACTGGTGTGTTGCACTGTTTGTCTACACTGACTGACTGGTGTGTTGCACTGTGTGTCTACACTGACTAGTGTGTTGCACTGTGTGTCTACACTGACTGACTGGTGTGTTGCACTGTGTGTCTACACTGACTGGTGTGTTGCACTGTGTGTCTACACTGACTGGTGTGTTACACTGTGTGTCTACACTGACTGATGTGTTGCACTGTCTGTCTACACTGACTGTGTGGTGTGTTGCACTGTGTGTCTACACTGACTGGTGTGTTGCACTGTGTGTCTACACTGACTGGTGTGTTGCACTTTGTCTACACTGACTGGTGTGTTGCACTGTGTGTCTACACTGACTGACTGGGTGTGTTGGACTGTGTGTCTACACTGACTGACTGGTGTGTTGTACTGTGTGTCAACACTGACTGACTGGTGTGTTGCACTGTGTGTCTACACTGACTGACTGGTGTGTTGCACTGTGTGTCTACACTGACTGACTGGTGTGTTGCACTGTGTGTCTACACTGACTGACTGGTGTGTTACACAGTGTGTCTACACTGACTGGTGCGTTACACTGATTGACTGGTGTGTTACAAGGTGTGTCTACACTGACTGACTTGTGTGTTGCACTGTGTGTCTACATTGACTGACTGGTGTGTTACACGGTGTGTGTACACTGACTGACTGGTGTGTTACACGGTGTCCACAGCCCGCCTTGATCAACTCGCATGCCCTGACGGCGGTGGTGGGCTTGCCGCAGCTGACCAGCTTGGAGTGGGGCGTGGTCATCAGGCCAGCTATCCAGGACCCCCCTGGCCAGTCAACGCCCCCTGCATTCCGCCCTGCTACCATTCCACTGCTGAAGCCTGGCGCCACCCTGGACCCTGAGGTGGACATGGCACCGGACGACATGTTGGAAGTGTCCATCAATGACTTCACACAGAAGCTGTTGCTGTCCCTGCCCAACACCACCTCCATCAAGGTCTTCAACACCCAGGTAGTTGGCAGGGACGCCTCCTAGCTGGAGCTTTCTGGCTGAATCTGGTGACTTTTTTTTTGTGGTGACTATGAAATGGAATGAGGACCCAGGGTGTCTCTACTTGTCCAATGATTCCGTGAGATGTGAAGGCAGCAGAACTTAAGGAACATGCATCCAGGAAGGACAAGTGTCACTTAGGGGTAAAACTTTGTTGGAGTGCTACAGAGTGTTCAAAATAACAGCAACAGCTCCCATGGGATTTGCTTGCCAAAATGATAACCTCCACTTGAATGCATTTGTTTGGGGGTTGTGTGAAAATAGAGGGGTTCACAGTGTTCTACCTCTTGGCGGGTGGCTTACACAGAATCTTGCCAGTGGTGAACCAACAAGGTCTAGCCAAGGAAAGAAGAAAGAAAATGCACGGAAATGTTTTTGTGCCAGAAGAAAAATAAAATAGAAGAAAAAGAATGAAATATCTGTTTGAAATTTGTTTGAAAGAAATTAAAAGCCACTTTTGGATAAGTTGGTGTTGTAATGCACCAGATTTTCAAATCGGCTCTCCCAGTTACCATCAAATTTACAGAGATGGAACCATTATTGGCAGAGGATTAGCAGAGATGGGCAAACGACAATGCCCCATTCCAGCCCCCAAGTGGGAGGAGGGAGGGGGGTGTCAAGAGGTCAGAAAAGTGGACCCCTATTTTAGACCATGTTGCCCTAGACCCGTGCATCACAACACGACAATCTGTGCTGACATTCCAGTTTTCTGGAATGTGACTGTACAGCACGCTGCCATGGCGACGACAGCGCACCGGGCTTTGCAGTCAGATCTGCTTCATCCTGAGGGGTGCTTAGAATTGTTATGGACCCACTGGTCCATGTGATCCTGGTGGTGTGTTCATCACACGTGGTGCTCAAACAGTATGCAGCAGCCCCTGCCCCTACGCAGCATCACCAAGTCTTCTGGTGAGGAACAGGGTGGGGAAGGCTGGCACCTGTCTGTTCAGCCCTGATCTGTGGATTATGGCTGATCACAGAACGCAGGGCACTTGACTGACAGATGACAGTGGTAACAGAACGGTGAGCGATGTGTTGTCCAATCATGACTTTAAAGAGTGCAGCTTTCCTGTGCAATATCAACTGGCAGAGTCATGGATTTGGTGAACTTCTGCTCATGCATTTATGTTTTACTACATCCTGTTCATGTCCGTCGCACTGGTCCTGTGAATTCCAAGATCTGTCATGAACTAGAAACGTTGAAAAAGGTAATGTTTCAACTGGCATTTATGAAATGAAGTCTGTAAGCTTGTATTCTCTCGAATATATGATTTTTTTTTTTCTGGACGGAATGAGTTGAATGCAGACGTTGGGAATCAGCTGTCGTGCCTGACCTCCAGGATGAAAGGAAAGTACCCATGTTGTGTACAGTGCCAACATGGGGGGGAAGTGCTTCCACCATGCAACTAGCTTATGTTCTCCTGTTAACAGCTGTGGTATGTCCTCTGTTGAACGTGTTAGAGCCATGTGATACAATATGCCTGACTGCTGTGTGAGTGTGCGTTTGTGTGTGTATGCATGGGAGTAATGGATGTTTATAGAATAATGTGGTGCTGGAAGCTCTGTGTTGGAAATTAGATGCCTTTGATGTCAAATTGACTGAAATCTCTATGTGCAAGTTGTTTGCCGTGTGCATTTGATCCCTTTTTGTTTTTTTTTGATTTTACGGAAACAAAATTTGTCATTTGTCGGGGGTGGGTGGAAGGGGGAGGGGGGGGGGGGGGGGGGGGTGCAGAGGGGACGATTAATCAGTGATGTAGTCTGTTTAGAACAGGGACATTGTAAAGACAAGGTTGGCGCCACTTCATCTTCTGTAGGAAAGAAACCAGTCAGCTCTGTTGTTCAGCGCCACTTCATCTTCTGTAGGAAAGAAACCAGTCAGCTCTGTTGTTCAACCAGGCAAGTCTGTTGACGACAGTGATAATTCTTACACACAAATGTGTGTCTCTGACGCATAAACTTCCCATCTGACGCACTGGAATTCAGGTCAGTGCGTCACAAAAACGTACCAAAATTTACTGTGACACACTGATTTACTTTTGTACGCATTACAACTCTGAGCAGCACATCACGCAAAATGGCTTTTGTCCTAACCGCCACGATCTAAGTTAAAAACGTAAATTTCCTCAACATTTCTGAATCGATGAACACTTCCGCTTTAGAACTCTTCTCTTCTGAAAACCAACAAGAGTCGTCAAAATAGACTAGGCCTATCCAGTCTATGATTGGACCACAAGATCACGTGATTCAGCTAAGTGGGAAAAGCATGGAAAACTAGGAATTTCAGCTTTCCAGAATCAAAATCTAACAGTTCAGCTGTGGCTCATGGGTGATAATCCAGCGAATGGAACAAAGGTCGAACAATCTATGCAGCATGACCATTTCTGATAATTGAAATGGCTCTGTTCTGGACGTACAAATGTGTTGCTCATAGAGCAAGAATGGCCAGTCTACAGTACACAGAGCTTCCTATGTTCATTGCATGGCGATTGGAATTTGGTCATACCATAAAATATTTCACCATTGGAGGAAATGACTCACATAGTGGAAATTCTGTGGTGGTAATCAAAGAGGTCATCCCACAAATCAAGTTTCACTGTTAAAATCCTGATAGTGTAGGTGCTCACATTTACTTACATTAGTTGATAACACTTTAGAAACATAGGAACACGAATATGAATAGATAATATTTAGCACCATCTGGAATGATTTATTAACTTTATTATAAACACCTCTTTTCTAATAATGTATTTCTATCTCTGTTATAAACGCATCTTTTCAAATGTATTTTCATCCCTTTCTCTGTGCATTTATGTGTGTGAGCCAGTGAGAGCATGCTCGTGTGTGTGTGTGTGTTCACTACATTTTCTAGCAGTTATTAATGGTGTCCCCCTAAATATTTTTGTGACCCCCTGAAAATTTGAAATTGAGTTTTTCTTACCGAGTCTCACCCCTTAGTTTTTAGGAAATAATTATCAGTGGTTGTTAAACCAGTCAGCTCTGTTGTTCAAGCAGTCAGCTCAGTAGTTCAAGCAGTCAGCTCAGTAGTTCAAGCAGTCAGCTCAGTAATTCAAGCAATCAGCTCAGTAGTTCAAGCAATCAGCTCAGTAATTCAAGCAGTCAGCTCAGTATTTCAAGCAATCAGCTCAGTAATACAAGCAGTCAGTTCAGATGTGTGTGTTTATGTGTTGTTGACGTGTGTAACTGAAAATTTTGGTTACCTACAGTGTGAAGGTTTCACACTTTGACACTTACACCTGGGTCATGTAAGTCATCATGTAAATTTGAATGATATCGGTCATATTTTGTATTTTCTGCATTAATGTTAAAGCCATGGTTGTCCATGTAAGGATGCCCAGACTGCTAAATAAGCCAATCATGCTAGATCCCAATCAAGACAAAACATGACATGTGTCGACTTCTTTGCTCTTCTTCAGGCAAGACAAAGAACATTCAAGACAATAAACAACGAACAATGATTTATTTGTCTTGCCTGGAGAAGACCAAAAGAGATCGAAAAGCGTCATGTTTTGTCTTGTTGTTTGTTTGTTTCTTTCTTTTGGTGGAATAGTATTTTTTCTTATAAGTTTCTTTCATTTGGTGGAATAGTATTTTTTCTTATAAGTTTGTTTCAGTTTCCACCCGCAGCTACCTCACATTGAAACTGCCAACACAACAACACACACACACACACCACACACACACACACACACACACACACACACACACACGCGCGCGCGCGCGCGCATCTGAAATCATACTGCTTCTGCATTCTGATGGACCTTGCTGTTAAGGTCAGATGAATGAAACAAAGTATGCTTTGAAACCAGCTATGCTACCCTGCAAGTCTACTGACAAAAGAACCAGAAAACCCTTTTGCTGTTTGCTTCGTTCCTAAATCAAGCCTCTAAACCCTTTTGGATGAGACAATTGCAGATTAATGATGGTGCTCACTAGGTGTGGATTAGGAGAAGGTTCTTGATGTGATTCATGCAGAAGAAAAGGTGTTGAAGGAGATGGCTTTGAGCAAGGGAGGGGCGTGTGTGTAGGGAGTGGGGATGCAGGGGAGGAGGGGGGGGGGGCCTGACCACCAGGGAGATGGACAGGATCCTGTGTGGATAATGAACACGCTGGCCTAGAAAGCCAGAGAACCCCACCATGAATTCCCCCCTCCTGCCAGACCTGTACTGCTGGGATGTGGTAGACAAACAGAAAGGAAAACCCACAGTGGCAACAAACAAACGTTCTGTTGGAGAATGCACTGTACTTGAACAAAAATAGAGACAGGGAGAGCCCCATGAAGAAATGGCAAACGGTACAGGTACTTCTTTCTCTGCATGTTGCATGTGTGTGGGTGGAGAGTTCAGATGAAATAGGTACCCATTGAAATTTTTATTGCCTTGTTTCTTCGATGAATATATGTTAATTGACATGCTTTTTAATGAATCGGTCAATAAACATGAAAAGAATTCAAAGCATGAAATTGTTCATTTGGTTTCCTTGCCAAGGACTGCTTTTTCATGAATGTTGGAAACCAACACACACACACACACACACACACACACACACACACACTCTCTCTCTCTCTCTCTCTCTCTCTCTCTCTCTCTCAAAAAGTCACTGCACACATACACACACTGCCACAGAATGCAGTGAAACAACAGTGTGTGTTTCTCAGTTTGTCTGTCTACTGAGTTTCTTGTTAAAGTCCCACACACAACAGCTACAGAACACACAGGAGACCCACTGATTGGCCAACACCTAACATCGATCAGAGTGGCTCTGACTCATGTTGACCCACTTCCAGACCAAAATGCAAACGTTCGTCCTTGACCCAAGCCCAAGCCATCCGCTGTGTGCTGAAGTTGACCCCCACCTCGCCCTTGGCGCTCACCACGATAACGCCCCCTGACCCTTGAACCCTGTGTGTCATGTAGTCCAAGGCTGACTGAGAAGCGTCATGCGGTGACTGGCCTGGGGAGACACAAGATGCAGATGTTGACTTGGGGGAAGCTGAATGTTAGAAGCTACACAACAATGGCCTAACAGTGCTGCAGCATTTCACTTTGTCTATAAAAAAAAAAAAAAACCCTTCCTAAAGCCAGCTGAAAAAGCTTAGAGAGGTTGTTAACTGAGAAATGTTCACTTCCAAAAGTTCTCTTGAGAAAGAAAGGCATATTGACAAATGAGAAAGAAGAAGGCGAGAGACAGGTGAGAGATGATAAGTAGGTGGTGAGAGTGGGAAGGGTAGAACGCAGCAGTGAGAAGGAGGGAAGGGAAGAGAGCGAGAGGGAAGGAGATGGAAATTTTGGTGACAGAGGAGGGGAGAGGTATGGACAGAGAGGGATTCAGGGAATGAGAGTGGAGGGGGAGGAAGGTTGAAAGAAGAGGGGAGGGGTAAAAATAGCATTAAACTAAAGATCTAAGAGGAAGGGAAAAGGAGTGTTGGAGAATGTTAAGGCCATTGATGATAGGGTTTAGGAGAGAAAGGCCGAGGTGTCAGATGACAGATGGAAGAGGAGAGAAGACACAGGAGAGCAGCTAGGAAGATGGAGGAAACAAAAGACTAGTGCACTGATGTAAGAGGAGAGGATAAAGGGAATAGGGTTATGGACTGGGACATGTGGGGGTGAGATGGCTCAGAACTGAAGTGGAGAGAGATCAGCAGGAAGAGAAAGAATTGGGGCACAGAATGAAAATAAAAAGAGAAGAGTGAGACTGGGAAGGAAACTGAATGCTAATAAATAATGTTTATCAACCTAATAACCAGAGCAAATCATGACCAGCAAAAAGCAAGAAGCTGTCAACTGTCGGGCTCAACTAAATTAGGGTATCACACACACGCGTGCACACACACACACACACACACACACACACACGCACACACACACACACACAGCTAATAATTATGGTTTGTAAGAACAGAAATGGTGAGACTTGGAGAACATGGCATGGGAAAGAGTGGTACAGAGGTGAAAAGACAAGAGTGTAGAGAGTGAAGAGGTATGGCAATGTTTTGCAAGAGCAGAGAATGTTCTACATGTATTCGTGTGCACAAAAGTTTCAAACCCATTGGTTACAAAATTATGTCAACGGTGGAACTCAAGATGCAGGAAACGCCTTAATGCACAATTATTTTGCACAACATCTTGCCAAGGAAAATTTACACATAAAGTGCATGCTGAAGACTACTTTCACTTTTTGCTGCCGCTTTGATTTAATGAGTGATTTTCCCTGAAAGAACCTGTACATAAATTCTTCTGTAATTTGGTACTTTGGCTCTCAATCATAGCTTTTCTTTCTGCATTAGCTAATTCTGTGTTTTGTTTTCCAGCAGCCAAGCAAAAAGTTGAGGTCAGTGGCAAAATTTAAGAGTCAGTCACGTGAGTGGAAACAACTTTTTTTCTTTACCTTGTCAACAATTTGTTTCCATAAAGATGATATACATTACACCATTTGGCTCATATGTTCAGTGGGTGTTATCTGTCTGCACGAGGGAGTTGTGGTGAACCATGTTCAGTGTAGGTTTTCTGTCTCCATGAGGGAGATGATGTGGTGAGCCATGTTACCTGTCTCCTTGAGGGAGATGATGTGGTGAGCCAGTGTTACCTGTCTCCATGAGAGAGATGATGGGGTGAGCCATGCTACCTGTCTCCATGAGGGAGATGATGTGGTGAGCCATTTTACCCGTCTCCATGAGGGAGATGATGTGGTGAGCCATGTTACCTGTCTCTGAGGGAGATGATGTGGTGAGCCATGTTACTTGTCTCCTTGAGGGAAATGATGTGGTGAACCATGTTACCTGTCCCCGTCAGGGAGATGATGTGGTGGCCATGTTACCTGTCTCCATGAGGGAGATGATGTGGTCAGCCATGTTACCTGTCTCCATGAGGGAGATGATGTGGTCAGCCATGTTACCTGTCTCCTTTAGAGAGATGATGTGGTGAGCCAATGTTACCTGTCTAGAGAGATGATGTGGTGAGCCAATGTTACCTGTCTCCTTGAGAGAGATGATGCGGTGAGCCATGTTACCTGTCTCCTTGAGAGAGATGATGTGGTGAGCCAATGTTATCTGTCTCCTGAGAGAGATGATGTGGTGAGCCATTTTACCTGTCTCCTTGAGAGAGATGATGTGGTGAGCCATGTTACCTGTCTCAATGATGGAGATGATGTGGTGAGCCAATGTTACCTGTCTCCTTGAGAGAGATTATGTGGTCAGCCATGTTACCTGTCTCCTTGAGAGAGATGATGTGGTGAGCCATGTTACCTGTCTCCATGAGGGAGATGATGTGGTGAGCCATGTTACCTGTCTCAATGAGGGAGATGATGTGGTGAGCCAATGTTACCCTCTCCATGAGAGAATGATGTCATCAGCGATGTTACTGTCTCGTTGAGAGATGATGGTGAGCCAATGTTACCTGTCTCCTTGAGAGAGATGATGTGGTGAGCCATGTTACCCGTCTCCATGAGAGAGATGATGTGGTGAGCCAATGTTACCTGTCTCCTTGAGAGAGATGATGTGGTCAGCCATGTTACCTGTCTCCATGAGGGAGATGATGTGGTGAGCCATGTTACCTGTCTTCTGAGGGAGATGATGTGGTGAGCCATGTTACCTGTCTCCATGAGGGAGATGATGTGGTGAGCCATGTTACCTGTCTCCTTAGAGAGATGATGGGGTGAGCCATGTTACCTGTCTCCATGAGGGAGATGATGGGTGAGCCATGTTACCAGTCTCCTTGAGGGAGATGATGTGGTGAGCCAATGTTACCTGTCTCCATGAGGGAGATGATGTGGTAAACCATGCTACCTGTCTCCATGAGGGAGATGATGTGGTCAGCCATGTTACCTGTCTCCATGAGGGAGATGATGGGGTGAGCCAAGTTACCTGTCTCCTTGAGGGAGATGATGTGGTGAGCCATGTTACCTGTCCCCATGAGGAGATGATGGGTGAGCCATGTTACCTGTCTCCATGAGGGAGATGAGTGGTCAGCCATGTTACCTGTCTCCATGAGGGAGATGATGGAATGAGCCATGTTACCTGTCTCCATGAGGGAAATGATGTGGTGAGCCAATGTTACCTGTCTCCATGAGGGAGATGATGTGGTGAGCCATGTTACCTGTCTTCTTGAGGAAGATGGTGTGATGAGCTATGTTGCCTGTCTCTATGAGGGAGATGAATGGGTGAGCCATGTTACCTGACCCCATCAGGGAGATGATGTGGTGAGCCATGTTACCTGTCCCCGTCAGGAAGATGATGTGGTGAGCCATGTTACCTGTCTCCATGAGGGAGATGATGTGGTGAGCCATGTTACCTGTCTCCATGAGAGAGATGATGTGGTGAACCATCTTACCTGTCTCCATGAAGAAGATCATGTGGTGAGCCATGTTACCTGTCTCCATGAGGGAGATGATGTGGTCACCATGTTACCTGTCTCAATGAGGAGATGTTGTGTGAGCCAATGTTACCTGTCTCCTTTAGAGAGATGATGTGGTGAGCCAATGTTACTGTCTCCTTGAGAGAGATGATGTGGTCAGCCATGTTACCTGTCTCTATGAGGGAGATGATGTGGTGAGCCAATGTTACCTGTCTCCTTAGAGAGATGATGTGGTGAGCCAATGTACCTGTCTCCTTGAGAGAGATGATGGGTGAGCCATGTTACCTGTCTCCATGAGGGAGATGATGTGGTGAGCCATGTTACCTGTTTCCATGAGGAGATGATGGAATGAGCCATGTTACCTGTCTCCATGAGGGAGATGATGTGGTGAACCATGTTACCTGTCTCCATGAGGGAGATGATGTGGTGCACCATGTTACCTGTCTCCATGAGGAGATGACGTGTGAGCCATGTTACCTTTCTCCTTGAGGAGACGGTGGTGAGCCATGTTACCTGTCTCCATGAGGGAGATGATGTGGTCAGCCATGTTACATGTCTCCTTGAAGGAAGAGTTGAACCATGTTACCTGTTGTGAGCCATGTTACCTGTCTCCTTGAGGAGATGATGTGATGAACCCTGTACCTGTCTCCATGAGGTAGATGATGTGGTGAGCTTTTTACCTGTCTCCTTGTGGAGATGATGTGGTGAGCCATGTTACCTGTCTCATGAGGGAGATGATGGGTGAGCCATGTTACCTGTCTCCTTGAGGGAGATGATGGTGAGCCATGTTACCTGTCTCCTTTAGAGAGATGATGTGTGAGCCAATGTTACCTGTCTCCATGAGGGAGACGATGGGTGAGCCAGTTACCTGTCTCCATGAGGGAGATGAATGGTGAGCCATGTTACCTGTTTCCATGAGGGAGATGATGTGATCATACGTATAAAAGGAGCCATGTTACCTGTCTCTAGAGGGAGATGATGGTGAGCCATGTTACCTGTCCCTAGGGAGATGATGTGGTGAGCCATGTTACCTGCCCGGTAGGGGAGATGATTTGTGTGGGGAGCCATGTTACCTGTCCCATGAGGGAGATGATGGTGACCATTTACTTCTCCATGAGAAGATATGTGGTGAGCATGTACCTGTCTCCATGAGAGATGACATGGGTGACCATGTTACTATCTCCATGAAGAAGATATGTGGTGAACCATGTTACCTGTCTCCATGAAGAGATGAATGGTGAGCCATGTTACCTTTCTCCATGAGGAGATGATGTGGTAGACCATGTTACCTGTCTCCATTAGGAAGATGATGTGGTGAGCCATGTTAACCTGTCTACCATGAAGGAGAGATGTATAGCCATGTTACCTGTCTCCATGAGGGAATGATGTGGTAGCCATGTTACCTGTCTACATGAAGAAGATGATATAATGAGCCATGTTACCTGTCTCCATGAGGGAGATGATGTGGTCAGCCATGTTGCCTGTCTCCATGAAGGAGATGATGTGATGAGCCATGTTACCTGTGGTGAGCCATGTTACCTGTCTCCATGAGGGAGATGATGTGGTGAGCCATCTTACCTGTCTTCTTGAGGGAGATGATGTGATGAGCCATGTTACCTGTCTCCATGAGGTAGATGATGTGGTGAGCTTTGTTACCTGTGTCCTTGTGGGAGATGATGTGGTGAGCCATGTTACCCGTCTCCATGAGGGAGATGATGGGGTGAGCCATGTTCAGTGTTACCTGTCTCCATGAGGGAGATGATGTGGTGCGCCATGTTACCTGTCTCCATGAGGTAGATGATGCGGTGAGCCAGACAGGTTCGAATGATGGCCTCTCCATGACCCGTGGATGACACAGCACCCACCTGGCTGTCAGCATAGCCTCCTGCACCTGAACAACATGATCATCACCTGATGTAACAGTTTGACCGGTCACATGGTGGACAGACACACTGCAAGCGTTCCCCCAACACCTGAACAACATGATCATCACCTGATGTAACAGTTTGACCGGTCACATGGCGGATAGACACACTGCAAGTGTTCCCCCAGCACCTGAACAACATGATCATCACCTGATGTAACAGTTTGACCGGTCACATGGCGGATAGACACACTGCAAGTGTTCCCCCAACACCTGAACAACATGATCATCACCTGACGTAACAGTTTGACCGGTCACATGGCGGATAGACACACTGCAAGTGTTCCTCCAACACCTGCCTAACTTGGTTTTCATTCCACTCCTCTTACCCCCCCCCCCCCCCCCCCCCCCGTCCATCCCCCTTCCTTCCCCACCCTCCGCCAACCCACCTTCCTCCCACCACCTGTCCCCCCCCCACCCACACACACACACACACATCTTTTTTCCAAACTGTTGAAAATACATTGTACTACTTACTAGAAAGACTAGGACTTCTTTCCTGCAGCACGCCAATTTGTTCCCACTGAATCATTGTGGCATAAACACATTTTCCAGGTATCCTTGTGGCATAAGCGCATTTTCATGAATTTTTTTTATGTGTGGTCATCAGAGATTGAATAGTTGAACTATGTCCAAGTATTTATTCCCTGATAAGCATACGTTGTATAAACAAGTAATGTTCTATCCGCGATCAACACACTGACGTACAGGTAATGTACTTTTGTTACCGTAAATGTGCAATGATTCATTCACAGACCAATACCCTGTGAACAGGCATTTCTAAATCCACTTGCAGAGTTCTGAACCTTCTTGAGTCAACTTGTGGAAACAGGAAGACAGTGGCTTCTAACTCAAGGTATTTGTACAGTCTACTTGAAGTGATCAACCAAAGATGCATTTTGTTTCACTGAGCAACATTTCCTTACCCTCTCAAAAAAAAGTCCCCCAAACCCCACTTTTACTTTACATTTTTGAAACATTTTGTTCACATCATACTCTTTTTTTTTTAACTTCCTAAGAGGGAATTAGCTGAACACGGCAACAGGGTGTCAGGAAGGGACTTGTCCTGCCCATGAAGGGGCCATCACTCACCCACAATGGGAGAGTCCCCGACTCGGCCCGGCCTCTTGGCAGTGATCCCCCCTGTGGAGGTGGCGAAGGCCACGTTGCCCGTCACATCCAAGGCCACGGCTCCCACAGTGTCGCAGCCAGACGGTGGAGTCCTGCACAGCGTGCCACACAGTCAGGGCACTGAGCAGCTGGACAGGACTCAGAGAGGAAGGACGCAAAGCATGAACAGTTTGTGTCTGTGTGCCTGTGTGTGGATCAGAATATCTAAATCTTAACTCAGGTAGAAAGGGTTAAAGTCCCACAGCCTTCTGGTCGTAGCGTTAATGAAGTGTCAAATCTTAATTCAGCTACAAAGGGTTAAAGTCCCACAGCCTTCTGGTCATAGTGTTAGTGAACTGTCAAATCTTAATTCAGCTACAAAGGGTTAAAGTCCCACAGCCTTCTGGTCGTAGCGTTAGTGAACTGTCAAATCTTAATTCAGCTACAAAGGTTTAAAGTCCCACAGCCTTCTGGTCGTAGCCTTAGTGAACTGTCAAATCTTAATTCAGCTACAAAGGGTTAAAGTCCCACAGCCTTCTGGTCGTAGCGTTAGTGAACTGTCAAATCTTAATTCAGCTACAAAGGGTTAAAGTCCCACAGCCTTCTGGTCGTAGCCTTAGTGAACTGTCAAATCTTAATTCGGGTAGAAAGGGTTAAAGTCCCACAGCCTTCTGGTCGTAGCGTTAATGAAGTGTCAAACCTTAATTCGGGTAGAAAGGGTTAAAGTCCCACAGCCTTCTGGTCGTAGCGTTAGTGAACTGTCAAATCTTAATTCAGCTACAAAGGGTTAAAGTCCCACAGCCTTCTGGTCGTAGCGTTAGTGAACTGTCAAATCTTAATTCAGGTAGAAAGGGTTAAAGTCCCACAGCCTTCTGGTCGCAGCGTTAGTGAAGTGTCAAATCTTAATTCAGGTAGAAAGGGTTAAAGTCCACAGCCTTCTGGTCGTAGCGTTAGTGAAGTGTCAGAGGTTCACCGTGTTTAGAACACAGCATGATGGAAGGTGGGACCCATCCCTCTTCTTCCACCGCCTTAACCAGCTTCACCTGTAGCAGGTATACATTGACCACCCTCCACTGTACCCTGTAGAATGGTCATGGACAGGGAGTCATGGTGAGATACATGTCCACCCTCCACTGTACCCTGTAGAATGGTCTTGGTCAGGCAGTCATGGGGAGATACATGTCCACCCTCCGCTGTACCCTGTAGAATGGTCTTGGACAGGGAGTCATGGAGAGATACATGTCCACCCTCCACTGTACCCTGTAGAATGGTCTTGGTCAGGCAGTCATGGGGAGATACATGTCCACCCTCCGCTGTACCCTGTAGAATGGTCTTGGTCAAGGAGTCATACTGAGATACATTGACCACCCTCCACTGTACCCTGTAGAATGGTCATGGACAGGCAGTCATGGGGAGATACATTGACCACCCTCCACTGTACCCTGTAGAATGGTCATGGTCAAGGAGTCGTGGGGAGATACATGACCACCCTCCACTGTACCCTGTAGAATGGTCATGGACAGGCAGTCATGGGGAGATACATTGACCACCCTCCACTGTACCCTGTAGAATGGTCTTGGTCAAGGAGTCGTGGGGAGATACATGACCACCCTCCGCTGTACCCTGTAGAATGGTCTTGGACAGGCAGTCATGGGGAGATACATTGACCACCCTCCACTGTACCCTGTAGAATGGTCATGGTCAAGGAGTCGTGGGGAGATACATGACTACCCTCCACTGTACCCTGTAGAATGGTCTTGGACAGGCAGTCATGGGGAGATACATGTCCACCCTCCACTGTACCCTGTAGAATGGTCATGGACAGGGAGTCATGGAGAGATACATGTCCACCCTCCACTGTACCCTGTAGAATGGTCTTGGTCAAGGAGTCATGGGGAGATACATGACCACCCTCCACTGTACCCTGTAGAATGGTCATGGACAGGCAGTCATGGGGAGATGCATGTCCACCCTCCACTGTGCCCTGTAGAATGGCCATGAACAGGGAGTCAAAGTGAGATACATGGTCTTGGACAGGGAGTCATGGAGAGATACGTGTCCACCCTCCACTGTACCCTGTAGAATGGTCTTGGTCAAGGAGTCGTGGGGAGATACATGTCCACCTTCCACTGTACCCTGTAGAATGGTCTTGGTCAAGGAGTCATGGGGAGATACATGTCCACCCTCCACTGTACCCTGTAGAATGGTCATGGACAGGGAGTCATGGTGAGACACATGTCCGCCCTCCACTGCACCCTGTAGAATGGTCTTGGGCAGGAAGTCATTGGGAGATACATGTCCCCGCTCCACTGTACCCTGTAGAATGGTCTTGGACAGGCAGTCATGGGAAGATACATGTCCACCCTCCACTGTACCCTGTAGAATGGTCTTGGACAGGGAGTCATGGGGAGATACATGTCCACCCTCCACTGTACCCTGTAAATTGGTCTTGGACAGGGAGTCATGGTGAGATACATGTCCACCCTCCACTGTACCCTGTAGAATGGTCTTGGACAGGGAGTCATGGGGAGATACATGTCCACCCTCCACTGTACCCTGTAGAATGGTCTTGGACAGGGAGTCATGGGGAGATACATGTCCACCCTCCACTGTACCATGTAGAATGGTCTTGGACAGGGAGTCATGGGGAGATACATGTCCACCATCCACTGTACCCTGTAGAATAGTCTAGGACAGGGAGTCATGGGAAGATACATGTCCACCCTCCACTGTACCCCGTATAATGGTCTTGGAGACGAAGTCAAGATGAAATACATGTCCACCCTCCACTGTACCCTGTAGAATAGTCTAGGACAGGGAGTCACCAGGATACATAGGTCTATCTTGTAAGAGGCTTTCCTAGCACCAAGTTCCCTGGGTGATTCCCTGGGTCTGCCCACGCTTCTTTGTACTGCGGAGGTTGAAGCACCATCGTGAGTGGCAGCCTGGACGATGGACCCCATAGCGGAGTCCAGTTTATCTGCGGCAAGGCTCTGGTATGTGACTGTTCACAGATCCTCAAGGTGCATTAGTGGAAACAGAGGTCACAAGATGGGGATTTTTTTTATACATGGTAGCTGGATTAAATTAGAACATGACATTCAAAAAGATAGGCAGGCTTGTAAAATGTTAGCCTTCTCAACGTTTTTACACTTATAATTTGGTCGTTTTGAAAAATCCGTGGCCGAAAATAAGTGCTGGCGGGAGAGATGTGTGTGTGTGTGTGTGTGTTGTGTGTGTGTGTGTGTGTGTGTGTGTGTGTGTGTGTGTCTGAATGTTTACTTTTACTGCAGTAATTATTGAAATGATGTTGTAGATTCCAGAAAAGGCCAATTTACTTATTTGGGGGAAAGTATTAGTTGCAGATCCCTGTGTGTTACCTGTGTAACGCAGGACCTATGAGTTACTATGTGAAGCACGACCTGTGTGTTACCTGTGTGAAGCATGACTTGTGTGTTACCTGTGTGAAGCAGGACCTGTGTGTTACCTGTGTGAAGCAGGACCTGTGTGTTACCTGTGTGAAGCAGGACCTATGAGTTACTATGTGAAGCATGACCTGTGTGTTACCTGTGTGAAGCAGGACCTGTGAGTTACCTGTGTGAAGCAGGACCTGTGAGTTACCTGTGTGATGCAGGACCTGAGTGTTACCTGTGTAAAGCAGGACCTGTGTGTTACCTGTGTGAAGCAGGACCAGTGTGTTACCTGTGTGAAGCAGGACCTGTGTGTTACCTGTGTGAAGCAG
This sequence comes from Conus canariensis, assembly GCA_033310375.1. Classification (NCBI taxonomy): domain Eukaryota; kingdom Metazoa; phylum Mollusca; class Gastropoda; order Neogastropoda; family Conidae; genus Conus; species Conus canariensis. The sequence goes on from CM065717.1 coordinate 97,699,712, forward strand.
GACCTGTGAGTTACTATGTGAAGCACGACCTGTGTGTTACCTGTGTGAAGCATGACCTGTGTGTTACCTGTGTGAAGCATGATGTGTGTTACCTGTGTGAAGCATGACCTGTGAGCTACCTGTGTGAAGCAGGACCTGAGTTACCTGTGTGAAGCAGGACCTGTGAGTTACCTGTGTGAAGCAGGACCTGAGTGTTACCTGTGTGAAGCAGGACCTGTGTTGCCTGTGTGAAGCAGGACCTGTGTGTTACCTGTTTGACGCAGGACCTGTGTGTTACCTGTGTGACGCAGGACCTGTGTGTTACCTGTGTGAAGCGTGACGTGTGTTACCTGTGTGAAGCAGGACCTGTGTGTTACCTGTGTGAAGCAGGACCTGTGTGTTACCTGTGTGAGGCAGGATCTGTGTGTTACCTGTGTTAAGCAGGACCTATGAGTTACCTGTGTGAAACAGGACCTGTGAGTTACCTGTGTAAAGCAGGACCTGTGAGTTACCTGTGTAAAGCAGGATCTGAGTTACCTGTGTAAAGCAGGACCTGTGCGTTACCTGTGTAAAGCAGGACCTGTCAGCTACCTGTGTAAAGCAGGACCTGTCAGCTACCTGTGTAAAGCAGGACCTGTGAGTTAACTGTGTGAAGCAGGACCTGTGTGTTATCTGTCTGAAGCAGGACCTGTGAGTTACCTGTGTGAAGCAGGACCTGTGTGTTACCTGTGTGAAGCAGGACCTGCCAGTTACCTGTGTGAAGCAGGACCTGTGAATTACCTGTGTGAAGCAGGACTTGTGTGTTACCTGTTTGAAAACAAGTCATGGATGGTCTCCCTGTACTGCATGTAGCGCCGCCATTCAGCCCTGGCTGCCTCCGTTACCAGGGTGTCCGTGGCAACAGTGGGCACGCCACTCTGCTGTGCAAACTGATTAGCTCCCTTGCCCACCAGCAGGGCGTGGTCTGTCTGTTACAAACAGGGCAGTCAATCGTCAGTTTAGTGCCACTAGCATTGTCTTCGGTGTTCAGTGACGCTGAAATGAACAAAATCCACTCCTTTAGAAGAAGAAGAAGAATGATAATAATGATAAGAATTATTCCAGGCACCATTTTTCTTCTGACCTGTCTAGATGGCATAGTAGGCATAGATTTTATCTGCCCCGATGCAACCACCTACCCGTCAACCGACAATTCTGAATTCTCCATAATACTAAGCTACAAATCCATACAAGTTTCACTGCAATACTATACAATGTACAACACAACAGAATACCATGTAATGTAACAATACAATGTAATTTAACACAACACAATACCATTTTATATAAAACTATACAATACAGAATAGCATGACACTTACACTGTATTAAAACACAACACAATGTACTGTAACGCAACACATTTCAATGCAACGCAACACAACACAACACCACGTAATATACCACAACTCAACATAGTATAAAAGAAAACACGATGTAACATCAAACAACACAACGTACTATCAAAGACAACACGATGTGATGTAATGCAACACAATGTGATACAACACAATACAATGTAATACAACACAACCCAACGTATCATAACTCAGCTCAACGCAAGACACATTCACCAAGAGTATGGCACTTGCACGTTGTTAACTCAAGTGGCTGACCTCCGTGTGTCTCTACTTCATGCTTTGCTGCCACTCTGATCAACAGTGGCTGACACAGATCTCACCTTGTCCATGACAAGTCGTTCCAATTAACCAGGATGCTGGATGTTGCTGACAGAGACCTCACCTTGTCCATGATGAGTCATGCCAGTTGCACAGGATGTTGCTGACACAAGCCTCACCTTGTCCATGACGAGTCATGCCAGTTGCACAGGATGTTGCTGACACAAGCCTCACCTTGTCCATGACCAGTCGTGCCAGTTGCACAGGATGTTACTGACACAAGCCTCACCTTGTCCATAATGGATGTTGCTGACACAAGCCTCACCTTGTCCATGATGAGTCATGCCAGTTGCACAGCATGTTGCTGACACAAGCCTCACCTTGTCCATGACCAGTCGTGCCAGTTGCAAAGGATGTTGCTGACACAAGCCTCACCTTGTCCATGATGAGTCATGCCAGTTGCACAGGATGTTGCTGACACAGATCTCACCTTGTCCATGATGAGTCGTGCCAGTTGCACAGGATACTGGATGTTGCTGACACAAGCCTCACCTTGTCCATGACCAGTCGTGCCAGTTGCAAAGGATGTTGCTGACACAAGCCTCACCTTGTCCATGACCAGTCGTGCCAGTTGCACAGGATGTTGGATGTTGCTGACACAGGCCACGCCTCCTGCCCTCAGCGTCTGCCCGTCCATAACCACAGCATCCATCTCCACCTCCCCCGCCGCGTTCAGCACTGACCCTGTGCCTGTCAGGTCATAGTATGGTTATGAACTGTCTGCCAGGTCATAGTATTGGTTATCAACTGTCTGCCAGGTCATAGTATTGGTTATCAACTGTCTGCCAGGTCATAGTAATGGTTATGAACTGTCTGTCAGGTAATAGTAATGGTTATGAACTCTGTAAGGTCATAGTATTGGTTATGAACTGTCTGCCAGGTCATAGTATTGGTTATGAACTGTCTGCCAGGTCATAGTATTGGTTATCAACTGTCTGCCAGGTCATAGTATTGGTTATCAACTGTCTGCCAGGTCATAGTATTGGTTATCAACTGTCTGCCAGGTCATAGTATTGGTTATCAAATGTCTGTCAGGTCATAGTATTGGTTATGAACTCTGTAAGGTCATAGTAATGGTTATTAACTGTCTGTCAGGTCATAGTAATGATTATTAACTGTCTGTCAGGTCATAGTAATGGCAATTAACTGTTTGTCAGGTCATAGTAATGGTTATTAACTGTCTGTCAGGTTATAGTATTGGTTATTAACTGTATGTCTGTTTGGTCATAGCATTGGTTATTAACTGTGTGTCTGTTTGGTCATAGCATTGATTATTAACACTCTGTGTCTGTTTGGTCATAGCACTGGTTATTAACTGTGTCAGGTCATAGCACTGGTTATTAACTCTGTCAGGTCATAGTATTGGTCATGAACTGTCTGTCAGGTCATAGCATTGGTTATTAACTCTGTCAGGTCATAGTATTGGTTATTAACTCTGTCAGGTCATAGTATTGGTTATTAACTCTGTAAGGTCATAGTATTGGTTATGAACTGTCTGTCAGGTCATAGTATTGGTTATTAATTCTGTAAGGTCATAGTATTGGTTATTAACTCTGTCAGGTCATAGTAATGGTTATTAACTCTGTCAGGTCATAGTATTGGTTATTATCTCTGTCAGGTCATAGTATTGGTTATTAACGCTGTCAGGTCATAGTAATGGTTATTAATTCTGTCAGGTCATAGCATGGTTATGAACTGTCTGTCAGGTCATAGCATTGGTTATTAACCCTGTCTGTTTTGTCATAGCATTGGTTATTAACCCCGTGTCTGTTTTGTCATAGCATTGGTTATTAACCCTGTCTATCATGTCATAGCATTGGTTATTAACCCTGTGTCTGTCAGGTCATAGCATTGGTTATTAACCCTGTGTCTGTCTGGTCAAAGCATTCGTTATTAACTCAATGTCTGTCAGGTTATAGCATTGGTCATTAACCCTGTCTCTGTCATGTCATAGCATTGGTCAGTAACCCTGTGTGTGTTTTGTCATAGCACTGGTTATTAACCCTGTCTGTTTTGTCATAGCATTGGTTATTAACTCCGTGTCTGCTTTGTCATAGCATTGGTTATTAACCCTGTGTCTGTCATGTCATAGCATTGGTTATTAACCCTGTGTCTGTCATGTCATAGCATTGGTTATTAACCCTGTGTCTGTCATGTCATAGCATTGGTTATTAACCCTGTGTCTGTCATGTCATAGCATTGGTTATTAACCCTGTGTCTGTTTTGTCATAGTATTGGTTATTAACCCTGTGTCTGTCATATCATAGCATTGGTTATTAACCATGTGTCTGTCATGTCATAGCATTGGTTATTAACCCTGTGTCTGTCATGTCATAGCATTGGTTATTAACCCTGTGTCTGTCATGTCATAGCATTGGTCATTAACCCTGTGTCTGTCATGTCATAGCATTGGTTATTAACACTGTGTCTATCAGGTCATAGCATTGGTTATTAACCCTGTGTCTGTCATGTCATAGCATTGGTTATTAACCCTGTGTCTGTCAGGTCATAGCATTGGTCATTAAACCTGTGTCTGTTTTGTCATAGCATTGGTTATTAACCCTGTGTCTGTCATGTCATAACATTGGTTATTAACCCTGTGCCTGTCATGTCATAGCATTGGTTATTAACCCTGTGTCTGTCATGTCATAACATTGGTTATTAACCCTGTGCCTGTCATGTCATAACATTGGTTATTAACCCTGTGCCTGTCATGTCATAGCATTGGTTATTAACCCTGTCTGTCATGTCATAGCATTGGTTATTAACCCTGTCTGTTTTCTCATAGTATTGGTCATTAACCCTGTGTCTGTCAGGTCATAACATTGGCTATTAACTCAATGTCTGTCAGGTCATAGCATTGGTCATTAACCCTGTGTCTGTCATGTCATAGCATTGGTCATTAATCCTGTGTCTGTCAGGTCATAGCATTGGTCATTAACCCTGTGTCTGTCAGGTCATAGCATTGGTTATTAACCCTGTGTCTGTTTTGTCATAGCATTGGTTATTAACCCTGTGTCTGTTTTGTCATAGCATTGGTTATTAACCCTGTCTGTTTGTCATAGCATTGGTCATTAACCCTGTGTCTGTCATGTCAAAGCATTCGTTATTAACTCAATGTCTGTCATGTCATAGCATTGGTTATTAACCCCGTGTCTGTCAGGTCATAGCATTGGTCATTAACCCTGTGTCTGTCATGTCATAGCATTGGTTATTAACCCTGTGTCTGTCATGTCATAGCATTGGTTATTAACCCCGTGTCTGTCATGTCATAGCATTGGTTATTAACCCTGTGTCTGTCATGTCATAGCATTGGTCATTAACCCTGTGTCTGTCAGGTCATAGCATTGGTTATTAACCCTGTGTCTGTTTTGTCATAGCATTGGTTATTAACCCTGTCTGTCATGTCATAGCATTGGTTATTAACCCTGTGTCTGTCATGTCATAGCATTGGGTATTAACCCTGTGTCTGTCATGTCATAGCATTGGTTATTAACCCTGTGTCTGTCATGTCATAGCATTGGTTATTAACCCTGTGTCTGTCATGTCATAGCATTGGTTATTAACCCTGTGTCTGTCATGTCATAGCATTGGTTATTAACCCTGTGTCTATTTGGTCATAGCATTGGTTATTAACCTTGTGTCTGTCAGGTCATAGCATTGGTCATTAACCCTGTGTCTGTCATGTCATAGCATTGGTTATTAACCCTGTGTCTATTTGGTCATAGCATTGGTTATTAACCCTGTGTCTATCAGGTCATAGCATTGGTCATTAACCCTGTGTCTGTCATGTCATAGCATTGGTTATTAACCCTGTGCCTGTCATGTCATAGCATTGGTTATTAACCCTGTGTCTGTTTTGTCATAGCATTGGTTATTAACCCTGTCTGTCATGTCATAGCATTGGTTATTAACCCTGTGTCTGTCATGTCATAGCATTGGTCATTAACCCTGTGTCTGTCATGTCATAACATTGGTTATTAACCCTGTGTCTGTCATGTCATAACATTGGTTATTAACCCTGTGTCTGTCAGGTCATAGCATTGGTCATTAACCCTGTGTCTGTCAGGTCATAGCATTGGTTATTAACCCTGTGTCTGCACGTCATAGCATTGGTTATTAACCCTGTGTCTGTTCTGTCATAGCATTGGTTATTAACCCTGTGTTTGTCATGTCATAGCATTGGTTATTAACCCTGTCTGTTTTGTCATAGCATCATAGCATTGGTTATTAACCCTGTGTCTGTCATGTCATAGCATTGGTTATTAACAGCGAGCACCTCTATAATCAACTTCATCTCAACATGCTGTACCATATAGAATTATTGACAATAACAGAAAACATGGTGGCGGGAATGAACACACACACAAGCATACGTATAAGCGTTTAGAGCTTTCCCCTCCCACTCCATTCCCCACTTTCCTTATCTCTCATCCACCATGCCACAGGCACATGTCATCACCCTTATCTTCCAATTAAACCATAGATATACATAGACATGCCTATATGAACCATTTAATCACACACGTGCACGCACGCACGCACGCACGCACGCTCACACACACACACACACACACACACACACACACACACACACACACACACACACACACACACACACACGCATGCACGCACACAGGCACAGAAAGTGGAGGGATTAATAGATACTTCCTACGCGCGCGTGTGTGTGTGTGTGTGTGTGTGTGTGTGTGTGTGTGTGTGTGTGTGTGTGTGTGTGTGTGTGTGATTAAATTTTTTTTTTTTTAGTAATGATTGTTATATTCGGTCAGAAGTGACCAAAGCAATCCACAGAGCCATACTTACCCTAATCTTCTGCAGAAATCAAGGCCTTTACATGCATACCAACGATCTTCAACGTTATTGTAACAGCAGCGTTAGCATAATTTTCTTTATCTTCATCAATCTTTTCTGAAGTGTACTCAACATGAAAAGAAAAAAAGATATGATAAATCAAATAAAAACAAAAATGAAGGTCACCAGCATCAAAGGCAGGATCATCTTCCAAAATGGTCACAGCCGCCTCCACAGCATCCATCGCTGACCTCCCCTGTCGTAACAGTGCGTGACCTGCACGTGCTGCCTGCTTGACCCCTGCCACACTGGCTTCCGCCAGGGAATCAGGAATAGCCCAGGCCCCGCCATGGATCACCATGACAGGCCCCGCCCGCATTCCACTACCGCTGCTCATGTGGGAATCCATGTGTCGTTCACCTTGATGTGCATTAGATCAGTCAGTAACAATCAGTCCCCGAAGTGTTCATCTTGGTGAAGAAAATGGTGGAAGAGTGCGCTCACCAGGGTTTGAGTATGGTGATCGGGAAACAAGAAGGAAACTAAGCAAGCTTTCTGCTCATAGAGGTGTCATCAGGCTTAGAGTTAGTGGGTGACAGAGAGAGATCTTATATGGGGGACTGACAATAAAAAGAAGAAGAAGAAGAAGGAATGAACAGAGCTCAGAGACAAAAGGAAGTTCATTGGGGTTAAGCAGTGAGTAGGAATCATGAACAACTTAAAGTGGAAAGCAAGAAGGCCTGTTCAAAAAGGAAGGAGAGAGAAAGAGAGAGAAAAGGGGGGGCGGGGTGTTAGTAGAGAAGGGGGAGGGGGTGCCTGAAGCTCAGCTGCTGTCACTCTCTGGTGTTCAGGCCAGCAGGGTTCATCTTGGTGTTTACAAGATCAGTCAATGTCAGTCAAGTGAGTCATTCAGTTTGATTTGCACATGGTGTTATTAACTTTCAGTGACTTGAGTTACCATAATTCATCTTGATGCATACTTGCTCAATCAACAGGTCTAAGCCAGTCATTTGTCTTGATGTTCATATGTCAGTCAATGTCAGTCAGTCAAGTGAGTCATTCACCTTGATGTTCATAGTCAGTTAATCATAGTAAGCCCAGTGAGTCATTTGCCTCAATGTTCATAGGGTCAGCTCTGGAGTCATTTTTTTCCAGGACAATATTTCTTTTCCTGAGGTGGTAAGGTGAAAAAAAAATGGGAGTAATGTAGAAAAAAAAAAAAAAAAGAAAAAAAAGAAAAGAAAAAAGGGAGGGGGTGGGGGCATAGTCTAGTTGGAGGAAACGATAGATGAGTGAAAACCATTCAAGGATTCCACAAGCAGGAATACGAATTCTACTGATACAGCAGTCGGGATCCTCATAGGGATGGCAACAATGAGAAAACAATTTCTGCTTGTACGATAGAACAATTATTACATGCCCTACGCTCCAAAATAAATGCTGCTTATGGCACGATTCACCCACCACACATGTAGACACATGGCACACGGGTCACACTCTTATAGCAGCAAGTTTCAAGCTTGCCAGTATAAACCAGCCTGACACATACACACAGCTACAAGTCAAGAAAAGAACACCACCACTTCATATGTAAGACTGATCGATGCCATGTGATGCTGAACATTGTAAACAGCTCATACGGTTGAACAGATCCAATACTGATAAGCTGGGTATGACAGGCATATTAGAACATCTTCATAAACGAGGTGGAAAGAGACCCCTTGTCCCCTCGTTTGAGATTTTCTTTTAAAGCTGCAAAGGGTTTTTTTTTTTTTTTTTTAATCCCATGATCTATACCAATCGCCGGGCAAAACTGCAATGCCTCAGAACATTTAAGACGAAAAAATAGCCTGGTTCAATTGTCTTTCTAACAAATTAATCGGTTGTTATTTTCAACACATTCAGTACAATCACAATACCAGAAAACAATAGTTTTCTTTTAGTTGTCAATCTGATAACCAAGCTAAAATACAAACCAGCACTCAACAGTAAGTGCAGAAGAACTGTTCTGTTTGTTGATTTGTAGTCTGGCTTATTGTCAGTACTGCTCCGGTCTGTTTCAAATTGATTTTTTTTTTATCCAGTGTAAAATTAATCAAACATATCCATTTCTAGTTTAAACAAATTCAGTCAAAATTGAAAATAAAATGAGGCAGGGAACAGTAAACAATAAACAATAAGCAAGAAGGTTAGCTCTTGCTCCCATAAGGAAACCTAACACAGAGTAACTTTTACTCAAGACTGGCACAGCCTTACAAACTTGAATAAAGTCAGACAAATACAAAGACGAACAATCTAATAGTGGGGGGAAAACAAGCGCAGGCCAAGAACCCCTCCGTCATCACAGTGATATATTTTCTTAATTTTATGTTCCCATTTTCTTCATCTTCAACCCCCCCCCCCCCCCCCCCCCCTTCCCCCTTAAGTTCAGATCGTTGCCAAGTCATCACTGTGATGACGGAGGGGTTCTCGGCCTGCGCTTGTTTTTCCCTCACTGTTAGATTGTTTGTCTTTGTATTTGTCTGACTTTATTCAAGTTTGAAAGGCTGTGCCAGTCTTGAATAAAAGTTACTCTGTGTTAGGTTTCCTTATGGGAGCAAGAGCTAACCTTCTTGTTTATTGTTTACATTCAGTCAAATCAAAATCCTACAAGCAACAAACAATCGGCAAGAAACAGGTTCACAATTACCTCTTCATCCAGGGAAGAAAGATAAGGTCTACCCTCTCAACTTTGTCAGGTAAACAGCGCACAGGACACGACACCTGCAGCCACACATGCCACTGCCTTTGGACCTGAACTGGGTCATGACAAGGCCTTGCCCGAGGTCGGGGGTGTGCTCGGAATGAGAACAGCTGTCCGTCCGTTCTGGGTCATCTCAGTCAGATAACGACACAGGCACCCAAGGAGAGCACAAGCGCCATCACAAAAACAGTACGATGTACGACTTACCTTCTACCGCACGGCGAGTCACATATGTTCCTTTAGGTTGTCCACCCTATCTCCCTCACATCCCCCTTTCTCATCCCTCCTCCTCTCCCCTCATCTTCAACCCCTTCCCTGCGGGAATGCTCCCTTGTTTCCACACGTGGGAAAAGGTGGATGATTGAGGATGGGGAAACTGGAGGGGGGGGGGGGGGAAGGGGCTTGGATGGGGTGGAGGGAAGGAGGGTGTCTCTCGGTATAAAGTAACTCCCCACCTTCTGGACACTGTCTGTCAGTTATTTTTCCTGTTCTGTTCCTCTTTCTGATTCCCCCTTAAACACATGCACACACGCATGAACACATGCACGCACACACACACACTCTCTCTCTCAGAGGTAGATAGATAA